>CAKJTW010000183.1:0-477328 GCA_917880005.1 Nanger dama | reverse complement strand
CCAATGTCTGTGTTTCTTTTGATATTTTCTTTTATATGTGATTATCCTGGTGAGAAGCAACTTCAATATTCCCATAATCAGAGTTGACCAGGCTCTCAAATTCCCATGTGCATTTTCCTCAGTTAACTTTTCCTTCCTGGAAATCTGTTATGTATCTGTCCCTCTTTCTAGAATATCCATAAACCTTCAATCAGAATATATATATATATATATATATATATATATATATATATATATAATGCACTACAAAGATATCTTTTATTTCTGTTCTTGGCCACATAGAATGCTTGGTCTTGACAGTTATGGCCCGTGACTGCCATGTGGCCAACTGTAACTTTCACAGCTTCCTCTAGTTATAAACCAGGAGCTCTGGATTCCATTAATGACTCTTGGCTCTTGAATCAGTGGTGTTGCCATCAGGAAAAGGCAAACTTGCCAGATCTCCCCTCTGTCCTGTTCTGGATCTCACTACAAGCTGGGCTGTGGCAATGTTTTTCTGAATGAGGTGTCAAAATCTCTATGGTTGTGCCATTAGGATACTGTCTGTCATGATCACTTTTCAGCTGATACTTGGCTCCTACAGTAAAATCACTTCTCCATCCCATGTTTGCCATCAGCAACGGAATGAGCCAAAGTTTTCTCCACCAGTTCACATCACATCACACATGTGCACTAAGTTGCTTTGGTATTGTCCAACTCTCTGCAACTTTGTAGACAGTGGCCCACCATGCTCCTCTGTCCATGGGATTCTCCAGCCAAGAACCCTGGAATGGGTTGTTGTGCCCCTTCTCCCAGGGATCTTCCCTACCCAGGGATCAAACCTGCATCTCTTAACGTCTCCTGCAATGGCAGGTAGGTTCTTTACTGTTAGCACCACCTGGGAAGCCCCATAGTTGTGCCTTTATTTTGTGGACCCAGAACCATTACATATTTATGACATGATTCCAAATATTTTTACAGGAAAGATTTTTTTCTCTCTTCTTTCTAAACCATGTTACCCCGATGTTTAATCCCATTATATATACTCTGAGGAATAAGGCTATCATGGTAGCCTTGAGAAAATGACTGCCTTAATGTTTAGCGTCTTATCCACTGCTTTGAGCTAGTGATCTTCCCCCACTTAGTTCTGCTGTTGTCTTAATCAGACTTATTTGGAATTTTGCTTCCTGCATTAGTATAAATTGATTGTCCTCATGATCCTGCCATTTTATGCTTGACTTTCTGATATCAGGATTATCTCCCTAGTGTTTGTATTTATAAGAAATTAATTTTCTTTGCTGATCTCATATTTAATGCATAGTCTCTGTCAGGAAAAAATTCACTGCTTAGTTGATTTGCTGTTGTTCAGTTGGTAATCCGTGTCCGACTTCTTGTGTCTTCATGGACCATATAGTATGTCAGGCTCCTCAGTCCTCCACTATATCTCAGAATTTGCTCAGATTCATGTCCATTGAGTCAGTGACACTATTAATATCCAACCATCTCATCCTCTGCTGTCTCCTTCTTTTGCCTTCATCTTTATTAACATCAGGGTCTTTTACATTGAGTTGGCTCTGTGCATCAGATGGCCAAAGTACTAAAACAATATAGTATATTTTATCTAGCAATTGGCCTCCCAATATTTTTCTCCAAAATTCATAATGCATATCCTAGCTTTTCTCCCTCTATATTGTTATAATTTACTTAAAACCAAAAGATTTCAGCTAGCAAAGATTACTGCATATGGAAAGCTTTAGAGAATACTTGTTGACTGTTTATAGAACATGGTCACACTTGAATAAGCAAAAGTTCATACAGTAGAAAATGTAGAAAAGATGGTCTTTTAATAAATTATATTTATTTAAATATATATAATGGTACAAAAAGAGAGCTTGACCCTCACTTCACAAAATTTATTTTAAAGTGTAATCTCAGATAATTTGTAGACTTAAGTAAAAATGCATAACAAGTCTTTTTCAAGATAATGTTTATTAACTTCATGACGTTGGTGCAAGAAAAGTGTTTTTGACAAAATTATTAGTCATAATGTAAACATTAATCAGTTGAACTACTTGGACTAAGAAATGCTGCTTGAGGAGGGAGGTGGGAGGGGGTTCAGGAAGGGAAACACCTGTATACCTGTGGTGGATTTGTGTTGATGTATGGCAAAACCAATACAATATTGTAAAGCAATTAGCCTCCAATTAAAATAAATAAATTTATATTAAAAAGAAATGCTGCTATTCAGAGTGAAATTTTTTCAATATAAAAGGTTTAAATACACTATTGTTAAATGAAAGTGAAGTCACTCAGACATGTCCTACTCTTTGTGACTTGTGGACTGTAGCCCACCAAGCTCCTCCATCCATGAGATTCTCCAGGCAAGAATACTAGAGTGGGTTGCCATTTCCTTCTCCAGGGATCTTCCCAACCCAGGGATCGAACCCAGGTCTCCCACATTGCAGGCAGGTGCTTTAACCTCTGTACCACTAGGGAAGCCCTTAAATACAAGAATACAGTGTCTCAGAAAACCTATAGAGACACAGAACTTCAGATCCAAGTACTAACATCACAGATTTCAAGGGAGGAAAGGAAGCCAGGTTGAAAGAAGAAGGAGGAGGAGGCAGGAGAGGAGGGGGTGAAAGGGGTGGCCTTATAGACATCTCCGGCCACCTACAGATACTCAGGCTTTATGGGACTTTTCCCTGGGCCTCCAGAGAAGGGAGGACTAGAACTCAGCCCTACCAGAAATCAGACCAGACCAGAACCAGAATTTGAGTTCTCTGCCAAGAGGAGGGTGATCAGTCTCCAATCCTCAACTCAACTCAGGCTGAGGGCCCTTCAACCAGATTTCTGTGTCCAGGACCGGGGGACTAGAAAAACAGGGAAGGATAGGAAGGGTTAAAGAGAGGAAAGAGAGAGAGGGAAGGGGAGAGAGGTCAATAAAGTCTCTTGTTTCTTACCGATTGGGGCACTCTGACCAGTTGTCCGCATCAGGAGGAGACCAGGGACAAAGGGTCCCAGTTGCGGTCCCTAGGTCTGGTCCATTGGCAGGCAAGCTGGCCCATGAGTACCCCGAGTGGTCAGGATGTCCAGTCTCAGTGAAGAAAAGTCCCACCAGAGTTGCCATTTGTTGCAAGAAGGCGGACCCCTTCCAGGGCCTGAAACTGGGCTCTTGTCTAACACTCAGAAATGAATTGTCCGAGGAGACACATGTGCTGACAAAGCAAGAGATTTTATTGGGAAAGGGCACCCGGGCGGAGAGCAGTAGGGTAAGGAAACCCCGGAGAACTGCTCTTATCATTAAAGGAGTGCTCTAAATCAAAAGCCTCAAAAATTCAGGAAAAAATTGACAACAGACCATAGCAAAAATCAACAAAGCCAAAAGCTGGTTCTTTGAAAGGATAAATAAAATTGACAAACCATTAGCCAGACTCATCAAGAAACAAAGGGAGAAAAATCAAATCAATAAAATTAGAAATGAAAATGGAGAGATCATAACAGACAACACAGAAATACAAAGGATCATAAGAGACTACTATCAGCAATTATATGCCAATAAAATGGACAACTTGGAAGAAATGGACAAATTCTTAGAAAAGTACAACTTTCCAAAAACTGAACCAAGAAGAAATAGATAATCTTAACAGACCCATCACAAGCACAGAAATTGAAACTGTAATCAGAAATCTTCCAACAAACAAAAGCCCAGGTCCAGACGGCTTCACAGTTGAATTCTACCAAAAATTTTGAGATGAGCTAATACCTATCCTACTCAAACTCTTCCAGAAAATTGCAGAGGAAGGTAAACTTCCAAACTCATTCTATGAGGCCACCATCACCCTAATACCAAAACCTGATAAAGACCCCACAAAAAAGAAAACTACAGGCCAATATCACTGATGAACATAGATGCAAAAATCCTTAACCAAATTCTAGCAATCAGAATCCAACAACACATCAAAAAGTTCATACACCATGACCAATTGGGCTTTATTCCAGGGGTGCAAGGATTCTTCGTAAATCATTATTTGCAAATCAATCAATGTAATTCCCCACATTAACAAATTGAAACATAAAAGCCATAAGATTATCTCAATAGATGCAGAGAAGGCCTTTGACAAAATTCAACATCCATTTATGATAAAAACTCTCCAAAAAGCAGGAATAGAAGGAACATACCTCAATGTAATAAAAGCTATATATGACAAACCCACAGCAAACATTATCCTCAATGGTGAAAAATTGAAAACATTTCACCTAAAGTCAGGAACAAGACATGGGTGCCCACTTTCACCGCTACTATTCAACATAGTTCTGGAAGTTTTGGCCACAGCAATCAGAGCAGAAAAAAATAAATAAATGAATAAAAGGAATCCAAACTGGAAAAGAAGAAGTAAAACTCTCACTGTTTGCAGATGACATGATCCTCTACATAGAAAACCCTAAAGACTCCACCAGAAAACTACTAGAGCTAATCAATGAATATAGTAAAGTTGCAGGATATAAAATCAACACACAGAAATCCCTTGCATTCCTACACACTAATAATGAGAAAGTAGAAAAAAGAAATTAAGGAAACAATTCCATTCACCATTGCAACAAAAGAATAAAATACTTAGGAATATACCTGCCTAAAGAAACTAAAGACCTATATATAGAAAATTATAAAACACTGAGGAAAGAAATCAAAGAGGACACTAATAGATGAAGAAATTTACCATGTTTATGGATCGGAAGAATCAATATACTGAAAATGAGTATACTACCCAAAGCAATCTACAGATTCAATGCAATTCCTATCAAGCTACCAGAGGTATTTTTCACAGAGCTAGAACAAATAATTTCACAATTTGTATGGAAATACAAAAAACCCTCAAATATCCTAAGCAATCTGGAGAAAGAAAAATGGAACTGGAGGAATCAACCTGCCTCACTTCAGGCTCTACTACAAAGCCACAGTCATCAAGACAGTATGGTACTGGCACAAAGAGAGAAATATAGATCAATGGAAGGAAATAGAAAGCCCAGAGATAAATCCACACACCTATGGACACCTTATCTTCGACAAAGGAGGCAAGAATATCCAATGGAGTAAAGACAATCTCTTTATCAGGTGGTGCTGGGAAAACTGGTCAACCACTTGTAAAAGAATGAAATTAGATCACTTTTTAACACCATACACAAAAAAATAAACTCAAAATGAATTAATGATCTAAATGTAAGACCAGAAACTATAAAACTCCTAGAGGAGAACATAGGCAAAACACTCTCCAACATAAATCACAGCAGGATCCTCTATGATCCACCTCCCAGAATACTGGAAATAAAAGCAAAAATAAACAAATGGGATCTAATTAAAATTAAAAGCTTCTGTACAACAAAGGAAACTATAAGTAAGGTGAAAAGACAGACTTCTGAATGGGAGAAAATAATAGCAAATGAAGCAACTGGCAAACAACTAATCTCAAAAATACACAAGCAACTTATGCAGCTCAATTCCAGAAAAATAAATGACCCAATCAAAAAATGGGCCAAAGAACTAAATAGACATTTCTCCAAACAAGACATATGGATGGCTAACAAACACATGAAAAGATGCTCAACATCACTCATTATCAGAGAAATGCAAATCAAAACCACAGTGAGGTACCATTTCACACCAGTCAGAATGGCGATGATCAAAAACTCTACAAGAAATAAATTCTGGAGAGGGTGTGGAGCAAAGGGAATCGTCTTACACTCTTGGTGGGAATGCAAACTAATACAGCCACTATGGAGAACAGTGTGGAGATTTCTTAAAAAATTGCAAATAGAACTGCCTTAAGACATAGCAATCCCACTGCTGGGCATACACACCAAGGAAATCAGAATTGAAAGAGACACGTGTACCCCAATGTTCATTGCAGCACTGTTTATAATAGCCAGGACATGGAAACAACCTAGATGGATAAGAAAGCAGATGAATGGATAAGAAAGCAGATGAATGGATAAGAAAGCAGTGGTACATATATACAATGGAGTATTACTCAGCCTTTACAAAGAATACATTTGAATCAGTTCTAATGAGGTGGATGAAACTGGAGCTGATTATACAGTGAAGTAAGCCAGAAAGAAAAACACCAATATAGTAAACTAACACATATATATGAAATTTAGAAAGATGGCAATGATAAACCTGTATGTGAGGTAGCAAAAGAGACACAGATTTAAAGAATGGACTTTTGGACTCTGGGAGAAGGAGAGGGTGGGATGATTTGGGAGAATGGCATTGAAACATGTATACTATCATGTAAGAAAAGAATCACCAGTCTATGTTCGATACAGGATACAGGATGCTTGGGGTGGTGCACGGGGATGATCCAGAGAGATGATATGGGGTGGGAGGTGGGAGGGGGTTCAGGAATGGGAACTCATGTACACCCGTAGCAGATTCATGTCAATCTATGGCAAAACCAATACAATATTGTAAAGCAAAATAAAGTAAAAATAAAAATTAAAAAAATTGACAGCAGACCTAAAGATGCATTTCAAAAGAGAATAATCTAAATGCCCAGAAAAATAAGAAAATACCTCATTAGCAACTGGTAAATGCAAATTAAAACCAGATTAAAACCAAATGAAATCTATGACACATTCATTACAAGAATGAAATAAAACAAACAAAAGACTCACCCTATCACATATGTAAAGGGTGTGGAGGAATGAAAGCTCTCCCCTGATGCTGCTGTATGAATTGTACACTATATTAGCACACAGTCTGCCTTCATCAAGAAAATCTTACCCTTAGCAGAGTACCAGAGGAAATGTGTGCACACGTGTGCCAAGGGACACATCTGAGAATGTTCATTTCCCATCATTCATAATGTCAAATATTTATCAAACTAGAATTGTATGTAATTATGATAATTTCACACAGAGAAAAACCAAGAAGTTATAGAAATGAATAAAATGTAATTACATACAACATGAATTAAGCATATTTTAAGCAAACCAAATCATAATCATACTGTACATATCCTTTATGTTAAGCTAAAAAGCCATATTTAGAACACCATGTATCATATGTATATACATAATTCCCTCTATTTCTTATATTTTACTTAATGAGCACATTCTATCATGGACAAAAGCATAATACTCTTTCTTATTTTTGACTATGCTTCAATTTTTTTCTGAAACTAATTCAGAAAAATGAATTAGCTTTTATTATTTAAAAAAGTAGTAATCAAGCAACGAAAATACATTTCAAGACTGGTGGTGCCACTGAATTCTTTGAAAAATAAATCAACATCTTTATAAAAGGACATACTTAAAACCAAGTTTAATTTCCCAATCTCTAAAGCAACAACACCGAAAAATAACTTTCATTTGTGTTTAAGAGGCACTGGGTCACAACAAGCCAATCTAGTTTCAAGCACTAGAAATTTTTAATAAATTATAGAATATATTTTAAAGGTCTCCTATAACTATGGGAGAAAAAAGAATAGATGACAATATCAAAATCAAGGCTCATTAAATCATAAAATATTCACACATTTTCAAGCCACAAATTTGTTGAAGTGTTACTACATATCTTAGTATGTGCGCATGCTTACTGATTAATTCAAAGGCTGACCACAATTGTGATATTAGTTGATTGGATATTCCTCTCCACACATACACAATGCATAGGAAAATGTCTCAGATTTTTTTTAATACTTTATTATTGTTCAGATTACAATTTACTTTTTTTTTTTTTTTTTGCAAATGGAGCTGTTGTCTGTATGTTGAAAGAATAATTTTCTTCTGTGAATTGTTAATTCATCTGTTTTGCCCATTTTTTAAATTTATACTTTGGACTTTTCCTCTGTATTAAGGAGCCAAGATCACTTTATTTGAAATCAGTTGTAACAGTTTTTTTCAGTTATATTAATTATATTTGATACTTAATGGAGCTTTCTACTTTTTAGCATCTGGAATCATCTAGTTTTACAGTTTGTTTGTGTGTGTGTCCTGCATTCTAAATTTTAATGAGTTAAACTTTCCTTACTCCAAAATTATAAAACCCATTTCTTAGAATAATTTAATCATTTCACTCTAAAATGTATCATTTGGAGTTTATTCTGCTGTGGGATATTTATCAAAAATACATATACTGGTTGTTGGTTTGTTTGTTCCCCCGCCCCCCCCCGCCAAGGGTGCCCAGTTGTCCGAATGACGGTTATTTTAAATGTCCATGCTTTACCAATTTGGTAGGCTATTTTTAGCCAATGACAACTTTTCATGTTTTTTGAGCCTTTTCTGGAATTTCTATTCTATTCCAGCAGAAGGCTTCTTTATTTAAGCATAATACTGCGCTGAGCTGTGCTCGGTCGCTCAGCTATGTAGGATCTTTGCAACCCATGGACGATAGTCCTCCAGGCTCCCTGGCCGCTCCTGCCTTGGTAGGCAGATTCTTTACCACTGAGCCACCTGGGAAGCCCACGCATAGTACTGCACTCTGCTGATCAACAGATAACTCCTTTCCAGCATTAGCTGTTTCTTGCATGAGCCCCTGCAGGAGCTCAGGCCTGGCTGGCCTCTCCCTTTCTGTCCTTTATCACATCTGGTCCCCATGAGAAGCCTGCCCCACTACCCACTACTCATGATCTTTGCCACAAGGCTCCTGATACTTTTAAATTAACCTTCCAAATCACTCCCACTGTCACTTATTCTATGCCTTCCCTCTCTTGTAAATATTTTCTCCTCCTAATCATAAACCTTGAGAAATCACTATTTACTAAATAATAGGAAACAACATCCAATTTGGGGGTCATGAGAAATGGACTCTAAGCCAAGATTTTTAAACAATCTTTGTGTTGGAGAAATTTCTCCACATTTGAAACGTATAACTCACAAACTTTTTGCTTAGCATCTTTCCCATAATCTCAGCTAGACTTATTCCAGATTGTCATTTTATTATAACTAGAGGCTGAAAGTATTCATATCTTGAAGATGTAAAATAAATTTGGGGAAAATTGGTGATAGGCTGCAAAAGAGAGGAAAATTTTTCTCCTACTACGATTAACCTTGGGTTAAATTTTTAAATTTTGATATATGTTTAATACATTCATCAGCTAAATCTCAGGTTGCTTAAGAAATCAATAACACACTAATTTGGTACATAAAAATATTTGCCATCAGAATATGTATTATAACCACTACACAGATCTGTCCTCTAAGCAGGAATCAAGGAACATATCATACAGGGGCTCTGCATAATGCATTCATAACAGTTAAGGTAGGAATTGGATTCGTGTCTATTTGATCGACCCAAATAATATTCTGTGTGTGTGTGTGTGTGTGTGTGTGTGTTCAGTCGTATCCTACTCTGTAGCCCACCATACTCCTCTGTCCATGGAATTCTCCAGGCAAGGATTCTAGAGTGAGTTGTCATTTCTGACTCCACTTGAATTTCATGACCCAGGGATCCAACCTGTGTCTCTTGCATCTCCTGCACTGGCCTGTTTGCATTGGCCTCTTGCATCTCTTGCATTGACAGGCCAATTGTTTACTAACTCTACTGACTGGGAAGCTCACAAATAATATTACTTAGCACCCTGTTCACATCTGAGAAATAAAATGCACTGTGTCCTCTATTCCCTAGAGAGGCTGAAGAAAAACATATTCTAAATAGAGTGAGAGCTTTCTGGGGAAATTTAAAAAAAAAATACAACAAATCAGGTAATTCAAAAAGTGATGATTTTAATTAGAAATTTAAATGTGCCAGGTGGCAGAGATCCCTTTGGGTAGAGATAATTAGTTTTATTTAAGAGTACTTTATGTTTAGAAAAAATAGAATATTTAAAGGCCAGTTTAATACTTTGATGAAACAAGTATTTCCACTTACAGTAAATATTCAAAGCCTCACTAGTGAGAAAAATCAGCAACATTTCAAGTAAGAAAGGTAAATATGAAAATGATAGTAAGGCTTACTTTTTAAATTTAAAATTGATCATGTGCACAGGTTTTTAATGTGTAAATTATTAATTTTACACATGGTAGCAAATATTTTTGTTCATCAAAGTAACTTCTATATATTTCTTATTCTATTAAATAAAATTTACAATCAAATAATTATAATAAATAATGGTATTAAGTCAGTTTGAAATGCCAAAAAAATGTAATAGCTTAAGTCTAGGTATAGATAATATTAAAGAAAACTTCATTTGAGCCCACATATTATAACAAAAAGGTTACATATGTCTATTCAGTTTGATATCATAATAAGAGATTTAAAATAAAGTAAGACATAAAGTTTTAACCATTGGAATTCAAAGAACAATTATTTTGAAAAAATTATAGAATTCAGGATTTATAAAATAATAGAGATAGCTTTAGTTTCAACAGTGTTTTTAAATTATTTTGAAGGATTGAGTTACCAATTTTTATCAAATATACAAATATACTTGAAATATACCTTGTTTTACTCTTGAGAAATTCAAACTTAAATCTTACCTATTTCATGTTATACAAGATTTCATCACCAAAATGTCTCATCTGTACAATTAGAAATTATATTGTATGTAGCACTGGAAATAATTTTGTGAAGGTAATGAGTGAAATACTAAATGCTTTTGTTCATAAAAATGATAAAGATTGCAATTTTATTCTTTTGTGTATTAATTTTTCCTCTCTTTTAAGTTGACAATTTTAAATTAAAAGTGTCTGTTCCTTTACTCAATTTCAGAATCAAATTATGAACAATATATTAAGTAAACAAGCATTTTCTAAGATCTATATTGCTTCTAAGCAGGAAAACTAGGAATATTTTCCTAGATCATGCAATAACTATTTTCCTAGATCTCAGTCCTTAGATCTTAGATCATGTAACAGTGGGAAAGAAAAGCAGTATATGAAAGGAATGAGCCAAATTGCCACACTATGTGCTACAAAGTCATATGTGCTCTCCCTATTAGTTCTACAAAGTGGAGGTGATAATATTATTAAATAATTGGCAGAAAATTCATGGAGAATTCACATCTAAAACTCGGGGATTTTTATAACACTGTGATGATTGTTTTAATATCTTATTTCATTCCCACATTAACCATGTGATACCAAGCCAAGGTAAATTAGAGAACAGTTTTCCATACTGTTAAAGCAGAGAGTGAAATTTAGAAGAATAAAATTTAGCTTTTAATAAAAACAATAATAGCTACTTTCAAATGGACTTTCTATGAATGCCAAAAATACTTTAAGTTGCTTTACTGTATTAAATGAATTAATTCATGTAGCAATCCTAACTGTTGGTACAACTGTTAACTCAGTTTTGCAACCAAGTGAACTATGGCACAGGGAGATTAAGCAATTCACATTGTCACACAGTGGGCAAGTGCAGCCATAATTTAATTGCAGGCCATCTTGTATTTTTCATCCATGACACTATATTTAGACTATGCTTGCAGGGAAAACTTGCAACATAAAGGGTGGGGAAATGAGCAGCAGGGCTGGGACTCATGGTGAGTCAAGTAATGCCTGGAGTGTAATATTTAAGGAGGCAGTCATTTTAACAATTGTGCAATGCAGAATCAGCCCTGAAACTGACTGTGTGCTCTTAGATTCTGTACTAGAGGAGTCTCATTCCTTATTTAGGTCAGTAAGACCATATCCTACTCCTGGATCTGATGAAAGGAAAAAATGGAAAAAAAGTAATCATCAATAAGTAACTCAATAACTCTACCAAAAACAATTTTTCTAGGGAGTATGGTACAACCCTGGCAACTAAAGATTTAAGAATATTATACCATATTAATAATTATAATTATAGGACCATTACTTATACATAAACATATTAAAAGTGATAAGTAATTTTATCAATGCAATCATATTTAATTATCTCAAATAAGAAAGCAAACAGAAAATTTAAACAATTATTTAATGTAACAGATGATAAATAATGGAGTTAGGATTCAAACTTAAGTATGATTGAAAAAATAGGCATTGATTTGCAATCACAAAACCAATGTGCAAATAAGCAATGTATCCATCATTGCTAAATCTCAATATCCTAGCTCAAGAAAAGTGAGTTTAGAAACTGTTATCTGAATTATTATTATTATTATTATTTTTGTGGAACAACAAAGACATCAGAGATACACACAGAACATGGCGTAAAGCATAACAGGAAGTATCTTACACAGCTAGTGAACACATTCCAGGTGACCCCTCTTTTCCCAAAGTGATACTCTTAATTGTTTCCGGATTGGAAGTAAAATTCTTACTGTTTGCAGATGACACAATCCTCTACATAGAAAACCATAAAGATAGCACCAGAAAATTACTGGAGCTAATCAATTAGTATAGTAAAGTTTCAGGATATAAAATTAATACTCATAAATCTCTTGCATTCCTATATACTAACCATGAAAAAAAGAGAAACTAAGGAAACAATCCCATTCACCATTGCAATGAAAAGAATAAAGTACTTATGAATAAATTCACCTAAAGAGACAAAAATACTTATGTATACAAAACTATAAAACACTAGTGAAAGAAAGATGACACAAATAGATGGAGCAGTATACCATGTTCGTGGATTGGAAGAATCAATATAGTGAAAATGAGTATTCTACCCAAAGGAATCTACAGATGGGAAGATGTTAATGTATGAACTTTGAGTTGTACAATGAGTAAGTTCTGGGGAGCTATGTGCAGCATTCTAACGGCAGTAAATTCTTCTGTGTTACTACATACTTTAAATTTGCCAGTAGAGTAAATCTTAAGTGTTCTCACCATACAAAACATGGAAACTGGGAGTTGATGGATGCATTGGTGACTGGATTGTGATAAATATTTCACAGTGTATACATCTGTCAAATGGTCACATCATGCATGATAAGTATACACATATCCATTTGATTAGTTCTATCTCAGTAAGGGTGGAAAAGAAGGAAGTAGTAGGTGGGCTGGGTTTGCCACATTTAATGGTGTTCAACCCATATTTCCCATGAGATCCATGAAGCATTTTGCAAAACCATGTATGGTACCCCTGCCCTATCAGACGTCCTCAGATGCTTGTGTGGGTCGTAGTCCCAGGTATGTTCACTGTGCAGCAAATCTGATCTGGAGAACCAAGGCTCTTCGGCTCCACTTCTGAGACTGAGAACAGCCCCAGGGATGAGGAGGCCACTCTGCTCTGAGTAGAATGGACCACGACCTGCTGTGTAACCTGAAGGGGATCGTGGGGTCAGCGGAGGTGCCCCCAGCTGCTGGGTACATGACTCCTCACCAGGAGGGGTATGTGATCCAAGGGAAAGTGTAGGAAAGCTCCTGTATTGGTCTCTGTGCCAGAATTGTGACTGTCCTGAGTCCCTTCTGAGACAGTGAGCACAGACGACTGTCTGTTCCCCATGGAGGGCTTCACTGCATGTGTAGTTGAGGCTCAGGAAGGGGGGATGTTGACTGTAGGTATTAAACAGCATGTTTTCTGAAAGGGCGAGCTGTCCGAACATGGCCGAAAAGGTGGGGCCGGCCTTGAAGCCCCCCGATCCAGCAGCAGCACCAGGTCCCCCACGAACGTGCGGTACATGACGGGCGAGTCCTGAAGCCCCGATCCAATCAGGGACAACACGGAAACCATAGACACCAATCACCGCTGTAGTCTGCAAATGCTACCTAAATGGGAAACGACCTTGGACCCGCCGGCTAGCTCTCAAGATAAAACTTTCCCCGCACCCCTGCCCGCCTCGCAGACTCCCTTTGTTCCCCTGCTCGCTTGCCCCTGGGAGTTCTGCCCGGGAGCGACCACCCGAATAAAGGCCTTTTACTAACGGGTCCTAGAGGTGGCTTTTTCTTCCCCCGCGGCGTTTTCTTACATTTTCAACTTTCGGTATCAACCTCTGCAGGATGCCTGAGAAAAACCTGGAAGAGGGGAGAAAAAGAGTCAGGAATGGCTCTTTCTCAAGTGTCATATTCTGAGTGATTCTCAGCGCCGGGGTCCAGCCCCGTAGGATCCAGGGAAACCCGAAAGAGAAATGGCGTCTGCGATTGATTTAGAGAGGGACAGAGACAGCTAAGAATGTTGTAGATAAGAAAATAGAGGAGAGAAGAAAAGAGGCTGATGTTCCTTGGTTTATATAGAAAATCAATAAAGTCTCAAGACAAGAGACTTGCACCGTCTACGTGAGGCCACAGGTGCCTTCCCGGTCTCCCAAGGGAGTGAAGACACAGGGGCCTTCCCGGTCAGGTCTTGGAAACCCAGGCAAATAAGTAGACACGGCGGATCTCTGTACTCCAGATGGGAACTAGCCTGAAAGAGAGAGTAAGAGGAGGAAAATGATTGACACGAGGAGATCAAGCTGCTTTGATGAGCAAGATCCATAGCTTTATTTTTAAACAGTACTTATATACCTTTTTGCACATAGAGGGAAATGAAAGATGCAAGGTCATAGAGAATCAGCCCAACATTCCAGCAGTTTTGCCCTTATAGAAACCATGATTTTTGCAAACCTTTCCCACAAATAATGTTGTGTTCAGTATCTTCTGGCCTTGGAGGCCTGTGAACATTGTATGACCCTCTTTTGATAAAGGCTGCTCAACCAAAAACTTATTTCCCCTCAAAGTGTTTTTCTTTATATTTCTAATCTATGTCAGCCTCAGAAAGTGCCAAAAGAGTTACATTTTTCACAGAACAAAGGTGCAGTGAGTTATAAGAGCCAATTAGCTCAAAAGTCTGATATGGTTAAATTCAAGGCTACACGTGTTTTTCTTGCATTCTCACTATGTTAACTAACACATTCCCAGGTGCACAGTGGATAAGAGATATGAGAACTTAGCAACAAGCATTGGTCCAATAATGAAATCCTACACCAGCACTAGTACTGCTCTAATAACTTTTAACTCTTTCAAAGGCTCTATGTTTTAGGCTTTGCGTGCTTCTCACAGTTGAAGGCTGTAAATAATTGTATGCATAGCTTCTAGAGTTTGGATATATGTGCCAAGCAAGCTAGAATGCTAACAGAGGGGGTTTGATTTGAGATATTCCTCTCATGTCCAGGAGACTTATTAGCTATAGCCCTAAGTTGATTTTCTTCAGAGAAAGGTGGTCAGGGTTAGCCCCCTGTTAATGTCAGAGGAGTTGGTGAAAGTCATGAAACAGTAAAACAGACAGATGCTGGTTTTGGGGTAGAATGCTCGAGAAAGCCTAGGGAGCCCCTTGAGCTCTGAAGCCTTGCTTAACAGTTCTCTTCCACATGACCCTGTCATGGGTGGGATCTCCCGTGGCAGCTCTCGACATCTCAGTCTGTCATTCCTGAAATGCCCTTCTCTGGACTCGCTAATCGTGTCTGACTCTGGAGTATCCTGTCTGTCTCCTGGGGCCTCACACTCACCAGGGGCCTTCTCTGAGGGCCTGTCATCTCCACTTAGATCCCGTCTCCCCATGACCTGGTGACCTGGACCTTGTGAGGAGGCTCCCCTGGGCACCGTCCTGTGCAGGGCTTCTCACCCAAGGGTTGGAGACAAGGTCTCTGTGCTGTTGGGCAGCAAGTTTGCTTAGGGCCCATCTCGATGTGCTGTCTGCTCTCTGTCAACCAGAATAAAGAAGATGCACGTGGACATGAGGTATTAACACTCACAATACGTGGTAAAATCTAGAAGAGAGGCCAATAAGGGCAAATCAGTCCTGACTATTTCTGGTACATTTAAAGCTAAATGAGGACCTCCTTAAAAATCTTGGTGTTTGAGAATGGAATGGAAAGTTCAGAAAGAGACCTCAGGGCTAGGGGACTTTTCATTCCACCATCTATTTTTCACTATGAAGTCCAAGTTTACTGATATTTTTTTATCTTCTTTGTTACAGGGTGCAGCTTGCAGAATCTTAGTTCCCTGAGTATGGATTGAAACTGAAACTCTGGAAATGGAAGTGTGAGGTCTTAACCACGGGACTGCTAGGGAAGTCCCCAACTTTACTAACCTTGGTTCATTGTTTTATTGTGGAATTAACAGATAAACTTTGGTTTTGGTTAATAACTAAATACCTAAAATTAACTGCGGATAAAATCTTTTTTTTTTTTTTTTTTTAGAAAAATTATTCATTTAGGTGTTCTGAGTCTTTGTTGCTGCTTGGTCTTTTCTCTAGTTGTCAGCAGTGGGGGGCTGTTCTCTAGTGGTGCATGGGATTCTTTTTGTGGTGTCTTGCTGCAGAGCACGGGCTGTATGATGCTTGGGCTTCAGTAGTTTCAGCACGTGGGCCTAGTAGTTTGGGCTCTTGGGCGTTACAGCACAGGCTCAGTAGTTGTGTCACTTGGTCTTAGTTGCCCCGAGGCATGTGGCCTTATCCTGGAGCAGAAGCCATGTCTTCCGCATTTGTGGGTGGATTCTTTACCATTGCACCACGAGAGATGCCCTCATATTATTTGTGAAGACAGGTATTTTATAGAGATTGGACTCAAAGTATTCTATATATATATTATATGACTACTACATTTTCTTTTTTAAAAATAATATAGTATTAGAGTTGAGACGTCCCTGTTGGTACAGTGGATAAGAATGTGTCTGCCAGTGCAGGGGATATGGGTTGGATCTCCCTGGTCCGAGAGGATTCCGCATGCCCGGGAGTAACTAAGCCCAGCCACCACAACTACTGAGCCCATGCTCGAGAGCCTGTGAGCCAAAGCTACAGACTCCATGTGTTGCAACTACAGAAGCCTTGCGCCTGCAGTCCACCTGCAACCTATTCTAACAAGAGATGCCACTGCAGTGAGAAGCCCACTCACCACAGCTATAGAGTATCTCCTGCTCAGTGCAACTGGAAAAACTCACACAAAGTGACAAAGACGAGCACTACCTAAATAAATAAACAAGCTTTTTAAAAAAGGTAATATTGACACACTTAAGTACCGTTGATTCATTTTCATGGCCGCAGAGATGCTGAAATACATAAGAGTAAAAAGTGACAATGGGAAAATGATTTAAAAATGTGTCAAGAGGCAACTCTTCATTTCAATCAATTGGGTATTTACATGTGCGTGCATGTGTGCATGGATATGCAACTCCATGGTTTTATTACAAAACATCATCTCATAAATAAGCTTTGCATTTTTAACAGTTGAAATTATATCTTAAATATATGTGTAGCCATAAATTTTTCCTACCCTAGCACAGGAATGATTTAAATAGTAATAAGATTACTGACATTGTGTTGGGGGAGGGGTTAAAGAGTGACTCTATACAATGACCTTTTATGGCCTTCCATTGCTCTTCAAATTCCTTGATGTTATTTGAGGTTTCTCAGGGAACTCTTATTGATGGACTTTAATGCTCTATTACTTAACTGTTTGATTCCTTAGGTTCAAAGGAATCTGACTTGACTCCCTCCTCTTTTAGTATAAAAGGGGATTGAGTTCTAACTCAGATAAGATGGTTTTGGGGGTACAGCCCACCATATTTTCGGTTTGCTGACTTTCTGAATAAAGTCATTATTCCTGCCCCAGCAACTTGTCTCTCAACTATTGGCCTGTTGTGTGGAGAGCAGTAGAAGTTTAGAATGTGTACTAAAGGAACAATGCGGTTTTCATCAATTTTTAAAGATGTATTGCTCTTTTTGGCCACATGATGCAAAGAGCAGACACAATGGAAAAGACCCTGATTCTGGGAGACTGTGGGCAGGAGAAGAGGGCGCCAGAGGATGAGATGGCTGGATGGCATTACCCACTCAATGAACACGAGTTAGAGAAAACTCTGGGAGATAGTGAAGGACAGGGAAGCCTGATGTGCTGGAGTTCATGGAGTTGCAAAGAGTCAGATTCGACTTAGCAACTGACCAACGAAAATTGCTCTTTTAAAGCAATGGTTAGTAAACTTTTTCAATTTCAAAAAAAAAAAAAGTACTGCCGGAAGTTCCCATCACATACCTTAGTCCTCCACTCTCAGACTGTAGGTTTTGACCTTGTGTCTCTGGAACTGAGCCATGTGGAGGTTGGCCTTACAGCTGAATGAAGAAAAAAGAGGAAAAGTTGTGATACAGGATGTCACTGTAAAAATGGCACGTTTTCCCTAGGGATAGTTTTGTATTTCTTAATTTAGTTTGCAGTACAGAGAGAAATCCAGAAAAATTTCTTGTTTTCTTAAGATGGTTAAATTATTCTAATGGCAGGAAATATTCTGCATCCAACTACTGCCCTACAGGAACTCTTTGGAGACCCAGGTTCTCAACCTCTGAATCGCCAGGAGCAGGACAGACAAGAACCTGCTGATAAAACCATTTATTTATTTATTGCACTTGAAAATATGAGGGTTATTTTCAAATACCTTTTGGTATTGATTTCTCACATAGTTTCACAGTAATAAGAGAGCAGGCCCTGTATGATTTCAATACTCTATTTAGGCCATGAAACTTTTGCACCTTGTTTTACGCCACGTTCCAGTGTCTCCTGGTTAATAGTCTATGGGAACTTGAATAAAATTTGTATCCTCTTGTGTGAAATTTGTATAAGTCTTAATTATGTTGAATTGGTTCACAGTTCTTTTCAGGTCTAGTATAGCCTGCTTTCCTGTCCATTCTATTAATTTTTGAGAGTTTAATATTGAAATTCCAACTAAAAATCTTAATTTGTTCACTGAAGAAATTGTAATATATAGTGGAACTGTCTGTAACTACTTTCAAAGCCTCATGTAAGTGTGTTGTCATACTTTCGTAATTTCAAAAAATTTTAGAAAGGAAAATAAAATCTTTACTGAAACTTTTCTAATTGTTAGAAGGACATATTCTAGTTTGCAACATACTGGTCTCCAAAGTTATAAGCTTTTGCCTTAGAAGTGTAACGGGATGACACAGTGACCTAGGAAGGCCGGCCGCCCCTGTCTGCATGGCAGCGTGGAGGCCCACAGCAGCAGTGCCTCTGGTTCGCAGAACCCACCAGCTTTCTCCTCTCTGCTGTGCCCAGTGCATGTTTTTCTCGCATCCTGAGAAGAGAGCTCAAAGTGACCCAGTTCAGTTCAGTTCAGTCCCTCAGTCATGTCCCATCTTTGCAATCCCATGAATTGCAGCACGCCAGGCCTCCCAGTTCATCAGCAACTCCCAGAGTTCACTCAGACTCACATCCATCGAGTCAGTGATGCCATCCAGCCATCTTATCCTGTGTCGTCCCCTTCTCCTCCTGCCCCCAATCCCTCCTAGCATCAGAGTCTTCTCCAATGAGTCAACTCTTCACATGAGGTGGCCAAACTATTGGAGTTTCAGCTTTAGCATCATTCCTTCCAAAGAAACCCCAGGGCTGATCTCCTGGACTGGTTGGATCTCCTTGCAGTCCAAGGGACTCTCAAGAGTCTTCTCCAACACTACACTTCAAAAGCATCAATTCTTCGGTGCTCAGCCTTCTTCACAGTCCAACTCTCACATCCATACATGATCACTGGAAAAACCATAGCCTTGACTAGACGGACCTTTGTTGGCAAAGTAATGTCTCTGCTTAGTACAGAGTTTAAGCGAAGTTGTTTTGTTGTGTAATCATCAGCTCTGGGCTTAAAAAAAAAAAAGTTTGTCCTTTTGTCCTCCATGATAATTCCAGACCACTGTCTATCCTCCTCGAGAGCCCCAGATCCCTTTCTTCTCCTCGGTTACCCCAGGCTTCTCAACCTACCTAGGAATTGACTCTCTCAGCTCTTTGGCCAAGGAGAAGTTTGTTTATTAAAGTCCCAGAGGAAGCTTAACCTTTCCCCGAGTGCTCAGCCTGTCCTTCAACATGTATCATGTATTCTTTCACCTGCCAGTGGTGCTGCAGCTCCATCACACACAAAAGCAAGGCTTGTATTCACAACGCTCGCCATCTCCCTGCTGTGAGTTGGTTGTTCTTGAGTGTGAGGAGCATGAGGTGGGCTGCCTTGCCCCCTCTTCTTTCTTTGTGGGCTTGGATCTATTGGCTATTCAATTCTTAGTCCGTATAGATCAGAGCTGATGCCCCCAAGCGTCTAACCCCTGATCCAGTGCTGCTTTCATAACAGTTGTCATATTTGGAAGATAGAATCAGAAAATAGGAAAGTACCGGCTGGTCTTTAATTTTATCTGGCACCTCAGAACCTGTAATGAACTGTCTTAGTCCCTGTCTGCCTCTTGAGAGAGCTCAGCCATTTCTGCTGTTCTCCTTTGCTGCCATACATGTCAGGGTGTGTGGAATAAGCTGGTGGATTGGATCTTCTGTGCCTGTTACTTAGGAAAACTGTAAGGACAGCAGTCCAACAAAGGGAATATGTGTGAATCTTTCAGGCTCTTAGCTTGGCATCTCTGGGTGGAACAAATAGTCCCATCTCAAGGTCTTAGGATATGAGACCCCCACATCTCATAGTTTTCCACTCTTGTACTGGTCCAACTAGTCTGGGAGTGTAGACTCTTTCCTGACTTTGCTTTCTCCTTAGTTTGTATAATTTTTTCCTTTTAAATTTGATTTTGAAGTATGTGGCTCTAGGGTCTGAAGTCATGTCCAGTTTCTTTGCTGTGGTAATCGTCCTGTGTTTACGGGGCAGCTCCTCCTGGACTCTCTGTGGTGTGAGTTTACTGGGTAAGAGAAAATTTTTAAAGGAGAATACTTTCCCTTATTGGTTGTAATATTTTCCTGCTGCATACAGAATTACCATTTGAAGCTACTTAGTGTAGTGGTCAGCATGTTCTGTGATATGAGAAAGCATCTGAAGACCTTGACCTGTACATGTTTTTCTGGCTTTGAGTGATGTCAGAGAAGCCTGCGTGAAGGGCACTGTGATAGTGTGTTGTTCACGTGTGCTCTCACCATGCCCTTTGAGCCTCACCAAGAGGTGTAGGAACTTCTCCTGACAAGGGTACTGTCCAGGTTAACACCCTCATAGTTGTGAGGCTGTTGACTAAACTGTTGCTGATGCTGCATGCTTTTCACCTGGGTGCTATTGATCATTCTGCCTCCACACTTAATTCTGTAGCAACTTAATGACAGAGCTTATGTAGTGGAGTGATAATTTCAGTGATGAACCATCATTTTTTTTTTTCAAGGCATAGCTACTTTCCTTTTTTATATTTGTATGCATTATAAATGATTGTCTTTTGTATTTCTCATTAAGTTTCTATTTTATGTTACTCTTTGTATTTTATTTGCAATATGTGGGATGGTTGGTTAAGAAAGCTCCCCTACCCATATGGTGGAATTGGTGATCCGTACTTTTAGAGTTCTTTATGTATTCTTGATGTTAAACTATTATTGAATGTATGCTTGGCAATTTTTTGGTATTATGGTGTACATTGTTTTTTCACTGCTGAGGTTGGTTTCCTGCACAATATTTGATAATTAGGATGTGTGAAATTTACTTTTTTATTTTTTATCCACTGTCGAGAATTATTTTTAGGTTATCTATACGAAATTATGGATGCTAGGCAGACTTATTGTGACAATCGTTTCATGGTATATGTATCAGTTAATTTTTTGTCTGTAGCTTAAATTTACACAATGATATTTGTTACTGTAAGAGTTGCTTATAAAATCCTCTTTATGTCACTGTTTAAAGAGTTGGGTTTAGAAAGGGGAAATAATTAAAACACGTTGGATAAAAGAAACAATAACCCAGTTTATAATCATTTAAAGTGTCTTGCTCTTAAAAGGCTGTGGTTAGTGACCCAAATGATCACATCCCTTAAGTCCTTCATCTCAGACACCCAGGTACTGACCCTAAGTTTGCTGTTTTGTAGGGTAAGAGTAGGGACTAGCCTGTTTCTACCCAGGCAGAGTTTTATATTTTCAATATAGAGACTAGTCCCATTCTTAAAACCAAGTTCCCAGATCCCTGAATTGCTTCAGCCTCACTAGCAGGATCTGAGCACAACATGCTGTGAAAAAGTTTGTATAGAGAATATACCCTTTTAGTGTTAAGAGGAAGTATCTTGGCTTCCAACATAACGAAGCTTTTACCTGAGCAGTGTTACAGATGGTAACTTAATGCTGTCAAGGAAACAGGCCCCGCCCCCTCCGCGGCCCGCCCCTCCCATGAACAGTGTGGGCAGCGGGTCTCGCCCCGCCCCTGGTCCGAAGCCGCAGCTCTAATACCAACAGCCCTTTCACGCGGAGCCGGGAGTTGTGCAGTGAGGAGCGGAGGTCCCCGATTGGCGCCTAAGCTTCCTTCTGGAGTAAGTTTGCAGAGCTCACCACCCCTCCAGTCCCCACCTCCGCCCCCGCTCACTCGTCCTCATGGTATGGGAATTGCCAGCGACCTGAAAACCCTGGCACCCGGAGCTCAGCCCCCAATAGGCTCTGCCGCTGCCGTTGCGGCCCAGTTATCTTTTCGTTTGGGTTTTAACTGTTGTTGAGGCGGTTTCCGCCCTCGGTGCGCGTAGACCCCGCCTCTGGTGACATTTTCCTGCTTAAAACCCTTTTTGATCTCTGGACTCATCCAGTAAAGCCCTCTCTCGTGAGCTGGAGTCGCGCCCACCCCGTCGCCTTCTCGACCGCTGGAGGCGGATCCCAGATAGGCCGCGCGCCCTCTCCGTGGTCCCGGGATTCCGGAGAGCCGGCCCCGCTCCTCAGCCCCCTCCCTCCCAGCCCCTCCGTCCTCGGGTCTCCTGAGGCCGCTCCTTCTGCTCCGCAGCAGCCCCCTTTCCTGTCAGCCCGTCCCCTCACCCCGCATAGGGAAGGTGGCCTGGGCCAGCCATGTGTGTCCCATGCCCAATTCAACTCAGTCGGAAAAGGTGCTCTTCCGGTCCGGGGGCGTCTCATTCTGTCGCCCACTCAGGAAATTCAGGAGACAGGAGGATCAGGAGAAGCAGTGTCAGAAGGACTGAGAAATAACTGAAACTGAGGAGAAAAGCATCAGGGAGAACCAATGGGAACACTGAGAATGGCTGAGGGATTGGCAATGGGATAGTCAAGTCAAAGAGGTTAAGCCTTGAAAATAGCCAAGTGAGTAAAATAGAGAAGTATTAATAAATTAGAAAGCCAGATCTCCAGGGACTGGAAAACAGCACAGGGAGAACTGCCCTGTCTCAGTGATGGGAGCGGGGAGGCGAAGGGCGTTGAGGGACGTCAGAGGTGGAGAGTCCCCAACTGGGTTTTGGCAGGGTTTGAGTTCAGGCTTCTTGGGTTAGGGTCCCGAGTTGTGTTTTCACCTTGTTGGAGTCTCGCTACAAGGGTTTGAAGAACCAAAGCCACCCCGTTTTGTTAAAAAAAAAAAAAAAAGACTCCATTTTGTAAAACTCCCAGGAAAGAGCTTCTTGGAAATCCCTTACCTCACCCCACTACCTGTGGACCAATCAGAACCAGTGGCCAGTCCAAGAAATGAACCCAACACCTAACCCTTCCACAGAAGGAAACCAATTAGACATCTCCCAATGCAGACACTCCCATTTTTCAAATTTCTTGCCTGAGAATACCCTATATAAGCAATGTAACCCAGAGCTAAGGGCTCCTCCTTATAGCCGCGGCATCGGTATCGGTGGGAGCCCCAGCTCGAGCTTGGTAGTAAAAACTCTCTTGCTTTCACCTCCCTGGTGGTCATTGGGAGATTTTGTGACTTGGACATAACAGGTTCAAGTCTCTATCTGAGGTGGCCCATTTTATGGTGCTGGCAGAGAAAGGTCTGAGCAGAGGAAGAAAGGGCTGGAAGGAAGCATAGCCACATGGCCTGCCAGAGAGTGGGGAGGAAGGGAGAGTCACAGCGAGAGGAGGGGAGTAATCTGGAGCGCAGAGAGGGAGCCGAAATGGGGGAAGAAGAGGCAGACATAGGTATGGATTTTTGAAAGACTCAGGAAGGTTGGGGAGAGAGCATTTCGAGGGGGAACGAATTGCAGCAGCCTGGACTGCACACGTGTGAGGGAGGAAATAGGACGGGAACAGGAGAGCAGAGGGGGAGAAAAAGAGACACCGAGACCCAGATGAAATAGGGAGCTAGGTGAACAGAGGGGTAAGCTCGAGCCAGGTGTGGCCAGTTTTGGATCCAGATGATTTTTTAGTTATACAGAGGAGGATGAGAATGTCAAAACTCCTGTCTATAAGGCTTGTGTCTTTTTATTTTTGTGACAGAAGATGACTTTCATTTGCAAACCCTGCTGAGCCTGGGACAGTGGCTGGATTCACTGAGTTGTGAGTGACCCCCTTCCCTTGTCCTCTCCTGAGACAGAGATCAGGGAAGAAGAGACCTGGGGCAAGAAATGACTGACTCTAGAGTGTCACACTGTGGTAGCTTTTTTTTTTTTGGATGAATTTTTTTGGTTATGTTGGTTATGCTGTGCCGTGGGCTCAGGAGTTGTGGCTCCCAGGTACTAAAGCACAGGCTCAGGAGTTGTGTACAGGCTTAGTTGCTTGTACTTGTGGGATCTTCCTAAACCAGGGATAGAACCCATGTCCCCTGCATTGTCAGGCAGATTCTTATCCACTGTATCATTATTGGGTAGCATTTTTAAAGAAACACTTTTTTTTTTTTTTTTTTTTAACGGATTCACATTTTCTCCTTTCTCTATGTATGGTGCTTTTTGTAGCTTGGAATAGGTCTTAATTCATTCAGGTTCTGTACTTATTTTTAACTTCAGAAATAAGCTTTTTGATTTTCCAGTGTTCTAGTCTTATCATCCTTTTCTAAATATGATTATTCTCCACATTTTTTAAAACTTTGACACCAGGTTTTTAGATTAATAATAATTCACAGTATTTTTTCCAAATTTTTTTCAGATTCATTCCTTGTCTGAGTGCTTTCTTCTCTTCATCTCATACATTTGAAATTTTCTTTGGTAAGTAGTAAATCATCTTAGACAATTTTGTGCCATACTTAGCAAAAATGTCACCTCGTTTATCAATTCTAATGAGGTAGATGAACCTAGAGTCTATTATACAGAGTGAAATAAGTCAGAAAGAGAAAGACAAACACTGTATATTAATGCATATATATGGAATTTAGAAAGATGGTACCAGTGATCCTACATGCCGGGCAACAAAGGGAGACACAGATGTAAAGAACAGACTTTTGGACTCAGTGGGAGAAGGTGAGGGTGGGATGATTTGAGAGAATAGCACTGAAACGTGTAAATTACCATATGTAAAACAGAATGATCAGTGCAAGTTCTATGCACGAAGCAGGGCACCCAAAGCCAGTGCTCTGAAACAACTCAGAGAGATCTGGTGAGCAGGGAGGTGGAAGGGGGTTCAGAATTGGGGGAGGCTGCTGCTAAGTCATGTCAGTCGTGTGCGACTCTGTGTGACCCCATGGACGGCAGCCCAACAGGCTCCTCTGTCCCTGGGATTCTCCAGGCAAGAATTCTGGTGTGGGTTGCCATTTCCTTCTCCAGTGCATGAAAGTGAAAATGAAGTCGCTCAGTTGTGTCTGGCTCTTAGCGACCCCATGGACTACAGCCTACCAGGCTCCACCATCCATGAGATTTTCCAGGCAGGAGTACTGGAGTGGGGTGCCATTGCCTTCAGTCTGTTAATGAAGGAAAGGAATGTTTTAAAACTCAGAATGGCACCAAGCCCCTCATTCATAAGATGCATTTTGGGATAATCTTGGCATCAGATGATTCATCCCAGGCCGTAAAGTGATTAACTTGAATATTGTAGAAGGGCAGATTACCATGCAAATAGTTTTGTTTACATAGATTAGGGGGCAGTATCTGAGTATAACATACTGGTTTGTGAAGTAGGTTCTGAGCCATTAGGTGAACAGACTTGAAGACAGAGTCTGGGGTAAATGCATAGTCCATTCACATAGCTTAAGACAAACACTTCCATAAGAAAAATGCCTTGGTTAACTCAAGGTTTGAGAAGAGTTAACTTCAGGTAAAACCAGGTGTCATTATGGCAACAAGGTATGTTGAAAGAAACCTTCTTTTAAATTTGTATTGAGAAGGAAAAAAGTATGGCTAGTTTGTTTCCTCCTGCCACTTAAGAGAGATAAAAATTTCTGACACTTGCAGCCTATTTCCTCCATTTGGAGACCCTGGCCTTCCTGCCTGTTACCCTCTCAGTCCCCCTTTTCTTTTAGAATTATGTTGCATAGGGAAAAGGGCCATTGTTCTCATTCCATAACTGCTTCTGAACTGAAAATGGCAGGCATCATCCCTGGATTGGTGAGGTAACATGTTCTCCTTACCCTCATACCGAAGATGTCTGATCCATGGCCCCCAAATAGTACTTGGAAGAAGCTGCTGCAGTAGCAGGAGCTTGAGCAACTATTGCAGGAAGGGGGACCCCTTCCTGGGGTGGAGAGCAATAGGGTAAGGGAACCCAGGAGAACTGCTTTGCTGCGTGGGTCGCAGTCTTGGGTTTTATGGTGATGAGATTAGTTTCCAGGTGGTCTTTGGCCAATCATTCTAAATCGGAGTCTTTCCTGGTTGCGCATGCATCACTCAGCCAAGATGGATGCTAGCGAGAGGGATTCTGGGAAGTGGACAGACACTCCATGTCTCCTTTTAACCTTTCCCGAACTCTTCAGGTTGGTGGTGGCTCATTAGTTCCGTATTCCTTATCAGGATCTGTCATAAAACAACTCATACAAATGGTTATTATGGTGCCTGTCTAGGGTGGGCGGTTTCAATCAGTGTGCTTCCCCTAACACAGCCATTTGTAACTTAAAAGCTTTCCTGCAACTAGAAACATCCAGTTACACAGTTGCAGATGCAGGGAGCAAACAGCAAAAATAAAACAATCAGAATTATTGTAAGTAAGATAGTTTTCCACCATGGGGCACTAGTTAACAGCTCCCAAAATGAGGCAATTGAGGCTTCAGGAATATCCATAGCCCCAATCATCTTCTCCATGTGTTTAGTAAAATGAATAATATTAGGGCTCATATCAGATATATATGTACAGCATTGGGTATGAATAGTGGCACACGTTCCTCCTTCACAGCTGTCAGAATATCTAAAGCCAATCTGTTTTGTAAAACCACGTTTCTAATTTGTGCTTGTTCAGCATTAAGACCTGAAATAGCTTTTTGAGAATCTTGTAATGCCCATTGAGTAAAATTAGTCAAAGCATCCACTCATAGCATAACATCTATAGTTCCGAAAGAGGAAACAAAGACTGCAGCCAAATAATCATATCAGTGAAGTACAGACCTTGCCCACTGAGTTTTAAGATGGGGTAAATTACCAGGCTTTTCTGGAAGCTCTGAAAATATAAAGCCATGAGTAAAGGCTAGACCCAGGGTGCATCTCCCTATCCAACCAAGGGGAAGCCATGCCCTTAGGTAAGAGCCACATAGCCAATAGGTCCCGTTTGGAGCAAGCCAGCTGACTGAGATATCCAGTCCCAGTTAGTGTCTGGCCAGACAAAGGGAGAACCTGAATTGGGGTTGGAAAACATGGGAATGATTACATTGCATACATCCTGAGGCAAAAATCTCAATCATTGTAATGAAGTTGTTGGCTGACTTTTGGGGATGGCTGTTTGTTACCAGCGTAGAGGGACAGTAGATACTAGACGTTCTTTTTCAGGAGTTAGCCATATAACCTCATCCCATATTTGATAAACATCAGGTAAAAAACCATTAGATCCAGACCTGTTTGCCTTATGTGTAGTGAAATAGTCATTAAACTGAGACAATGTATAATCAAAATTAAAAGTCACATTATGTACATAGTTAAAGTACAAAGTTTTGCACCAGTCCATTTTAGGGTTGGTAGATGCCATCAGATGTAGAAGAGGCATCATGTGTGGTTGCTGTCAAAGGTATTCACAGACTTGGAGAAAGTTTTTTCTTGAAGTGGAGATGTCCACCACAGGAAGCCTTTTATGATGAAGACGTGAGTGCTCCGCAGACCCAGCAGTTAGACCAATTGTGGAAAGCAGTGGGGTGAGCCCAGGACAGGAATTCATTGTCTTGAGGATCAAATGGCACACTCAGGATTTTTGGAGCCAGCAGAAGTAGGCTCACATAGATTATCAAGCGCATCTGAAAGGTACAAAGTCAGAGCATAGAAAGTAAATACATAAAATGAAGTCATTTAGTTCTGGTCAGGGTGCCACCTCCTAACTCAAGTGTGATGTACCCATGAATCAATTCCTGGCACTTTGACAGCTGTGAAAGAAGAAAGAATTACCTGGTAAGGGCCTTCCCAGAGGGGCTCGAGGGATGGGCCCCCAGATCCCAATGTTTTTATGAAGACATAGATTCCTGGCTCAAATAGAGGCTTGCTTGACTCAGAGGCTGGGTCAGGAGTCATCTCCCAGAGTTCTGTTGTTGCCTGTTGAAAAACTGAGAGCTGAGTTACATAACTAGTTAATTCCAAGGCTTCAGCGTCTATAACAATGCCTGTGCATAAGAAAGGCCTTCCATAAATACATTCAAAGCTAGACAGTCCTTCCCTTTTGGGGGCAGTTCAAGCCCTCATTAAAGCTATGGTTAGGACTTTAATCCAATTGTCCTGTGTCTATTGAGTTAATTTGTGCAGATGTCTTTTGATAATGTCATTAGATTTTTCAACCTTTCCTGAAGATTGGGGTCTGCAGGGACAGTGTAAGTGATACTCTATTTCTAGAGCTTTAGATACACCCTGAGTTACAGTAGCTTTAAATATGGAGCCATTGTCACTCTGAAGGCTTCGTGACAGCCCAAACCTGGGGATAGTTTCATGGATTAAAATCTTTATAACCTCCTTAGCCTGCTAACTACAACAGGGAAATGCCTCAATCCATCCAGTAAAAGTATCTACCCAAACTTGTAAGCAAGAATGTCAATTAGATTTTGGCATATGAGTAAAATCAATTTCCCAGCCCTCTCCAGGATAGTTTCCACTTCGTTGTAATCCAGATATTGCTAGCTTTTCAGTCTTTGGGTTATTTTTCTGACAAACCTCACACTTTTTGATAATGTTCTTTAAAGTTTTCATTACATTTTTACCTTCAAACAAACGAGAAGCAATGTGGTAAGTACTCTCTGCACTCAAATTAAAATTCTGGTGTAAACCCTTAAGAATTTTCCATTGAGCATTTTCAGGAATTACTAATAGTCTATCCTGGGACTATAACCATCTTTTATTTGTAATCTTAGTTCCTCTTTTCTCATATCTTTCTAATTCTTCCTCAGTATATTATGGTTTTTCCTGTTTCTCAGGACCTGTCCAGATCAAAGGCGTCTCCAGTGAAGGGGTTTCATAAAGTGCCAGCTCTTCTGGCTTGACAGCCAGCTGATTCCCTTCAGTTGCTTTACTCCCATCCCTGCTGTGCCCTTTGCAATACATAACAGCTACACAATATATAGCAGTTAAAAGTCTCTCAATCTCTCTGAACTGCTTCATAGGTTCTCCTGTTGCTGTTTAAACTGCCTTTCTTCCCAATTGCAGCATGTAAAGTCAAATAAGCATACTTAGAATCCGTGTAGATATTTACTCGCTGGCCTTTGCTTAACTCTAGAGCTCGGGTCAGAGCCACAAGCTCTGCTAACTGAGCACTGGTTCCCTGGGGGAGAGATTTTGTTTCTGAAACCTGTTCAGCAGTCACCATGGTGTAACCTGCTTTATGTTTTCCCCTGAACAAAAGAACTGCCATCTGTAAATATTTCCATGTTAGGATTGTCTAATAGGGTATCCATTAGATCCTACCAAGCTGCATAAAGTTAGAAATTGTGAGCAATCGTGATCAGGTGTTTCATTTTCCTTCTCAGGAAGGAAAGTGGCAGGATTTAAGTGTCCACAGACTAAGCTTAGTTACTGGTCCCTCTCACAACAATGACTGATATTTAAGAAGCCTACTGTCTGTCATCCAAATATTAACCTTAGAATTTAAGATTTCATTCACATCATGAGAAGGCAGGACAGTAAGACTTTCCCGATTAATTATTTTTAAAGCTTCAGGTGCTAATAAAGCCGCTGCCCCAGTTACTCTTAGGCAGTGGGGCCACCCACGTGAAATTACATCTGATTTTCTGCTAGATGAGCAATAGGTTGCCGGTTAGGCCCTCGGGGTAGTGTCAAATTCCCAAGGCCATGCCTTTTCCTTCAGTGACAAACAAATTAAATCCTGACCCTGTGGGCAAACTCAAAGAAGGAGTTTGCAGGAGGGCAGTCTCAAGAACCTTAAAGGCCTTTTGCGTATCTGGAGACCAAAGCAGTTTGTCTGTTTGGGCCTGCTGAGTTTCAGCTATAAGTTTATATAAAGGCCGGGCAAGGTTCCCCATAACCAGGAATCCAAATATGACAGTAGCCTGTGATTCTCAGAAATCTTCTCAATTGTCATAAAGTCATAGGTAGGGGATGATTTGGTATAGGTTTAATTTCTCAGGCCCTATGGCCCTAGTCCCTTCTGTTATGATTAGGCAAAGATATCTAACAGATTGTTGACAAAGCTGAGCCTTTTCTCTTGATGCCTTGTAACTGCAGCCTGACAGAAAGTTAAAGAAATCTTCTGAGGCTCCTGAACAAGCTTCCTCTGTCTCAGCACAGAGCAGAATATCATCTACATATTGTAACCCTACCGCTTCGGAGCTATTAAAATTTGTAGATCTCGTGACAAACTTTGTCCAAATAAGTGAGGGCTGTCATGAAATCCCGGGGACAAAACTGTCCAGGTTAACTGAGAAGTTGGCTGCATAGGGTTTTCAAAGGCAAATAGAAATTGAGTTTCCTCCGCCAAAGGCACAGAATAGAAAGCATCTTTCAAGTCAATTACTGAGAAATATTTGGCTCGTTCAGCAATTTCAGACAATAGAGTATAAGGATTAGGCACCATGAGGTGTAAAGGAACTACAGCCTCATTTATTATTTGTAAATCTTGAACTAGTTTCCGTTTACCATTTGATTTCTTTATACCCAAAATAGTGTTGCATGGACTGTTACAGGGAACTAACAGTCCCTGCTCCTTTAAATTTTCGATGATGTGTTTTAACTCTTAACCTCAGGTTTCAGTGGATACTGCTTCCTATGTGGAAATAATTGTGTCTTTGAGCTTGACAACTACAGGAATAGCATTTTGTGCTCAACCCATAGATTTTCCATGAGCCCATACTCTAGGATTTACATTGTGTTCAACTAAAGGGAGAGAAAGGGAGGGGTCCATCTTTATGAAAACAGAGGCATGGACCTTGTTCAGTGTATTCCTCCCCAAAAGGGGTGAGGGAGACTCTGGCACAGTCAGAAACTCGTGTGAAAATAACACAGAATCTCAGTTACAGCGTAAAGAATAACTGAAATAATACCCTTTGGCCCATCCAGACAGTCCCATTACGGAAGCAGATCCAGAGCGAAGTGGGCCAGGGGCTTCAGTAAGCACTGAGTAAGTTGCCCAGTATCTAAAAGGAAATCGACGGATTGGTCAACCACAGTTATGAATACCCAGGGTTCCCCAGGTGTAATTAGGAGAGGAGTTTGTGTGGGGACCACCAGGCACCTTCAATCCTGATTGTCTTGAGAATCTGACCCCAGGTGTCATGACAACACAGTATTTTAAGAGAAACCTCCTTTTATATTTGTGTAAAGAAGAAAAAAAAGTACTGTTAGTTTGTTTCCTCCTGCTGCTTAAGCGAGATAAAAATGTCTGACACTTGCAGCCTATTTCCTCCCTTTGGAGACCCCTGGCCCTCCTGCCTGTTACCCTCTCAACATCAGGTAATAAAGTAGACATATTTTCAACTGTGGTTTTACAAAAGACATGAATTGTGTGTATGTGTTTATGTGTGCACACACAAATGGATATTTCTGGTCTCAGCTCTTTACCAGAGGATAATGGAGATATGACATTAGATCTTGTGAAGTTAAAGGTATTTCTTTGAGAAATGGAAAAACAAAAGAACATTTAACATGATAAAACCAACAAAATGCTTCATTCTTTCCTTTCAAAAAAGAAGGGGGAGGAACCCACGTAGTTTAACCTAGTTTAACTGGTTAGTCTAATGGCCTGCTTTCTCCATTTTCTATGATCAGTGAAAGAAAGTGAGCTGTGCAGTGATATGAAGATGTTTCCCTCAGGTCCCTTTGTGACTTTTCCGTGCAAATGAGGAAGGATGTGCTGGATTGACCTGAAACCTTCCAACAGAGCCTCTCTCTTCATAATGAAAAAGATGGCTCAGATCCTATTTCCATGCTGACCCCTTACAATGGTTTTTTGTACCAGTGGATATATATTTGCAATTCTGTATTTTTAAAATATTTTATTGCAATCGTATAATAAAAAACTACCTGCTTGGTATCAGTTTGACCCAATCTTGAAAGAAAAGTTTCTTTTGCTCAGATACATGACCGATGTTCCTGGTCTTAAATGGGATGGGCAATAAGGACTCAGCCTCCCAATTCATTATTCAGTTATACCTGGTTCTCTTCACTCAGCTCAGACCTTCTCATAAATGGCTTCTCTCTGGGCCTGAGGGAGCCCACTTGTACCATGCAGATGAGAGACTAGACTGGAATCTCTGAGCGTGAGCAACACTGACCCCTGAAATAATTAGCCAAATTGGCTGTGTGTCTGTGTGTGGCAGTTTGGGTTTGGAGGAGGTTCTGGTGGTAATGAGAATTTTAAATAGATCCCAGTCCTCCTTGAATGAAAAAGGAAAAGCAAAACTGTAGGATGGAGGCAGGATCACAGGCTCAGAATTAGATGACTTCTATGAATAAGGCTAAATCTGAAGGGAGGTTTTTTGTTTTTTTTTTCCCCACGTCCTGATGTTCAGACCTCCACTGGCTTTCATTTGTTCTTGGGTCAAAAGCTTGACTCCTCGCTGTTTCTCCACAGCCCTCTGTCAAGCTCAGGGCCCTGTCAGTGTCTGCAGCCTCACCCTGGGAGTTGACCCTTTGCTCATGGTTGAGCCTGTCCTGGTCTCATTTACCTTTTCTCTGTTTCCAAATACCAAAACCATTTCTGTCTGACATTGTAGTTCCTTTCCTCACCATCAGGTCACCATGCCTCAGGCCCTTTTTCACCCTTCAAGTCTAGGCACAGAGAGGTCTCCCCATCCCCTCCTAACAGTCTCGCTCATGTTCAGTTCAGTTCAGTCGCTCAGTCTTGTCCGACTCTTTGCGACCCCATGAATCGCAGCACGCCAGGCCTCCCTGTCCATCACCATCTCCCGGAGTTCACTCAGACTCATGTTCATCGAGTCAGTGATGCCATCCAGCCATCTCATCCTCTGTCGTCCCCTTCTCCTGCTGCCCCCAATCCTTCTCAGCATCAGAGTCTTTTCCAATGAGTCAGCTCTTGGATGAGGTGGCCAAAATACTGGAGTTTCAGCTTTAGCATCATTCCTTCCAACGAAATCTGAGGGCTGACCTCCTTCAGAATGGACTAGTGGGATCTCCGTGCAGTTCAAGGGCCTCTCAAGAGTCTTCTCCAACACTACAGTTCAAAAGCATCGATTCTTTGGCACTCAGCCTTCTTCACATCCAACTCTCACATGCATACATGACCACAGGAAAAATCATAGCCTTGACTAGATGGACCTTAGTCAGCAAAGTAATGTCTCTGCTTTTGAATATACTATCTAGGTTGGTCATAACTTTCCTTCCAAGAAGTAAGCGTCTTTTAATTTCATGGCTGCAGTCACCATCTGCAGTGATATTGGAGGCCAAAAAAATAAAGTCTGACACCGTTTCCACTGTTTCCCCATCATGAAGTGATGGGACTGGATGCCTTGATCTTCATTTTCTGAATGTTGAGCTTTAAGCCAACTTTTTCGCTTTCCTCTTTCACTTTAATCAAGAGGCTCTTTAGTTCTTCTTCATTTTCTGCCATAAGGGTGGTATCATCTGCGTATCTGAGGTTATTGATATTTCTCCCGGCAATCTTGATTACAGCTTGTGTTTCTTCTAGCCCAGCGTTTCTCATAATGTACTCTGCGTAGAAGTTAAATAAACAGGGTGACAGTATACAGCCTTGCCGTTCTCCTTTTCCTATTTGGAACCAGTCTGTTGTTCCATGTCCAGTTCTAACTGTTGCTTCTTGACCTGCATACAGATTTCTCAAAAGGCAGGTTAGATGGTCTGGTATTCCCATCTCTTTCAGAATTTTCCACAGTTTATTGTGATCCACACAGTCAAAGGCTTTGGCATAGTCAATAAAGCAGAAGTAGATGTTCTTCTGGAACTCTCTTGCTTTTTCCATGATCCAGCGGATGTTGGCAATTTGATCCCTGGTTCCTCTGCTTTTTCTAAAACCAGCTTGAACAACAGGGATTTCATGGTTCACGTATTGGCTTGGAGAATTTTGAGCATTACTTACTAGCATGTGACATGAGTGCAATTGTGTGGTAGTCTGAGCATTTTTTGGCATTGCCTTTCTTTGGGATTGGAATGAAAACTGACCTTTTGCAGTCCTGTGGCCACTGCTGAGTTTTCCAAATTTGCTGGCATATTGAGTGCAGCACTTTCACAGCTCATCTTTAAGGATTTGAAACAGCTCCACTGGAATTCCATCATTACCCAGGTTTATTGCCTGTGTATCAGTTGCCATCAGCAGAAATTAATGCCCTTCTTCATGGGTTATTTTGAGTCCTTCCTGGTTCCCCTCTTTTTAGGGCTCATAGTGTTCCTCTTCTTCCCAGCATGGCTGTAGTACCTGTTACTGGAAATGTCTGTAGATGACAGGACTATGGGTTGGGCTGAATAATCCTCAGGGAAGACCAAGAGAACAAGGCAGGTGATGAAAATATTTCCCATGTTCTGGACATTTCAGCTGTAATTGCTCTTTACCCCATGTGACTACTTAATTACTCAAAAGATGAGCCAAGAAATACAGGAAGTCCTGTAAAGCCCTACAGAACTGGTGTCCTCAAGTAGTGGGCTAAGATGTCCCCTTGTTTCGTCTGCTGGGTTTCTTTCTCTGCAGCCCCCAGATCTAAGCTCTGTCCATGCAGGACCAGTCACCATCGTGGACAGCAGCTTTGCCATCTAGGAGTTCATGTGCTTAGTGTCCGCGTTGTGATTTCAGTGCGCTGAGGATGAGCAGAAATCCAAAACCTAATGGGGCAGAAAGGAGACCTGCCCCCCTGCTCCCCCAAGAGCTAGAATACCTTCCAAGTAGGTGTGGGTGGAGAAAACAGGAGACAGTGAAACCTGCAGACCCTTGCTTTGAGAATTCCTCATCTCAAATGCCTTTGTACGTGGACTCCATAATGTCGCCAGTTGGTGGCAGACTTTCCCAGGAGGTCCAGTCTCTTGATTTTCATACTGCATGTGCAGTGTCCTTTGGGTGGTAGCTTGTGGGCACTCCTCTTGTGACCCCCTTTGCCAGGAAACCCCTGTGCACTTTAGTCTTGCTTAGTCCAGTCATCAGGGAGGAGAGGTAGACAAATGGGGAAAGCGGAGGGAACCTGGTGGGGTCTGCAGGAGGCCTTGTGGCAGTACTTGGAGACATCAAAGTGAACCCAGTGAATGGAGTGTGCGCCCATCCCAAGTGTATTTTCAGGGACAAGGGGTGTGTGGATGTGTTGGAAGAGAATGTCTCCGTTCAGGCTGGAGCACATGGAAGCGGGTTTGTTGGAGAGCCCGCATGGAGTGGTTTGAGGTTCTACTGCCTGAGTTTGTATTCCCCGGGACAGCAGTGCTGAGGCTGACGTGTGCCTGCACGAGTTTGATTTGACAACTCGTAACCACACGTGAGCAGCAATGAAGGACGTGGAATTCAGCCAAGAGAAGTCTTTTCCACTGTTAGAACTGTGGCCTGGGCTGAGCCTGCAGGCACCTGTGCGTGCAGGAAGATGGGAGCCTTGGGCTTGAGGGGCTGGTTCCAGCAGGTGACCCCAGCATCCACTCCACTCCCTGGCTTTTGTTGGCTCTTTTATCAGGCAGGCAACGTAGAGTAACAGGGAAAATCTCAATTCATTTTTGCATCAACTTTGGTATCATTGTGTACTTGGGCTTGCCGGTGCAGAAACGTTCATGTGCATTTGGGAAGATACCAGGAGAATCTGAAGTGTTTCTTTGGAAGATGCCGAGTTCTCAGTGGGCCATGTGCATCACTGGAATTATCCCTCTTTATCGTAGTCTTTGGAGATTTCGATGTTTGACCTGGATCACTCACTGTAAATGAACATATGGTATATTGTGTCTGTGGATCCTTGCATGTCCTCTTTTGTATTTTGCCTCATGCATGAGCTTTCAGGGCTTGGAATGCTTTGTGTTTGTATAAGAGGGTTAGAGGCTCATTATGGGCTCTGTGGACACTCTGTTGGACACCATGAAATTTTGTATGTTTGTTTGAGTCCTGCTGGGAAAATAGGAGTACTAACGTTAAGATCACAGAATGCTTGTTATATGGTGATCCTGCTCAGTAGGGATCTCTGGGCCCAACCTGAGAAGAGTCCTGTGATGTAGGGGAGGATGGCTCCAAAAAATCAGAGGGCAATGATGCCGCAGTGATTGGAGCCTGGAGACTTGTCCTCTAGAAGATGCAGCTGCAACTGTCTTGCTGCCAGGCTGGGTTCTGTGTTATCCACTCCTGTCCCTCCCAAAATAAGCACACATACAGCACAGTACAGAAAACAGGGAATCTTAACTGCACTGTTAGTGGTAATGTAAATGCTACTGCTTTGTTGGAAAATAAAACGGAAGTTCCTTAACAAATTAACAGAGAAGAGGCCTACAGTCTGTCAAACCCATTTCTCACAGATATCCAAAGGAAGAGCAATCAGTTTTTCAGGGATATGTCCGCAGTCTAATGAGTGTGACTGCATTTGCAGTAGTCTCTTGACAAAAGAATAGGTTACAAAAGTGTGGTATAGAAATATTTATTATACACTGTGTATTCATGAACTATTTTTTCTCTGTATATAAATATAAAAATAAAGAATCCTGCATTTATACCAGAATGAATCAACCTAGAGAACATTATGCCAAGTTAAATAAATAAACCTGAAAAAGGAGGACAGACACAATGTGGAAACTAGAATTGTCAAACTCATAGAGCCATCAAGTAATAAGGCTTTCACCAGGAGCTGGGTGGAGGGGGAAAAGGGGCACTGGTAGTCGAAGAGTAGAGATTTTCTCTTGTAAAATAAGTAAGGTCTGGGGATCTGAGGTACTGCATGCTGCTGGTAGTGTTTCTGTATCCTTGAAATTCGCCCAGAGAGAAATAATACACTGTAGTCATAGGTGGAAGTGTAACTTATTCAACGATATTAATTATTCAGTGTATGAGTCTATCACATGATCACTTTGTGCACAGTACATTTATACCATTTTTGGTAGTTACACCTTAGTAAGGCTGGGAAAGAAAAAGAGTTGGGGTGGGGGTGCTTTTCTCCCGTGAATGGTGCTCAGTCCAGGCTTCACGTTTCATTGATGATGCATTTTGCATACACATGTGCCAGAGTCCAGCTCCAGCAGCCAAGGAATCATCCTGAAGAGATGAGCGGTGTTGGTGGAGAATGATGCAGCCTCTGACTCAAGGTACAGGACTGCATGTTTATTTCAAGCTTCAGGTTCTCTTTTATACTTTAACAAAAGCATTAGGTCAGAGGTTTAGAATTTTCAGTTTTCCCCTCACCCAGATTTATTGTCTCTATAAAACATTGTCTCCCTTCAAACAGAGTTTCTGCTTCAGCAATACTCTCAGAATCCTGGTTACTTTAACTTGTGATTACACTGTAACTCATGCTTATGTCTGGGCTGCATAACACATTCCTCAGTTTATTTCTTATCTTTCTAAATCCTGTTTGCCCCTAGCATCCTAAGTTCACTATCTCCTAAGAAGGCTTTAGCTATTAGTATCTCTGAAATTCCTAATCTGTATAAGCTATAGTAAAACATGCTAGCACTACCACATTGCTTAAATTTTTAGCTTCTAACTATTCTTAATTATTCCGAAACCCTAAATTCAGCAAACTTCCTTTGCCATAAACATTTTCCTCACAAATAGGTCTCAGATGACAATCCTTTCCATGGCCTCAGGCTGCGGCCTACTTGGTCATCCTGGAACACTCTTTGTAAAGATCCTTGAACATAGGTCAGTGGTTAACTTTATGGATTATTCTCTGCGCACAACTGCAGAAGGCTTTGTTCCTTCTCATGCTCCTCTCAAGGGCAATAAGCACCTTAACCTTCTTTTCAGTCAACTCAACCGAGGAAAGGAAAAAGAAGTTACAATCATAAGATCTAACTCCTTCATCCCAGGTCCATGCCTGCAGGACAAGGAGAGGGGGTTAGGGCTGTGCCTCCATTTTGTCAGTAATGTCTAACACCTCCCAACACAGATGTTTTGTACCCTCTGACCAGAGATTCCCCTTCAGGTGGTTTGTGTTGGTCCACAGCTCGAGACTGTTTAAGATGCCCCAGTTGATTCCAGTCTGGATCCCTCACTGAGCATCAGGCCTCTTGAGTCCTCCCAGTCCTGAGGGCTGAGATCTGGGCTGAGGAGGGGATGCTCTGTCCTGAGTGGGGATGGATTAGGGCTTGCTGTGTGGCCTGAAGGATATTGCCTGGTCAGCGGAGGTGCCCCCTGCTGCTGTGTACGTGAGGCCTCAGCAGGAGGGGAGTGTGATCTGAGGGAAAGTGTGGGAAAGACCCGTGTTGGTCTCTCTGTGCAAGTTGACTATCCTGAGTCCCTCCTGAGACAGTGGCCACAGGGGACTGTCTGTTCCTCATGGTGATGGCGTCCCTGTGTGTGGGTGGTTGGGGCTCAGGAAGGGGATGTGTTGACTCTAAGCATTAAACAGCATGTTTTCAACTTTTATGATAGACTTCTGAAGACTCGTGTTTCCTGAGGAAGCCCTGAAGGTAAGGAAGAGGAAAGAAAAGGAGTGAGCCATGGCTGTTTCTCAGGTAAGGTCATATTTGGTCTATCCTTCCTGAAATGCCCTTCTCTAGACTCATTAATCATGTCTGACTCTGGAGTGTCCTGTCTGCCTCCTGTACATGCCTCCTCACCCAGGGCCTTCCCTCAGGCCCTGTCGTCTCCGCTTAGATCCCGTCTCCCCATGACACGGTGACCTGGCCCTTGTGAGGAGGCTCCCTGGGTACCATCCTGGGCAGGGCTTCTCACCCATGGGTTGGAGAAGGGGTCTCAGTACTGTTGGGCAGCAGGGATTGCTTAGTGCCTATCTGGATGCGCTGTCTGCTCTCTGTCAACCAGGGTAAGGAAACTGCACGTGGAACCAGGTGTTTGTATGCACAATAGCTGGTTAAATCTGGGAATCAGATCAGTTGAGCCTCTCCTTTGCCTTTTGTGTATCTTGACATCCTTGTGAATATACCTTACATATACACAAAGAATTATTTCTGAGTACCGTGTTCTGTTCAGTTGGTTTATTTGTCTGTTTTTATACCAGTACCAGGTCACCTTGATTACCTTGTAATAGGTGTTGAAATAGAAAGACCTCCATCTTCCTTCAAGAGTTTTGCTGTTTTCCTCTTTGAATAATTTTATGACTTTCACGATGTTTTATTCTGCTTCTACAAAGATTGTCATGGCAGTTTTGATAATGAGTTAATTGATTGATTGACCATTTGTGTGGTTATTAAATAATCTTTTTGATATTACATGTTTCTGTTGTAATCTTTATGATTTTTACTGGTGAAACTTTGTCATGTAGGAAAGAAAGTACATTTACTTCTTTTTCAATTTAAGGACCTTTGATTTCCTCTTCTCATCTAATTGCTCTAAGGGTTTCAGTGCTTTTCTGAAGTGTAGGCAGAATGTGCGTCCTTGCCTTCTTCTTGACCTCAGAGAAAAAGCTTTCATTCTTTCCCCATTGCTGTGATCTTTGCATAATGGCATTTATAATGTTGATGTTGGTATAATTTATTGTTTGTAGTTTGCTGAGTGTTCCATCTTGAAAGTTTGTCAAATTGTTGTTGAATGTTTTTTTCTGCATCGGGTTGATCCTGGTTTTTTTCCCCCTTTAATCTGTCAAGGTAGTGTGTCATATTAATTGATTTTTGTATGTTGACTTCTCCTTGCCTTATATGAATAAAATCCACTTGGTCATGGTGTCAGATCTTTTTATTTATTTCTTTAAATTATTTTAATTGAAGGACAATTGCTTTACAGAAGTTGTTATTTTCTGTCAAACACCAACATGAATCAGCCATAGGTATACATATGTCCCATCCCTCCCATCTTCCTCCATTTCCCACCCCTGTAGGTTGTTAGAGAGCCCCTGTTTGAGTCCCTGAGTTAATCAACAAATTCATATTGGCTCTCTACTTAAAATATGGCAATGTAAGTTTCCATCTTACTGTCTCCATACATCTCACCCTCTCCTTCCTCCCCTTCCACTTCCATCTGTTCTCTGTGTCTGTTTCTCCAGATGTTTTTAATACGTGTTGAAGTTGATTTGCAACTATTTTAATTTTGCATCAGTATTCATCAAGGGTATTGGTTTCTAATTTTCCTTTCTTGTGTCTTTGGTAAATCAGCAAACTGGTAGAACCATGCTTGCTCCATATAATTAGCAGGATTAGTGGTAATTCTTCTGTAAATGTTTGGTAGGATTTGATCCTGTATTTTTCTTAGAGTTTTCTGACTACTTTTTAAATCTCTAGTTATAATGGGCTTCCCTGGTGACTCAAATCATAAAGAATCTGCCTTCAGTGCAGGAGACCCAGGTTTTATCCCAGGGTCGAAAGATTCCCTGGAGAAAGGAATGGCTCTCTAGTCCAGTATTCTTGTCTGGAGAAATTCCATGGACAGAGGAGCCTTGTGGGCTACAGTCCATGAGGTCACAGAGTCAGACATGACTGACACTAACACTTTCACTTTCAACACTTCTCAATTTTTTATTTCTTAATAAGTAAAACAGTTTGTATGTTTCTGAGAATTTGCCAGTATCTCCTGTATTCTGTCATTTATAGGCATTATCGGTCATAGTACTTCCTTATCTTTTCGACCTCAGTTGTAATCGCTCCTGTTTCATATCTGGTTTTAGTTATTTGAATCTTTTTCTCTCTCTTCCTTAGTCAAGGTGGGGGTTTTCCTATACAGTTTTTTTCAAAACATCAACTGATGGTTTGTTGATTTTTATATTTTTCTACTTTCTATTGTATCTCTGGTTTAATCTTTCTTATTTACATGTTTCCTTTTGCTAAACTTGAGTTTAGTTTGTTTTCTGCTTCCTAGAGGTCTAAAAATAGATTTCAGATTTAAGATCTTTTCTTTTTTTTTTTACTGTAAGCATTTAACAGTTCAGACTTTCCTTTTAGTACACTGTTCTCTGTGTTATAAATTTTGTAATGTTGTCTTTCGTTATTATCCATGTATTTAAAAATTTCCATGTGATTTTTTTCTTAAACCCATTTGTGATGTAAAAGTGAGTTGTTTAATGTTCACATTCGAGGAATTTGCTTTTATTCTTGTGTTTATTTTGTTGTTGTTAGGGAAGGTACTTTTATGGTATCAGTCTGTTAAAATGGTTAATTTTGGCCTAACGTGGTCTCTCATAGAGAACGTTTGCTGTGTCCTTGAGATGCATGTGTTTTCTGCTTTTATTGGAATGTGTGATCTGTACATGCCTGTTCAATATTTGCTTCATTTTTCTGAAGTATCTGATGTTAAATATATATATATTTTTACTTGTTACAGCTTTTGGTAAATTGACCGTTTTATCTTTTCACAATATTTATCTCATTGCACTTTTTTTTTCTTCAGTTTATTTTGTCTGATATAACGGTCTCCCCTGCTCTCTTTAGGATGGACTGTCTTTTTCATCCTTTCACTTTTCACCGTTCCATGTCCTTAGGTTAGTGAATACTACCTGTTTGAACTCTCTGACAAACTCTGTGTCTTTTGCCCTGGTTTTTTCCTCCTGTTAGTTCTTCTAGTGTCCCCTGCTCCTCTGCATTGTATGGTGGTGAAAGACAGGCACCCTGGACAGCTCCTTTCATGCCACTGTTAATTTCAGAAGGAATGTATTGAATATATCCTTCCTATCGTGATGTTTCTTGAGATAGTCTTGCTTAATAACTATATTTTTTTCCATATTCTTTTTGCCATGATTTTTAATTCCAAGAAGTTTTTTTACTTGGTATTGTGATATTTTGTTTTGGTCATAATCTAATGACTCTTCTAATTTCAAATCACTGTTTTATTGGAAATGGAAAAAAAAAGCAAAGTCTTTGGCTTCTGTTAAATGCCTTGCTATGTAAATCTAAATGGATAAGATTATATTTGTATCTTTGTATATGTTAATTTTATTATGAATTGACTTCAATTCATAATGGTTTTTAATGTTTTTACCAGTTTTCTTTTGGCAGCCTAGTATAGAATCCTGTTGACAAACTCAGCTGAGTAGAAAGGATACAGTTTTATCATCTGAAAGATCCTGAAACACATGTGAATAAAAGGATGATATAAAATTGTCCAAGTAAACTGTCAAAAGACGAATCCTCTCATGTCAGTTAATTTTTTATAGATAAGCATGCATGCATGTGCAAGTCTGTGGTTTAGATAGAAGACATCATCATTTAAAAACTACATATCACCTTTTTCTTTCAGTTGAAATTTGTTATCAGTATAATCTGTGGCCTTGAAATTTTCTAAACCATCCTGTTAGTGTTTTAAGTAGTACATTACTAACAGTTGTGTTTCTGTATTCATGTCTATAATGACGTTTCATGCCATTCCACACTGTTCACCTTGGACTTTATATATATATATATATATATATATATATATATATATATATATATAATATTTATTTGTTTTCCTTCTGTGAAGCCCTGAGCCCACCACTTTCCCCAGGCTTCCTGGGTAGTTACAGGAAAGAGAACATACAGGGCAGACACAGCAGAAAGAACTATGGGAGGTGGAAACAGCTCCTTCACATCGTGAAGAAGATGAGCTAGACCACCATCAGGCAAAAGAGCCCCATGGCCTTTGAGAGGCCAAGCCCATGGTGTAGAAGAGCTACTGTTTCAGAGAAGGGTTTCTGGCATAACAGTGATGAAGCTCCCGAACACAGTCCCACTTCCAGCCCCAGAGCCAGCCACCCCTGCTGTGGCAGCTCCAGCTCCAGGGACCTTGGCTGCTGCGTCCGAGTCCTTTGAAATGGCACTGGTTTGGAAGCTGTGGCTAGGAATAAGTGAGATGGTCTGGGGACCTGGGGCTGCCAAGCTGCTGTGGCTCTCATCAGTCAGTGTCTCCAGTTGTTCACCACCACTGTGGACAGTGATCACTCAACAGGGGGAGGTTCTCCCGATCACGGAGGGGGTAGAGACTAATGTGGCACAGGTGTCCATTTTGAAGGGATGAAGGCCTGAGGCCCGAGAGCTGCTCCCCCTGCAAAGAAGACAGGGGCAGGGAGGAGGCTCACCTTGGACTTCTTTCAGTTTTTCTTTCCAAGCCTTCTGTCAAAGGACTTTTAATGTTCTCTGTATTACTTCACTGTTAGATGTTTAAGCTTCAGTTGCTGAGCCCAAGCTTCTGAGTTCAGGTGCTTCATGTAACATTTCTTACCTTCTTGATCTGAGTCGAGTTTCTCAGAGTCTGTGACACAGGTTTGCTTCTGTAAGGTGGGAACAGATGGTTCTTTAACGAGCTATTATGTTGATCACAGGTTCTTGCCTGTAAAGTACTTATTTAATGTTTAGAGAAATACTACAATGATTTAGAGCAACAGGAAGCCTTGAGATATTTGGTCCTTGCTGCTGTTTTCAACATCATACTTGAAAATTTTGATCTTTCCATTAAAAGTGCCATGGACTTTGTCATCTCTGAAGACACCACTCATGCTGTACCTCATCAAGATAATGAGTTTCATTCACTGGGTAGAACATAATATCTGATACTTCTGTATAGCTGAAACAGGGTTGAACTTTATTTTTATATATTTCATGGATTTGGAACAATGATGAAAAATCCATGTTAATTGGAGGATCTCATAAGGTCTTAGGAAAAAGCATAAGAAACTAAAATTAGAGATCCATAATTTCTGTTAGAACACATACTTCAACCAAGTCAATCCATACCCCTTACTACCCTTTCCCTTTGCATGAATATGAGAACTTTCATGGCCCTTTTGCTGACATGTGGCCTCATTTCAGGAACAACTGACCTCTGAGGATGTGGCCATCAAATTCACTCAGGAGGAGTGGGAATTCCTGCAGCCTGCTCAGAGGGCCTTGTACAGGGACGTGATGCTGGAGACCTACAGGAACCTGCTGTCTGTGGGTGAGGATGACTTCCTTCCAGGGCCGCCCTTGGGTATCTGCATTTTCCCTGTGTGCCCCTTGGGAAGTCCTGTTGTCTTTCATCTGAGAGTTCTGGTGACTGGGACATGACACAGCTTCACGAGGTTAACTGACCCTCTTCAGATGCTATGTCTGTTTCATGTCATATCTGAGGTTGTCCTAGAGGTTACTTATGTACAGAGCTCATTGGCAGATGTTAAAAAAAAAAAATACCAAAGCACCCGATTTCCTATTTTCTACCTTTCAACTTTTGCTCAGTGTTTAAAAAAATACACATCACTTTAGATTTCTTTCTTCTGATAACACTAAATATCTATTTGTTTTTACTTGCTTGTTTACTTTTTTTTGCTGCACCATTCTGCATGTGGGATCTTAGTTCCCTGACTAAGGATCAAACCTGCACCCCCTGCATTGGAAATGCAGAGTCTTAACCACTGGATCACCAGGGGAATCCCAGAATTTATGTGTCTGATCTGAATATTATCTCCACAATGGAGCCTGAGAAAACGTGCTGGACAGTAGGGAGTGATGTAAAAGGAGCCAAAAATGAGCATCTCAAAAGCGCTGTTTTCTTCTATTTAGGAGTGGGCCAATTCGGTGGATTGGATCCTCTGTGGTTATTACTTAGGAAAACGTAAGAGTGGGTAGAGAGATGATCTTTTGATCCTAGATCCCACGAGGGGATCATATGTGAATCTCTTGAGCTCTTAACTTGCCATCTGTAGGTCGCGCATGGTCCCATCTCCAGATGCTGTAATGTCTGACCTTCATGTTGTATTAGTTTTACTCTTGTGCTGCTCTACCCAGTCTGTCAATGTCAACTGTTACTGATGTTCCATTCTCCTTACTTTGTATCATTTTACCTCTTCAATTTCTTTGAAATATATTCCTGAGAGTCTGAAATTTTATCTGGTTTCCTTGCTGTGATAATCCATCTATGTTTAATTGGCAGCCTCTGTTGAGTCTCTGTGTAGTGGATTTAGTAGGTAACAGAAAGCTGTGATGGAGATACTATTCCTAATGTTATTTTCTTGCTCTGTACAAGGTCACCACTTAGAGCTATCCAGTATAGTCATCAGCATGTTCTAGGATTATGAGAGAGAAAGTATCAGGAGAGCCTGATACATCTTTCCAGGTTATTTTCTGGCTTTGGAGACTCTGTCAAGGGCACCATGACAGTGTTATTGATGTGTATCAAGGACCATATATTTTAGCCTCTATAAATGGTATGGGAATTTATCCCAGGACAACTTTGTCCAAGTTCACATTCTCATATCTATGAGGCTATTGGCTGCACTGTTGCTCTGTGCATTGTAGGTATTTTTTATTATTGAGTTCAAATTTCTGTGTTACTCTTAGTGTTTCTGTTTTGTATTTGCAATGCGTTGGATGGCTCATTGGGGAATGGTCCCTATGGTGGAACTGGTGATCAGTCCCTCTTAAAATTCTTTATATATTCTTTGTACTCATTTACTATCAGATGTATGATTTCCACATATTTTCTCTTTTACTGTTGACTGTATTTTCAAACTTGCTGCACTTTAATGCAGAGTAGTTTATAATTTTGATATAGTTCTATTTATTAATATCTGGTTTTATGTTGTGGCCTGTGCTTTTGGTGTTATATCTGGTAAGTCATTTGTGGGTCCAATTTCCAGAAACATTTCCTGCATCTTTATTTCTAGGAGTTTTATACATTTGGGACTTAGGTTTAGGTCTTTGAACCATCTTGAGTTCGTTTTTGTCTGTAGTGTAAGATAATGTTCCAAGCAAATTCTTTTGCTGGTGGGTGTTCAGTTTTGTCAACATGTCTTGTTTCATAGACTGGTTCCCCCATTTAGTAGTTTTTACGCCCTTGTAGAAACATCTTTTGAACATGTCTGCAAGAGGTGTTTTTGTTTTAACCATTCTTTTTAGGTATGCTACTGCTGCTGTTGCTGCTAAGTCGCGTCAGTCATGTCTGACTCTGTGTGATCCCACAGATGGCAGCCCACCAGGCTCCTCTGACCCTGGGATTCTCCAGGCAAAAACACTGGCGTAGGTTGCCATTTCCTTCTCCACTTTTTAAGTATAGTTAATTTACAGTTTTGCGTTTCAGGTATATAGCAGTTTACAAGATACTCAATATAGTTTCCTGAGCTATATTGTAGATTCTTGTTGTTTTATCTATTTTGTATATACATTAGTTTGTAAATATTCAGACTCCTAATTTATCTCCCCCTTTCCTGCCCCCATCACCATCCTGTACTATCCCCTTTTGTAACCATAAGTTTTTGTTTTTTTTTTTTAATTCTGGTGAGTTTATTTTGTGAATAAGTTCATTTGTATCATTTATTTCAGTTCAACATATAATATCCTATGATATTTGACTTTCTCTGTCTGATTTCACTTAGAATAATCCCTAAGTCTGTCTATATTGCTGCAAAAGGCATTACTTCATTGTGTTTTATGCTGTAGAGGTGGCAACCCACTCCAGTGTTCTTGCCTGGAGAATTTCATGGACAGGGTAGTCTGCCAGCTGCAGGTCATGGGGTCTTAAAGAGTTGGACACGGCTGAGCTACTTTCACTTCACAATATTCCCTTGTATATATGTACCACATATTCTTTATCCCTTTGTCTGTCAGTGAACATTTAGATTGCTACCGTGTTTTGGCTGGTATAAATAGTGCTGCTAAAAACATGGGGTGCATGTATCATTTTGAACTAGTTTTCATCCTTTCTGGATATATGCCCAGGACTGGAATTGCTGGTTCCTGTGATAGCTGTATTTTTAGTTGTTTATGCAACCTCCATGCTATTCTCCACAGTGGCAGTACCAATTTATGTTCCTTCCCACAGTGTAGGAGGGTTCTTTTTTCTCCACACCTTCTCAAGCATTTATTGTTTGTAGACTTTTTGATGGTGGTCATTCTGACCTGTGTGAGGTGATATGTTTTTGTGGTTTTGATTTGCATTTCTCTGAAAAGTAGAGACATCAAACATCTTTTCAGGTGACTGTTGGTCATCTGTTTGTGTCCTTTTCAAAAGTATCTGTTTTGATCTCCTGCCCAGTTTTTGATTGGGTTGTTTGTTTTCTTTGATATTAAGCTGTATGAACTGCTTGTATATTTTGGAAATAAATCCTTTATAGGTAGCATCATTTGCTTATATAGTCTCCTAGTCCAAAAGTTGAATTTTTGTTCTTTTTTGGTTTCCTTTGCTTTACAAGAAGGTTTTAAATTTTATTAGGTCTCATTTGTTTGATTTTGCTTTTATTACCATGACTCTAAGACATAGATTCAAAACAATTTTGATGATATTTATGTCAATGTTTTGCATTTGTTTTCCACTGTGAATTTTATAGTATTTGTTCTTGTATTTAGATGTTTCACACATTTTGAGTTTATTTTTGTATGTGGTGTTAGAGGATGTTGTGATTTCATTCTTTTTCATGTAACTATCCATTTATCCCAGCATCACTTATTAAAGAGGTGTCTTCATTCTATATTTTCCTCCTTTGTTATAGAATATTTGACTCTAAGTAAATTGGTTTATTCTGGGTTTTCTGTCCTGTTCTACTTATCTGTGTTTCTGTTTTATGCCATCATCATACCACTTCCCTGGTGACTCAGATGGTAAAGCCTTCTGCCTGCAATGCAGGAGACCCAGGTTCAGTCCCTGGGTCAGGAAGATCTGCTGGAGAAGGAAATGGCAACCCACTTCAGTATTCTTGCCTGGAAAATCCCATGGACAGAGGAACCTGGTAGTCTAGGAGTCGATGGGGTCACAAAGAGTTAGGCGTGACTGAGCGCCTTCACTTTCACTTTGTTGACTGTGAGTTGGTAGTATAGTCTGAACTCAGGGAAAATGATTCCTCTAGCTCTGTTCTTCTTTTTCAAAATCATTTTAAATATCAAAGTCTTTTGTATTTTGGTACAAATTAAGTTTTTCTTTGTTTTATGAAATATGTCATTGTTAATTTGATAAGGGTTGCATTGAATATGTGGATTGCCTTGGATAATATGGTCATTTTGACAGTGTTACTTCTTTCAGTCCAAGCACATGGTATATGTTTGTGCCATCTGTCTGTGTCATGTTTGCTATCAGTCATCAGCATGTTACAGTTTTATGAGTACAGTTCTTTTGACTTTTTAGGTAGCTTTATTCCTTAGGATTTTATTCTTAGTTCTCTGAGATGGTGAATGGGATTGTTTCATTAATTTCACTTTCTGATATATCATTATTAGTGTATAGAAATGCAGCAGTTTTCTATATATTTTGTATCCAGCAAGTTTACTCTGTTCATTGATGAGGTCTAGTAGTCATCCGGTGGCATCTTCAGGATTTTCTGTGTGTAGCATCATAGTGACAGTTTTACTTCTTCTTCTTTATTATTATTATTTTTTACCATGAATTCATTTTATTTCTTTTTGTTTTCTGATTGTTGTGGCTAGGACTTCCAAAAATATAGTGAATAAAAGTGGCAATAGTGAACAATCTTGTCTTACTCATGTTGTTAAGGGGAGTGCTTTCTGTTTTTCCCTGTTGTGTATGATGTTAGCTGTGTGTTTGACATATACAGTCTTAATTATGTTGAGGTAGGGTCCATCTGTGCTGACTTCCTGAAGGGTTTTTATCATAAATGACACTTGAATTTTGTCAGAACCTTTCTGCGTCTATCGATGATCATATGGTTTTTAGTCTTTAGCTGTTACTGTGGTGTATCATAGTGATTAACTTGCGGATATTGAGAAATCTTCCATCCCTGAAATAAATCCCACTTGATCATGGTATGATCCTTTAATGTCCTTTAATGTATTAGTAACTGTTTGAATCTGCTCTTTTGAACTCAGGGCAGGTCTAGAAGAATAAAGTCTTTTTCTATGAAAAAGAATTGGATGCCTCAGAAAGGCTTTTGTAACTGGGAAGGTCTTCCAGTGTCAGTGTCAATCCCTCCTTTCCTTTGATACTCCTCGATCTTGAGATGACCATGTGTGGAAGAAGAAACAAAGTAAGTGTCCAATAGAGAGGTTAATCGTACTTGGCAGAGGAACCCAGGTTTAGACAGCCTTTTCCTAGATTTTCCTTCTGATTTCTGCTAATAAGATTCTTACACAATATCCTGGAATATTGTGTATGTTTTTCTTGAATATAAGCATTCCATTGTAACTTACAAAATTCACAGTTGGATACGTTACATTGTAAATAGTCTAACAGGTATTATCCTGCTTTCTCCATATATCACAGTCACTTTTAAAATCTCTCTTATTTCTGTCTCATACCCATAGTATAATGCCCTAAGCTTCCTGAACCAGTTCTTTTGAGGTCAATATGTTAGTTTGCGCTCTCAATTATTTTCACAGAGACATGCAGTCACAAGCTGATATCTGACGTAAACCTGTGTAACCTATGCTCCACGCAGGCCCTTTCTTAGTCCTGACCAGTCCTCACGAAGTACCTTGATATGGATGGAAACATTGTTCTTACCTATCACATCCCTCCACCTTCTACATACTCTCACTGTAAAGATAATCTCTGATCATTTATTGAACACGTTTCTCAGGACATGACCTAAATCACTCTGTCATGATGACTCACAACCCATTTCGAGATGGGATGTTTGAATAATAGTTAAACAGACTACTTTTGTCTTGTATCTTCCTTGATATTTTCCTTCTAAGGTTCTTTTTTTTTTTTTTTTTTGAAATATTTTCTAGTCTGTTCATTCGGTGGGTGCTCATGTTTACAAATAAGTTTTTTCAGTTTTCCCAGTATGTTCAGATTCATAATCTGGTTCTCTTGCCACTTTGTGGGCCAATTGGGTGTGTCTCCTGCTCTGATTAGAGAAAAACATATTAATTTACCTCAAGCCTTTTAAAGCAAATTAGTGCTGTCAGTAGTACATGTTTTATAGTAAATACTCAAAATTTATTTGTATAAAAAAGGTAATATCTATATTCTGTTATGTTCTTTATAATACGACTTTATCACATTATATCTTTTTAAATATAAATTTATTTAGTTTCATTGGAGGTTAATTATTTTACAATATTGTGTTGGTTTTGCCATACATCAACATGAGCCCACCACAGGTATATACGTGTACCCCATCCTGAACCCCGCTCCCTACCCCCTCCCCATACCATCCCCCTGGGTCATCCCAGTGCATCAGCCCCAAGCATCCAGTATCATGCGTTGAACCTGCACTGGCGATTCGTTTCATATATGATATTATACATGTTTCAATGCCATTCTCCCAGATCATCCCACCCTTTCCCTCCCACAGAGTCCAAAAGCCAGTTCTATACATCTGTGTCTCTTTTGCTGTCTCGCATACAGGGTTATCGTTACCATCTTTCTAAATTCCATATATATGCGTTAGTATATTGTATTCTTCTTTTTCTTTCTGGCTTCCTTCACTCTGTATAATAGGCTTCAGTTTCATCCACCTCATTAGAACTGATTCAAATGAATTCCTTTTAATGGCTGAATAATTCTCCATTGTGTATATGCACCACAGCCTTCTTTCTTCATCTGCTGATGGCCATCTAGCTTGTTTCCATGTCCTGGCTATTATAAACAGTGCTGCCATGATCACTGGGGTACACGTGTCTCTTTCAGTTCTGGTTTCCTTCGTGTGTATGCCCTGCAGTGGGATTGCTGGGTCATAAGGCCTTTCTATTTCCAGTTTTTTTTTTTTTAAGGAATCTCCACACTGTTCTCCATAGTGGCTATACTAGTTTGCATTCCCACCAACAGTGTAAGAGGGTTCCCTTTTATCCACACCCTCTCCAGCATTTATTGCTTGTAGACTTTTGGATTGCAGCCATTCTGACTGGTGTGAAATGGTACCTCATTGTGGTTTTGATTTGCATTTCTCTGATAATGAGTGATGTTGAGCATCTTTTCATGTGTTTGTTAGCCATCTATATGTCCTCTTTGGAGAAATGTCTATTTAGTTCTTTGGCCCATTTTTTTGATTGGGTCGTTTATTTTTCTGGAATTAAACTGCAGGAGTTGCTTGTATATTTTTGAGATTGGTTGTTTGTCAGTTGCTTCATTTGCTATTATTTTCTCCCATTCTGAATGCTCTGTTTTCACCTTGTTTATAGTTTCCTTTGTTGTTCAGAAACTTTTAAGTTTAATTAGGTCCCATTTGTTTATTTTTGCTTTTATTTCCAATATTCTGGGAGATGGGTCATAGAGGATCCTGCTGTGATGTATGTCGGAGAGTGTTTTGCCTATGTTCTCCTCTAGGAGTTTTATAGTTTCTGGTCTTCTGTTTAGATCTTTAATCCATTTTGAGTTTATTTTTGTGTATGGTATTAGAAAGTGAGCTAGTTTCTTCCTTTTACAAGTGGCGACCAGTTTTCCCAGCACCACTTGTTAAAGAGATTGTATTTAATCCATTGTATATTCTTGCCTCCTTTGTCAAAGATAAGGTGTCTATAGGAGCGTTGATTTATCTCTGAGCTTTCTATTTTGTTCCATTGATCTATATTTCTGTCTTCATGCCAGTACCATACTGTCTTGATGACTGTGACTTTGTGGTAGAGCCTGAAATCAGGCAGGTTGATTCCTCCAGTTCCATTCTTTCTCAAGATTGCTTTGACTATTCAAGGTATTTTGTATTTCCATACAAATTGTGAAATTATTTGTTCTAGCTTACATTATATCTTCTTAAAATTTTATTAATTTTTGAATTGAAGGATAATGACTTTACCGAATTTTGTTTTCTATCACACCTCAACTACATTATATCTTGTATGCGTTTCACTTGCAACATTTGTCAGCAATATTGTGTCTGAGCCTAGTCAATAAATACACAAAGCACTCACTTTTTATTTATTATATTTTGGCGCCATTAAACTAGGTATTGAAGAATAGTGCATGGCTAGAGGTTAGCCTTCCTTGGTGGCCAAGTGGTAAAGAATTCACCTGCTAATGCAGAATATGCAGGTTTGATCCCTGAGTCAGGAAGATCCCATGGAGAAGGAAGTGGCAACCCACTCCACTATTTTTGCCTGGAAAATCCCATGGATGGAGGAGCTTGGTAGGCTGCAGTCCATGGGGTCACTAAGAGACTGAGCGACTTCACTTTTCCATGTGCTAATGCAGAAGATGCAGGTTTGATCCCTGAGTCAGGAAGATCCCATGGAGAAGGAAGTGGCAACCCACTCCATTATTATAGCCTGGGAAATCCCATGGACAGAGGAGTACGGTGCACTACAGTCCACAGTGTCACAAAGAGTCAAACACGACTGAGCGACTGAACAAAAACATAGGTGGGGATTGCATTGTTTATTGACTTTAGAAAACTGGTGAATATTATATGTCTTAATTTATGTGTCATTTACAGATGATGGTCTTTTAGCGTGTGTTCTGCAATACAGCTGACACGTACTAGTTGTTAACATTATAAAATGCCTTTTATTTTGGGTACGTAGTTCTATAGCAGATTTAGAAAACTATGGTGTTTCAAAAAATTGATTGTTTTAGTCACATTCTTCATTTTTCATTTGTTTTCAATTGTAAACAACCAGTTATGAGTAATTAATTATTAATTGGGTAAGCTTGGTTTGGGATTATTTATTGTTAAAATATATAATATATTGCTTAGAATTTATTTATGTACAGTAAGTTTGCAGAATACAATGATAGTGTAATATTTTGTTTTCAATTTGAGACAGCTATTGATTCATACTTTCCTAAGGGTCCTCTTAGAAAAACACTCTGTTTTTGAGAGTTGGCATAAGATTGTCCAATGTGAATGTGTTTGGCATATTGTTTTTAAAACTATGCTACCTTAATGGTGAATTTATATTATGCTTTCTTAAGTTAAGAATTCTATTCCTTTAGTGTTTCTAAAGACTTAAGGTGATCATTGTGGTGTTTCATAACTTGATGTATTACTTTTGGTATAATATATATTCAACATGAAACATTTATTTTTGAATTATTGTGAGCAGGATACCTATGATTCCTTTTATCTTGTAGATATCTCTCCTACACATGTGATCAAGCATTTACTATCCAAAGTGAACAGTGATAAACGAGAAACATTCCAAACATTGATGCTGGGAAGCCCTGAAAGCTGTGAAATCAAACATTTTCATCTTTGGGAATGTCAGAAAAATATGTGTGACTTTGAGTATCAGGAGAGAGATGACAAAAGAAATTACAAAGTCACACCTTTAAGCCTTAATGGAAATGTGCCTGATGGAAGAGATTCGCATGATGGAAAGGATGCAGGCATCAAGCCCTTTGGAAAGAAGTTTGGATTTAACTTGCAGGATAAGCTGCAGATATTTCAAACTGGCCGAATAATTCCTGAATATAAAGAAGTTAAGAATTTTGTCAACAACAGTTTTGCATTTTCACCACTTCACAGAATTCCTCGTGTCCAAACCAGTGTTTCTAATATATATGGGAATGATTTTATGAATCGTTCAGGAATAACACAAGAACTAAAAGCACACAGGGAAAATCCTTACAAATGTGATGAGTGTGGCAAGGCCTTTCGAGTAAAGTCAACCCTTTTAAGTCATCAGACAGTTCATACTGGTGAGAAACCTTACAAATGTGATGAGTGTGGCGAGGCCTTCCGTCTAAAATCAGGTCTTTTAAATCATCAAACAGTTCATACTGGTGAGAAACCTTACAAATGTGATGAGTGTGGCACGGCCTTTCGTCTAAAGTCACACCTTTTAAGGCATCAGACAGTTCATACTGGAGAGAAACCTTACAAATGTAATGAGTGTGGCAAGGCCTTTCGTGACAAGTCAACCCTTTTAGGGCATCAAGCTGTTCATACTGGTGAGAAACCTTACAAATGTGGTGAGTGTGGCAAGGCCTTTACTGACAGCTCATACCTCAGGAGACATAAGAAAATTCATAAGAAATCATTTAAATGTGATATATGTGACAAAGTCTTCAGCCAAAATTCAAAACTTGCTCATCGTCAGAGTGTTCATACTGGAGAGAAACCTTACAGATGTAATGAGTGTGGCAAGGCCTTTCGTGACAAGTCAACTCTTTTAAGGCATCAAGCAGTTCATACTGGGGAGAAACCTTACAAATGTAATGAGTGTGGCAAGGCTTTTACTGACAGCTCATACCTCAGGAGACATAAGAAAATTCATACAGGAAAGAAATCATTTAAATGTGATATATGTGACAAAGTCTTCAGCCAAAAATCAAAAGTTGCTCATCATCAGAGTGTTCATACTGGAGAGAAACCTTACAGGTGTGATGAGTGTGGCAAGGCCTTTCGTGAAAAGTCAACCCTTTTAAGTCATCAAGTAGTTCATACTGGAGAGAAACCTTACAAATGTGATGAATGTGGCAAGGCCTTTCGTCAAAAGGCAACCATTTTAAGGCATCGGACAGTTCATGCTGGTGGGAAACCTTACAAATGTGATGACTGTGGCAAGTCCTTTTGTGTAAAGTCAACCCTTTTAAGACATCAGACAGTTCATACTGGAGAGAAACCTTACAAATGTGATGAGTGTGGCACAGCCTTTCGTCTAAAGCCACACCTTTTAAGTCATCAGACAATTCATACTGGAGAGAAACCTTACAAATGTGATGAATGTGGCAAGGCCTTTCGTCACAAGGCAAACCTTTTAAGGCATCAGATAGTTCATACTGAAGAGAAACCTTACAAATGTGATGAGTGTGGCAAGGCCTTTCGTCTAAAGTCAACCTTGTTAAGTCATCAGACAGTTCATACTGGAGAGAAACCTTACAAATGTGATGAGTGTGGCAAGGCCTTTGCTCAGAGCTCAAACATCAGGAAACATAAGAAAATTCATACAGGAAAGAAATGATTTAAATGTGAATTATGCGACAAACTCTTTGGCCGAAATTCAACCCTTTTATGTTATCGGACGGTTCATACTGGAGAGAAGCGTTACATATGTGAAGAGTGTGGCAAGGCCTTTCATCTAAAGTCAACCCATTTAAGGCATCAGACAGTTCATACTGGAGAGAAACCTTGTGATGAGTGTGGCAAGGCCTTTACTGACAGCTGTTACCTCAGGAGACATAAGAAAATTCATACAGGAAAGACATTATTTAAATGTGATATATGTGACAAAGTCTTCGGGTGAAATTCAAAGCTTGCTCGTCTTCAGACAGTTCATAGTGGAGAGATACCTTACATATATGATGAGTTTGGTACGACTGTTTGTATAAAGTCAACCCTTTTAAGTCATCAGACAGTTCATACTGGTGAGAAACCTTACAAATGTGATGAGTGTGGATAAGTCTTTGGTCAAAAACCACATCTTCAACTTCACTGGAGAATCCATACTGGAGAGAAACCTTTCACATGTAATGAGTGTGGCATGTTCTTCAGTCAAAACTCACACCTTAAAAACATTGGGGAATACATATAGAGAAACCTTTCAAATGTTTCGAGTGGGGAAAATCCTTCTCTCAGGTCTCAGCACTCACTAAACATCAGAAAATCCGTACATGAGAGAAAGTCACGTAAATGTGGTATATGGTAGAAGTCTTCAAAATTCAAAGTTCAAAATTCACACCCTACTGTTGCTCAGAGAATTCATCCTACTGAGAAACCATACAAATATCATGAGTGTGGCAACATCTTAGGCTTCATAAGAAAATTCATACTGGATAGAAGCCAGATATATATGTATTTGTTAGTCAGGTCTTTAAAACATGAATTCATTATAGAAAGATTCCTCACCAGTTTCACAAATGTTAAAAAAATAAATAACCCTATCCTTACATCTCACCAGTAGTATCAGAGTATTTATCCTGGAGAAAACACTCAGCAATGTAATGTGTGTGGCAAGGATCTTGCCCAAAAGTCACAAGGTATGGACCTAGTGGAGCCATACTTCCCAGACTCAGTGGTTGTGGCAAGTCCGTCACCTTTTTCACTCTCTGTATTCTTTGATGACTTTAGTTCAGGTACTCAGCAACTGAAGTAAGTCCATATTTGAAGAGAAGCTATAGAGATCTTTTCCTGTAAAAAAACCCAAATTCTACCTCAGCAAATATGATTCTTTGGGACAGTAGTCCACCATCTTTTGGTCTCCTGTCTTTCTGAATAAAGTCACTATTCCTTGCCCAACAAATAGTCTCTCAGTTTATTGGCCTGTTGTGTGGTGAGCTCTAAGAGCTTGGCTTTGGTAATACATTGATCAAATTCATTTGCTACATGCGTTTCACAATGGTCTCTGGGAAGGAATCAATGAGATGAAGAGATCGACTTCATTAGATACAATTCATTCACATCCATGTTCCCTGGAAAAACACACAGCCTGAATTATAGAATTCAGTAGTGTGTGTGAATTAGCAGCAAGGAGGGTAGAAAATAATGTAAAACTAGGACATGACTCATCATGGTGAGTAGGAACAGTAAGCCCTTCCATACATAGTCCAGCTTGTTATAAAACAAAATGTTCTACCAACTGACCTTGAACAGAGTAGGCAAGATGTTAAAAGGCCTGGGCTTTTCATAGGAGGAGAGGGAGAGTTACCAGGGACTGATGGTGTGCTAGGAACAATGCATAGGAATAGGGTCATGTTCTCCATTGGACAGAAATAACTATTATATGTATGATTAAAAAAGAGTTACTCTTATTTGTGGAAATTGAAGACAGAGCTGTCATGGTCTTTGTAGACCAGGACCTAAGCAATGGAGTCGATGGGAAGAAGGAAGCAGGGGACCCAAGTCTCGAGTGAAACAAGGGTGCTTTATTTGCAAAAACTCATGTTTATATATTTTTATACAAGGCAGCTTTAGGCAGTAAAAACATTGAGGAAAAACAAAGCGAAGCAAATAGCAATCTTGAAAGGGACAAAAAACATTCCATATCCTGAGGAAGAGGGGCATAACTGAATAGATTACCTTCAAGTAAAAGGTCACTGAAAGGAGTCACTGAAGGGATTCCAAGCAGATGCTCTTTCTCATGATCTCAGTCCTGAGAACTGTGTGCAGCTCTGCTCGTACTTGTTTTCCAGGAACTGATAAAGAATAGAGTCCTTGAGAATCAGTGCACAAAAGATGAGCATATCATGTTGGATCCTTTAAATGTGAATGTCCTCTGACAGTTCCTCCTTTTTACTTTTTCATAATTGGGGACGACTGTAGATACTTTTGTGAAAAAGGCCCTGAGCAAGTGAATTTGTTTGGTTTGAACAATTTTAGTTGAAAGGCATTGGTATATTACACTTATAATCACCAGGATAATTATCAGCGTTACAGTTCCAGGCCCAGTACTATGTGTAATGCCTTGACACCATCTTTGAGGGTCTAGCCCAGATAATTGATAACCTAGCTGTTCAGCTAAGGTTCCCAAATTGTTGGAAGAGGGTAGACTCTTAGAGAAGGTTTCAAGGATTTCCTTTGCAACAATTGTACATTTAAGGAAGCACTATTATGCCTATTTTGCAAGTGAAATTTGATTTTTTTTCCCCCAATTGTAAGCACTATGGTTGAACTGAAGAGGAGTGATACAAAATTGAGTAGAATTCCAATCACAGTTTAATACTTGGTTTTGTAAATCTATTAATTGATCTCCAACCCATTGGATAGCTGTTTTTATCTTGAACTTTTTCATCTTTCTGAATCTGATTGACCCATATAGTATGAGCATCTTTAATCCAATTTTGAATAAAGTTGTGTATTTGAATTGAAATTTTTAAAGCAGTGTCTGTGACAGTGGCAGTTGTGCAAATGGCTATTAACCCCAAAATGCCAAGAATCAAGCATCTAATTAATCACTTAGATTGTCAGAGTAATTTAGTGAGTAACTGGCAGGTAAGTCTTGCCATGGGATCCTCTTTCCAGGGTCGTTGGACATCTGCTGGCAACCATAGCCTACGTTGTGATCAAAGAATCAAAAGGGATTCGTGTTTTTGGAGAAACAGAGGAATTAAGACAAGTATATAATTTGCAATCTATAAAAGTCACAGAACGTAAAGTCTCATTGTAAGTTTCCTATGGCGATAACAAAATGAAAGGGAATGCAAGCTTGTATAAAATATGGATGATTATAATGGAAGGAATAGTTAGTATGACTATGACTGGTCCCTGTGAAATATCCAGTCCAGGCTCCAAGTTTTCAGTTCTTGTAGCAAGTTCCAGATGTCCCATTGTTCAGGGTCAAGTTGTTTATTGAGGACAATTTGAGGGCGAGGAGGTGCCATTCCACCATCAAGCCAGCCAATGGGTTCTTTGTCATGGAAGTGTTCCATTGAACTGTTGGTAATCTTCCATGTTACCTGAGTTACATAATCACACATAGTACTGTTAATATCATCTGAGCAGTTCGATAACCACATACCATAGGGTCCCCAATCAACAATGCTGTAATTGGCCACAAACATGAATTTCCGTGATTTAACTTGACATATATCGCGATAAACACGAGTATATTTAAAATCCTTATAAGTAAACTCCTTACATTCCAACTTTTGTCCTAGAGTTTTGGTAGTATTGACATGGTTCTCATATAAGGACAGGGCAGCAAACAGTCTAAGCAATGTGTGGAAATTCTTTTTGGAGGCAGGATAAAAGCCCACGTTGTTGACTAACATTAATACATGATTCTGCTGGGCCCATGCATAAAGGAAGGATTTTATATCTTAGAGGAATGTTAATCTTCCTTCTTATTCAGGATGAGACGGCGCCTCCAAGCTCCAAGCAGGAGTCATATGTACTTAGTGGATACAGCTGGTCCTTTATCTGTCCATTCTACAACCTGAAATAAAGGAAGGTTAGGTATATAAGCCCAATAAGTGTGATTAATCAAGTAACCCTGAGCGGGAGAAGCAAAAGCAAGCATAGTGACAAAAATATTTTTAGGATTCCGAGGCATTCTCTGTTGAGAAACCAGATTTTCAGCTTGATTAGTAAGGGTTTTTATCTCTCCCCAAATAGAAAATCATAAGGTTGATGACCTCGAGTGCAGCGTTTCTTGGAAATTTTCAAATTGCCATGGCTTGTACTGGAAATTCCTCCTCCTGGGATTTCGCCATTTCTTCTCTATCTTGAGTGCTGGTGGCTCCCCTGGTGTGGATCTTCTAAAGAGGGAGCCAACTGATTTCGTTGGGTCCATCTGGAGAAATCCAAGCATACCTCTTTCCTTGTAATATTAATTTTCCAGATTTCCATTGTTGAGTCAACCTGTCTTGATACCAAATGGCCAGAGGAAGGAGGGTATCCTTCAATGTCTCAAAATGTTTTTCTGCTTTGTCAAAGTATCCCCTTGTGGCAAGTTTAAAAATTTTAAGCAAATAAAGCTGTATTAAAATCACGGCAGATGGTGATTGCAGCCATGAAATTAAAAGACGCTTACTCCTTGGAAGAAAAGTTATGACCAACCTAGATAGCATATTCAAAACAGAGACATTACTTTGCTGACTAAGGTCCATCTTCACGGCTATGGTTTTTCCAGTAGTCATGTATGGATATGAGAGTTGGACTTTGAAGAAAGCTGAGCACTGAAGAATTGATGCTTTTGAACTGTGGTGTTGGAGAAGACTCTTGAGAGTCCCTTGGACTTCAGGGAGATCCAACCAGTCCATTCTGAACAAGATCAACCCTGGGATTTCTTTAGAAGGAATGATGCTAAAGCTGAAACTCCAGTACTTTGGCCTCCTCATGCGAAGAGTTGACTCATTGGAAAAGACTTTTATACTAGGAGGGATTAGGGGCAGGAGAAGGGGACGACCAAGGATGAGATGGCTTGATGGCATCACTGACTCGATGGACACAATTCTGAACTCCGGGAGTTGGTGATGGACAGGAAGGCCTGGCATGCTGGGATTCATGGGGTCGCAAAGAGTCAGACGTGACTGAACTGAACTGCAGTGAACAATAGTTATAGGATTAGAGAGCACATTGCATTGGAATCTGTTGGGGTCCTTTAATGGACTGGAACCTGGAGGTCTGGAGTGAACGGTAAGAAAGTGAAAGAGTGAGAAAGAAAGACACGGGCACCCAAGCTCTGATGGAGCAAATGTGCTTTAATCTTTCTGTGAGTGTATATAGGCTGTTGTAGAAGAAATTTCTTTTGACAAAACCAAACATACAGCAACCATTACCAAGGAAACAAGGGATTAATAATGGTCACAAAGTCAGGAGACAATCCATATCTCAAGAAAGAGGATCAAGACTAAGCAGTTTTGTTATAAGGAGAAAGTTTACTGAAGGAGTTTCAAACCTGTCTCATCCTATGACCTCAGTCCTGGGAGTGGTGTGCTGTTTCACTGGTTTCTGACAACAGAAACTGATAAGGAACAGAGAGGATTTGTGAGGAACAGCATGTTGGAATCCTCCTGTTAAACATTCCCTGAAAATTCCCACTTATTTATATTTCTAAAAAGGGTTCTGACCATTTGAGTTTGTTTAGTTCTAACAATTCTGCATGAAGGCAATGGTGAAGGACAAATATAATTGTCAAGATAATCACCAAAATTACAGCTCCAGACCCAGTGCTGTGAGTAATGCTTTGAAACCATCTGCGTGGGTCTAACCCAGATACTTGATCAGCTAGTTGTTCAGCTAACGTTTGCAAATTAGTGGAAGAGGGCAGATTTTTAGAAAAGGTTTCAATTATTTCTTTTGTAATAATTGTACATTCAGAGAGGCATTGTCATATATGTTTTGTATATGAAATTTGATTTGTTCCCAGTTGTAGGTACTATTATTGAACAGGTGTAACACAAAATTGAGTAGAATTCCAACATATTTTAGCATCACCTGTTTTTGTACATGTATTAATCGATCTCCAACCCAGTTGATGACTGTTTTTAGTTCCTGTATTTCATCTTGAATATGCTCATCTATCTGAGCCTGAGTGGCCCACATAGTATGAGCATCTTTAGTCCAATTTTTGATAAAATTATGTGTTGAGTTGAGGTTTATAAAGCTATGCCAGTGACAGCAGCAGTGTTGCAAATAGCTATTATTCCCCTGCCGGGGGCCAGCGTGAGGAACTCCACCCATGACAAAGGTCATGAAGAAGGAAGCTTCGTATACACAGTGGCATGATCAAGCCTCAGGAAACCCCCTGCTCTCGAGCATCTACCCCCAAAACCGGAGTACTTTACGGGGGGGGCTCTTCCCCATAACCATTTCTCTCAGAGAAGGAGTTAACTTGCAGCTCCAGTTAATAAAAATTCCTGGGCGTGACAAGAGTGTTTCAACTTACAAACTCTGAAGGCTCTCTGGCCTGCCTGATCAGGTTCGTCTGGCTGCATGTGATTGTTTATAGCCTCTCAACTGTGAGAGGCATGGGATGTTTTAAAACTTTTTCAATACAGACTGTTTTGAGAAGTTAGAAGATCATTAGTATAGTATTATTGAGTTGATTAGGAACTATATTGGTGAAGGTTTTTTTCATTTGTTGTTCTGATAATTACTGCTAATTCCCTGCTCTGGGTGTGACAAGGGTGTCTCAGGTCAAGCCTCTCTGCTGACACACTAGCTTGTGTGACAACCTCTCAACCATAAACAGCACAGAGAGTTTTGAGTATTATCATAGGGCTTTTCTCATTGATGAGTCAATGATTGCCACCAGGCCTCCATATCCTTAGGGCACCTGGAAATATATTAATCAATATATTTGGAATATAGAAAAGGAAATATAGTAGTTTTTTTTTTATGTTAACAATACTAAACTTTTTGAGTTAATGAATTTTCTCTTTTGTTATAGATCACTGTACTTTCTTACAAATCACTGTGTCCTTTCCATGCAAAAATGTAACTTCATCACTGTCTTAAGACTAAATAGATCGTAAAGGGAACATTGGTGAAGGGTTTTCATTTTTGGACTGATGTTTGCTGCTAAATCTCTATATTCCCTGCCCTTATAATGAATATAACTAGCATATAGGAGAAATAAGTATTAAACTTTAAGATTAATCATGTTAACCTTAGGTTAAGTAAATTCCTTTCTTGATTGTAACTCACTACACCCTCACCCTTTAGGAATGCAACTTTATTTGGAGGGTAGCGCCTGATTTAAGAAAAAATCACCCCTGTAAAAGTAAGTTTTCTGGTTAACTGACCGGTATCAGAAAGGGCCATAAAATGTCAGCAGACCTCAAGGCCAGAAGATGATGTAAAAACCCATAAGACCTTTGTATAATTTGATATGAAGCACCTGGTTGTGACAAGGGTCAGGTCTGCTGACCCCGCGTGACTCTGTATTCATCCCTATGTATAACAAAAGGTATAAAAACAAATCTGAAAAATAAAGAAATCGGATCCGTTTCCGGAAAGACTGATTCCCTCATGTTGTTCTTTTCTGCTCCCATTTTTCTGGCTGAATTCCCATCTGGAGCGTGGGTGCTCGCCACGTCTACTTACTTGCCCCAGTTTTCAAGCCCACGTGAGAAGGAGCCCAAGGCGGGGCACCTTCCGATATTCAGGTGGCACCGGTGGCCCAACATAGATGGTGCAAATTCCTTATATTGGAATTTTACTGGTATCCCATGTAAGCCAAGTTATTCAGCCCCTTTTTTCTCTCCTACTATTTTCTGGCTGAATTCCCATCTGGTGCATGGGGACCCACCAAGCCTGCTAATTTTGCCTGGGCTTCTAAGATTGGACTGGGGGGCCTCTGTGCCTCCTCTCCTTCGGGAGAACGGGAAGATGCCTGCGGCCTACATAGGAGGTGATTGGTATTCCATGTAAACCAAGTTATTCGGCCTCTTTTTATCTGCTAATTTCCTACTGCCTCTCTATCTGTAATTAAGTTTTTTCCAAGGACGCCGATTTCATCTCCACCTTTGAATTACCCTGGATCCACCGGGCTGGACTCTGGCATTCCCCAAATGCCAAGAATCAGCAATCCAATGAATTGTTTAGATCACTGGAGCAGTTTAATAAGTAACTGGGAAGCAAGTCCAGCCATGGGGCCTTCTTCCCAGGGCCGCTGGAGATTTATTGGTAACCACAGACTACGTCGAGATTGACGAATCAAAAGATTCATTTCTTAAGGAAACAGAAGAGTTAAGTATATTATTTGCAATTTATACAAGTTACAGAACATAAAGTCTTACTGTGAACTTCCTATAGCTAGAAAAAAGGAAGGGGAACACAAGCTTGTATGAAATATGATTGATTATAACAAAAGAAATAGTTTCTGTGACTACGATTAGTCCCTGTGAAATGTCCAGTCCAAGTCTTAAGTTCTTGGGTGCTCGCAGCAAGTTTCCAGGTGTCCCATGGTTCAGGCCCAATCTGGTTAGTGAGGACTATTTGAGGACGAGGTGGGTGGCATTCCACCGTCAAACCACCCAAGAAGTCCTTTGTCATGATAATGTTGCATTATAGTGTTACTACCCTTCTATGCTACTTGAGTAGCTTAATCACAGGCAGTGCTGTTAATATCGTCTGAGCAGTTAGATAACCACATACCATGAGGTCCCCATTTGACAATTGTATCATTAGCCACAAACATTAATTTTCCTGATTTGGCCTGACACTTGTCCCAATGAACCGAGTATATTTAAAGTTCTTAATAGGAAACCCATTGCATAGTGTTCTTTGTTCTTTCCCTAACTCTTTCCCTAAAGATTCAGTAGTATAAACATGGTTTATGGACAAAGAAAGGGCAGTAAATAATCTAAGCAACATCTGAAAGTTCTCTTTTGGAGGCAGGGCAAAAGCCCAATTTGTCTGCTAACGTTTATGCATAATTTTTCTGGGCCCATACACAACGGAAGGACTTCATAACCTAGAGAGATAATAGTTTCCCTTCCTCTACAGGGTGTGAGGGCCCTTTAAGGCTCCAGGGAGAATGCATATGTATAGAGTCATTGGTTAATGCGATTGGTCCTCTCTCGGTCCATTCTACAACCTGAAGTAAAGGAGGGTTGGATATGTAAGCCCAGTGTGATTGATTAGTTCAGCTTGAGTTGGGGGGAGGCGCCAGCAAGCAAAGCAAGCAGGGCAACAAAAACATTTTCAGGACTCCTAGGCATTCTCTATTGAGAAACCAGATTTTCAGCTTGATTAGTAAGGGTTTTCATTTGATGCCCAAGACAGGAGATCATAAGGTTGATGCCACAGAGGGCAGTGCTTTCTGAAGATCTTTAGAGCCACCATGGCCCGTATTGGAATTTCTTCCTGCTGGTGTTTTTATTGTCTCATTTCTGTGTTGAAGGTCGGGGGTGCCCTTGGGTCAGATCTTCCAAAGAGGAAGCCATGTGAGTTCATGTGGGGAAATACAAGCATGCCCCTCTTTCTAAAAGGTTAATTTCCCAGATTTCCATAGTTCATTCAACCTGTCTTGGTACCAAATGGGCAGAGGAAGAGCAGAGTCCTTCAATTCCTCGAAATGTTTTTTCTGTTCATGTCAAGATATCTCCTTGCAGTAAGTTTAAAAATTTAAAACAAAGCTATATTGACAATATTTATAAGCTTAAAGAATATATTGCATTGGAATCTAGTAAAGTCTGCTCTGGATAATGAAGATAAAAGTGTTCCTGTGTATTTTCCTGTATTTAATTTTTCATTTGTATTTTCAGTGTGTAATGTGTTTGTTTAATTGTGTCTTGTGTTTATGGATTATAAGAAATGTCTGTAATATGTTTAATAGAGAATGAATGTAAAAATTGTTTGAAATGCTTAGAAATACAGGCAAGGTCATTGTCTGTTTTTATAGAATTAGGTGTTCTCATTATTGCAAAGTAAGCTAACAGGTGGGTTATAACGTGTAGTTTCATCTTGGAGACCTGTGGCCCTTATAAAAGAAGAATTTGTATTGATTGACACATGAAAGAAGGAAGAGGAAGAAAGTTCAGAGCAATGAGTTCCATCCATTTGCCATAAAATTCTCTTTCATTTGTCAGAAACCTTTTTATACGTTTGTATTTATCATTATGGCAAATAAAATCTATATTTATTAATAGTTTAAATCTCTTTAGTTTTTCTGTAAGAAAATCTTTTCTAAGAGGAAGTTCGTTTTCAGTAATTAATTTTCTAAAATCTTACTTTTTTGGAAATGACCTAGCTACATAATAAACTTTTCTTGTTTAGTACAATTTTATGAATTTAGGTTGACCCAGTCCTAAGAGATTACTTTACGTAGACATTTTGAAAATATAATTATTTTTATTAGAGTTTATCTGAAAGTTTTCATCTCATATATATAGTGAGTTACTTTTTTGTTGACAAACTTACTTTACCTTAAATCTAGGTGCAATAAAAGTATTATGATGATTTAAGACATGTCTTAATTAGATTAGCATATGATTATATTTACATTTAAATAAACATATTTAATGTTGAATATTTTTCACTTCACATGAACTTGAATTTAAATAGAGCTCATTAATTTCATATTATCCAAAAACAAAGACATACATTGAGACATAAATAATTTTAGATAGACAGACAGACATAGTTTTCCACTTGACATTTACAATATCTTTTTGGTATATATATATGTGTGTGTGTGTGTGTGTGTGTGTGTGTTTTCTGACTTCAACCAATTTGTTTATGGCTGGAGTCCCAGACAGAGTGGGCTGTGTATCCCAAGGACATGATAAGAGTTAACTTTAGGTTTTTTCTTAGGCCTGTTTTTGTTTCCCAGGCAGAATTGGAGCTCCAAAAAGTATTTTAACAAGTTAACTTTTTCCTAACTGCACATGTAAGAAGAACTGGTTTTACAATTTCAAAAAGATTTTATTTGAATCAGTATTTTCTGGAGTCTAAAGAATGAATATCATGGCCATTCAGTGTCAAAAATATCATTTCTCCTTTTTGTAATTACAGTATATTACTAAAGATATATGCATGAAGGACTTGCTGTCACATTGGATGTAAAGCCTTGGCCACAAAATTTTGACAAATAGGACTCTTAAGTATACCTTGAGGTAACACAGTCTATTGAAATCTTTCATGAGGCCGGATGTGATTAGGAAAAGGGAGAGAGAAAGTGAATCTCTCTCCGTCTAAAGGGTGTAAATGTATATTTAAAAAGCAATCTTGTAAATCAGTAATAATAATGTGCCAACTTTGAGGAACAGTAGTAGGGGTGGGATCCCTGGTTGTAGTGCACCCATGGGATTCATAGATGCATTAACTTTTCTAAGGTCTGTTAAGAGATGTCATTTGTTAGATTTTTTTTTTTATAACAAAAATAGAGTTCCAAGGAGAGTAAGATTCCTCAATATGTTTTAATTCTACTTGTGTGTCTATAAGTTCTTTAGTAGCCTGTAATTTTTCTTTCATGAGGGGCCATTGTTCTGTGCAAATAGGCTCATCATTCTTCCAAGTTATTTTAATCATTGCTTTTTTGTCAAATGAGCAGTGGCTCCTAGGAAAAATGTGGAATGTATATCTGAGTCTGCCATTGCATAAGTAAATCTCTTCCTATTAGATTAAGGGGTGCATCTATCACATAAGGTCTTACTGTTTCAGGCTGACCTTTTGGTCCTTCATATGGGTAGAGTTGAATATTTTGATAAATTTCTTGTACTTTGGTTTGAGAAATTCCTGCAATTTGGCAAGAGATTTTTTTGTATAGGCCAGGTTTGGGGCCATAAGTGTTTAGAAATAATAGTCATATCAGATCCAGTGTCGAGGAGACCAGAAAATCTTGAACCATTAATTTTGATATTTATATTTGATCAGGCATATTGAGATACCAATGATGTCCATACAGATTGTTTTTGATCTGCCGAATCTGCTTGTCTGTACATTATTAGAGGAGTTAATAGAAATGTAAGGCAAAAGAAATAATTGAGCAATTTTGTCCCCCTTTTTGAATTGCCATAGAATTGGAGATGACATCATCATTTAAATTTCTTTTTTATAATCAGAGTCAATTACTCCAGGGTGAACAGTAATTCCTTTAGAAGTCAAACTAGACTGGCCAAGTAAAAGACCGAAGGTTTGTGTGGGCAGGGGTCCAAAAATTCCAGTAGGTACTCTAGAAGGGACTGCTTGAGGGTAAAGGGAGAAATCATTTAGGGCTGGTCTATTGATGGCAACATTGCCAGATGTTGAGGGTTTGAGGGAAAAGATAGAAGTTGCCCCTGGTTTTTGTTGTATGGGACCTGGGGTGGGTGGGTGGGGTCCCCTGTTTGGAGTTTCCCGGAATAGGTTTTCCTTCAATATCAAATTTAGATTTACAGTCTTTGGCCCAGTGCATTTCTCTCTGGCAGCGAGGGCAGATTCTTCCGAGTTTTTTATTAGCCTTCTTAGGGCAGTCCCTTTCTAAATGGTTTTTTTCTCCACATGTAAAAGTATCCTTCATTTACCTTTCTAGAAGGCAGCAGCCATTGTCTTAGCTAGCATTTGCATCTTTTGAGTTTCTGATTCTAGATTGCGACAAGCCTTCAAATAATAATAGTCCCAGTCTCACAAATTGGGACGATAGCTCGTTGACATTCCAGATTTGCATTCTCATAAGCGAGTAATTTCTCTAGCTGTTTTTGGCTTCTTCTTCGATTACAGTATGGGAAATAGCAGTTGCTAATCTAGCTAAAAACCAGCATAATGTTGACTACGTCCTTGTAATGTATTAGTGTAGCTACCTGTAGGCTCTTTTGAGGAGTAATTCGACCCCAAGCTTCAAGGACCACTGTTTTCCATTGTTCATGCAATAAGGGAGGGAATTTTATTTGAGCTTCTATGGTATCAAATTGTGTGGCGCCAGTTAACATTTCAAAAGCAGTTTGGTTTGGGGAGTGCCAGCTTGAGCATTCTTGTTAGCATGATCTCTGGCTATATCATGAAACCACATTGTCCACCGAAGATATTCTCCTGGTTTAAGGAGAGCTTTTATTAAAGTTCACCAATCATAGGGAATAAAATTTTCAATAGAAGATGACACAACATTTAGAAGCTCTTTAGTGACAGGAGAATGTGGACCGTACATAGTTACAGCCTTTTCATTTGTTGCATGTAAAAAAGATTAATGCCGTCATATTGAGGTATTATGTGCCCTTGAGCATCAGGATTTCTTAAAACTGGAAAGATGGAGAAACCATCAGAGTCAGAAACTTGTCATAGCAAAGCCTGTAATTCAGAGAGCCTCTGTCACAGAGGAGAGTAAGTCCTGATTTTTTTGCAAATATGAGTCTGTGCCAAGGACTTTTTGTTCAGAAGAGCATGAAAGGTCGTTGGTGAACCACGCAAAGTTCCATCCAGTAAAAGTATCCACCCAAACTTGTAAGCAAGAATACCCATTAGCTTTTGGCATATGAGTAAAATCAATTTCCCAGTCTTCTCCAGGATACTTTCCACTTCGTTGTAATCCTGATTTTGCTAGCTTTTCAGTCTTTGGGTTATTTTCCTGACAATCTTCACACCTTTTCATAATGTTCTTTACAGTTTTCATTACATTTTTACCTTCAGACAAACAAGATGCCGTTTGGTAAGTACTCTCTGCACCCACATAAAAACTCTGCTGTAAACCCTTAAGAATTTTCTATTAAGCATTTTCAGGATTTATTAGTCGTCCATCCTTGGACTGTAACCATCGTTTATCCATAATCTTAGTTCCTCGTGTAGCTTTCTAATTCTTGCTCAGTATATTGTGATTTTTCCTGTTCTACAGGACCTGTCCAGATCAAGGGTGTCTGTAGTGAAGGCATTTCTTAAAGTGCAGCTTGTCTGGCTTGACTGTCGGCCAGCTGATTACTTGCAGCTATTTTACTCCCATCCCCGCTGTGCCCTTTGCAATGCATAACAGCTGCTTCTTTAGGACAATATATAGCAGTTAAAAGTCTGTCAATCTCTCCGAAATGGTTAATAGGTTCTCCTGTTGCTGTTTTAAACCGTCTTTCCATATTGCAGCATGAGCATGTAGTCAAAAGGCATACTTAGAATCCATGTGGATATTTACTCGCTGCCCTCTGCGTAACTCTAGAGTTCGGGTCAGAGCCACAAGCTCCAATGAGCACTGGTTTCCTGGGGGAGAGATTTTGCTTCTAAAACATGTTCAGCAGTCACCAAGATGTAACCTGCTTCATGCTTTCCATCCCGAACAAAGGAACTGCCATCTGTAAATATTTCCATGTTAGGATTGTCTAATGTGCATAGTTTAAAGTTAGAAATTGGGAGCAGTCGTGATCAGGTGTTTCATTTTCCTTCTCAGGAAGGAAAGTGGCAGGATTTAAATGTCCACAGACTTTAAGCTTAGTTACTGGTCCTTCTCACAACAATGACTGATATTTAAGAAGCCTACTGTCTGTCATCCAAATATTAACCTTAGAATTTAAGATTCCATTCACATCATGAGAAGTCAGGACAGTAAGATTTCATCGATTAATTATTTTTAAAGCTTCAGGTGCTAATAAAGCTGCTGTCCCAATTACTCTTAGGGAGTGGGTCCTCCCACGTGAAGTTACATCCAGTTCTCTACTTAGATAAGCAACAGGTTGCTGGTGAGGCCCTCGGGGTTGTGTCAAAACTACCAAGGCCACACCTTTTCTTTCAGTGACAAACAAATTAAATTCCACCCTGTGGGCAAGCTCAAAGCAGGAGCTTGCAGTCTGAAGGAGGGCAGTCTGAAGAACCTTTAAACAACATCTTAGGAGAGTCGTTTTCAGATCCATTAAGATCTAACCAAGGAGAGACTTGTGGATTTGTGCCTGCTGGCAGAGGAGTAGCATTTGAAGCAGCCGGGCAGGGCTAGCAGGAAAATTTTGAAATATTTTATGTTCTACTTGGGTCTTTTGTAAAATTTTATCATAAGTGTTCTGTTGTTGAGTATTGGGAAGGCTAGAATTTACCTTGAAATGGCAGAATTACTGCTTTAATCGGATCCCATAGGGGTGAGAAATCAAATGGAATATTTTTTCCCTGCCTGGTGACTCGTTCAATATTTTCTTTGACCCGGTGCCAAATTTCTACATCAAAACGACCTTTATTAAGGGACCAAGGATTTCATTTAACCACTGTTTGAGAGCAAGCCTCTATTCATTGGCATGAAAGAAAAAGTCCCTGAGCTTTAAACAAATGGTAAAATAAAGCAGAGAAAAGATGGGGCTTTCCAGCCTTTTGACCCGTATCTTAGTACTTACCGACCTCAATAGGTTTCAACCTCAATAGGCTCTGAGTCCCTCTGTCCGAAATGCCACATATACCAGAGTCCCTGTTCAAGCCTAACTCTAACCCTATCTTGCCAGAGCACTGACCTTTCTTTAGGTCCAGAACTAATGATTACACAGCCCAATGTCTTACTCATGGAAATGCTTTTCTTAGGCTCAATGGTAATGATTATAATTGTAACAAATCCTGCCTGGGAACCTATATCTCAAGACTTGTACCCCTGCTTGCACAGCAACAGTATATCTTGCATAGAGACATTGTCTGGTACCTATTGTTCCTGGCTAACCTTGTACCAAAGTTATCTCAAGATGTATGTCTTGGGAAAGGGCCTAATAGACCTCTTACAACGTTGAGGTATTCTTTTTATCATTCTCAACAGCTAGTTGAGAAGTATATAAGGTCCCACTTAAACGAATGAGGTGGATACTATTCCTACCCCCACAAACCTTCTGCTTTTTACTTGGCCAATCTAGTTTGACTTCTAAAGGAATAACTGTTCACCCTGGAATAATTGATTCAGATGATAAGGGGGAAATTCAAATTATGATGTCATCTCAGATACTATGGCAGTTCAAAAGGGGGACAAAATTGCCCAACTACTTCTTTTACCTGGCATGTCTATTAACTCCTCTAATGGCATCTGGACAGGTGGATTTGGCAGTACGGATCAAAAACAATCCTCATGGACGTCAATCAGTTCAGTTCAGTCGCTCAGTTGTTTCCAACTCTTTGCGACCCCATGAATCGCAGCACACCAGGCCTCCCTGTTCATTACTATCTCTTGGAGTTCAGTCAGACTCACGTCCATCGAGTCCGTGATGCCATCCAGGCATCTCATCCTCTGTTGTCCCCTTCTCCTCCTGCCCCCAGTCCCTCCCAGCATCAGAGTCTTTTCCAGTGAGTCAACTCTTCGCATGAGATGGCCAAAGTACTGGAGTTTCAGCTTTAGCATCATTCCTTCCAAAGAAATCCCAAGGCTGATCTCCTTCAGAATGGACTGGTTGTATCTCTTTGCAGTCCAAGGGACTCTCAAGAGTCTTCTCCAACACCACAGTTCAAAAACATCCATTCTTCGGTGCTCAGCCTTCTTCACAGTCCAACTCTCACATCCATACATGAACCACAGGAAAACCATAGCCTTGACTATATGCACCTTAGTCAGCAAAGTAATGTCTCTGCTTTTGAATATACTATCTAGGTTGGTCATAACTTTTCTTCCAAGGAATAAATGTCTTCTAATTTCATGGCTGCAATCACCATCTGTAGTGATTTTGGAAGCCAAAAAATTGTCTGACACTGTTTCTACTGGTTCCCATGAAGTGATGGGACAAAATGCCATGATCTTCGTTTTCTGAGTGTTGAGCTTTAAGCCAAATTTTTCACTCTGGAGGCTGTAGAGGAATGTATAAAATTCAAATTAAATTGGAATTTAAGGAGAAGAGAACTGTCTAGCAGGCAACAGGCACTAAAAGAAGAAATCAAAGGTAGGCATGGATTGCAGATTTTTAAGTCTGTCCCCAAACACTGACCATACCCTGGCTGCTTAGATGTTGGTGCTAAAACACTGAATGAATCTTACGAACAGGGGCTTCCCTTGTGGCTTAGCTGGTAAAGAATCAGCCTGCAATGTGGGAGACCTGGGTTAGATCCCTGGCTTGCAAATATCCCACGCAGAAGGAAAAGACTACCCACTCGTCTTCTGGCCTGGAGAATTCCATGGACTGTATAGAACATGGGGTTGAAGAGTTGGACACGACGGAGCGACTTTCACTGCTACCATCATTCTTTCCTCAACATATGACAAAAAGTTTATTTTGTTCATTGACATTTCCATATTGTAATTATAGAAGAATATGCTATCTATTTAGATGTTAAAGGCAACAAATTAAAAAAAAAAAAAAAAAAACAGGCTGTAATTTATGGGGCATCACAGGACTGTTAAACAACTCCCCACCTCTTGCCCCGCCTTGCTCTTGCTCTGCAGACCTGGACGCTCAGACGCTCCTAACCCCACCCCTCGCCTGCATCAATCCGCCCAGCCTCTGACCTGGAAGCTCCGACTCGGAATCTGTACATGTGCAATTTCTTGCGTGGGGCGGAAGGCCACGAGAGAAGGTCACCCGGCGGCCCTTGAGTTTTTTTTCTCCTAGTGTAAAGGTGTGCTGCACGCTTGGCTGACAAACCCGCCCTCGCCACACCCATCTTCAGGGTCTAGCTGGCTCCACAGAAGTAATACCCTGATACCCCACCATCTGTCCCAAATAAACCCAGAGGCTGCGGTTGCAGGTCGAGTATTCGAAATTGCTCTGAGGCTGGTCCTTGCCATTTGATTTTCGGCCTTCGGCCCCAGAGACACCACCTTTCTGGATATTTTCCTGCTTAAAACTTAACCATTAGTACTTATGCCTCTGCCTTGTAAAATCCCCAGGCGTGAAGGGCATTCAGGCACGCCCACCTCCACTGCCTCACCCTGTTGGCCCCTGGAGGTTGTGTCGACAGACCTGCTCCCAGAGGAACTGCGTCCTTTCCCGGTCCTGGGATTCTGGAGAGCCCGCCCGGCCCGAGACCCCCGCCCTGGCTCCCAACCTCTCTGCTCTCGTGTCTCCCTCAGGCCGATCGTTCTGCCCCACAGGCCTCCCTGGTCAGTCCCTTTTCTTCACCCCTGGGCTAGACGTGTGACACCCAGTGTTTTTCCATCACGAGTCTGTCTCATTGGAAAAGGTGCACTTTTGATAGGCGGGCGTGCCGGGTCCAGCCCCAGTGGATCAGGGAATTCGAAGCATGGACGACGCTAGCGAGGAAAGACTCATTTGTTTATTAATATAAGATTAGATCAAGAAACAATAGTGTAGTAAGAAGAGTAAGTGGATAAAGAAGGCTGAATAACTTGGCTTACGGGGAAGGCCAATAAGGTTCCAGACAAAGACTTGCACCATCTACATTGGGCCACCGGTGCCCACTTGAATATCAGAGGGTGCGCCGCCTTGGGCTCCCCCTCACGTGGAACTTAAAAGCTGGGACAAGTAAGTAGACATGGCACACTGCCCCCCTCCAGATGGTAATTCAGCCTGAAATTAGAGTAAAGAGGAGACATGGGGAAACCAGTCCAGCGACTGGCTCTAGCCCCTATTGTCTAGAAAGGCCTTTTATATGTTTTTTGATTGTACATAGAGATAAATGGGTAATAAAAAATTATGCAGTGTTAGCAGCCCAGACTATTATCAAAACCAGGCTTTTCTCTCTGCATACCTAATTGTATACACAAGTCTTAGGTGATTTACATCATCGTCTGGCCAGAAAGGGCCAGTTAACATTTTAAAGCCTTTTTTTCCTGATAAGGGTTTGTCAACCAGAAGACTTATTTGTGTTGATCTTTCCAAGGTCTGTTGCCACTCTTAGAAAGCACTAAATAAAGTTATATTCTTACATAGCAAAGACACAAGAGGAGTGCAGTGATATATAACAAAAGAAAAGTAATTAACTCAAAAGTCTAGTGTTGCTAACATCAAAACTACTATATATCTTTTTCCATATCCCGTTTACATTAATTAACATCCTCCCAGGTGCCTAAAGAATATGGAGGCCTGGCAGCAGTCATTGAGTCAACAGTGAAAACCCTCTACCAATATACTTTTTAACTCATTAGAAAAGGCTCTGAATCTTTAAGACGCTTTTAAGCTTTGTGCCTCTCGCAGCTGGGGGACTGTAAGCAATTCACAAGCTGTAAGAGGTCTGGGGAATCTGTTAGGCAAGCTAGAGAGTTATCAGATTTGACTTTTTCCAGAGAATATCAGAAAAGTGGAAAAGCAGAGTACAAATGCCAGCAGATTTTTGGTTTTGGGGGTACATGCTCAGGAAATTCCAGGGGAACCCCTGAAGTCTGATCATGTCCTTGCGTATTGTCAAGCTTCCTTCCTAATGACCTTGTCATGGGTGGATTCCTCACACTGGCTCCCAGCACGGGCGTTTCATTTACTCATCATTTCTGTAGATACATGGGCGAGGGGGATCAGAAGAAGCAATGACAGAGTGAAAGGCAAAGTCAGAAGTAGAAAACAATGAGAGAACCGACAGGGTCGCCCAGGATGGCTGAGGCAGTTGCAAAGGGATGGTAAAATGAACTAGAGTTAGCTCTTAAAGTAGCGGGTGGGTGAAAGAATACTGGACAAAGGCATGGGATCTCTAGAAGTTGGAGACAAGGAGACACGGGCCCTGCATCTGTGGTAGGAGGGCCGACAGGGGGTGAAACAAGGAGAGAAATAGGTATAGGTATTGACTAGAAGAGAAGAGAAGGAAGTAAGCGTAGACACCTGGAGTGCCCCAGAGTGGGAGGGTAACAGAGAGAGAAGGGAGTTGGCTAGAATGCAGAGAGGGAGCAGAGTTAGAGAAAGAGACAGATGTATAGATGTTTAGGACAGTTAGAAGGGTGGGGGTGGGGAGAAGAGCAGCAAGAGGAGAAACAAGTTGCTGAGGGGGTCAGGACAGGTTTGAGGAAAGAAATAGGACAGAAACAGCATTCCACCGAGGCAGTGGACACCAAAGGACTGTTCCATATAGTGAGGTCTTCCTGTTTTTCTGGTTGTGGCAAACGAATGTGGGATGTTGATTCTAAGCCTGAAGCAGCCTGTTTTCCATTTGCCAGATCAACTTCTAAAAACATTGTTTGAGGAAGAAGCTGGGAAGAGGAGGAAAAAAGGCAAGAAAAGAGGAATGGCTCTTTCTCAGGAAAACTCATGTTCTTGGTTGATTCTCAGTCTGTCCTTCCTGAAATCCCTTCTTTGGACTTACTAATCATCTCTGACTCTGAAGTGTCCTTCCTGACACCTGTACATGCACACTCACTAGGGAACTTCCCTCAGGGCCTGTCGTCTCCACTTAGATCCCGCTCCCCATGACCCAGTGGCCCTGACCTTGTGTGGAGGGCACCATCCTGGGCAGGGCTTGACACCCACAGGTTTGAGAAGGGGGTCTCAGTGCTGTTGGGCAGCAGGGATTGCCTCGGGTCCTTCTGGATGTGCAGTCTGCTCTCTGTCAATCAAGATTAAGAAGCTGTAGGTGGGAGTCAGGTATTAACATGCACAGTACCTGGTAAAATCTGGAAGTAGACCTAAAAGGGAAATTTGTTCTAAGTTAATTGAAGCTAAGTGAGTGAGTCACTGACTTCAAAATCTTGATTGGAAATGGGATGCAAAGTTCAGAATCAGGTATCAGTGAGAGAGAGTGTGCTATTCCATCATCTGTTTGAAACTGTGACAAGAATCTAAATCTCTGAGAGCTGGAAATTCACTTTCATTGCCTTCATTTTTCAGATTTTGTCTTTTCACTGTGTTCATTTTGTGGTTTGGCACAGAGATATTTTTACTTTTGATGCAGGTGGGGTTTCCTCTTCATTGTTTAACCCATAGATTCACCATTTGTTATGGCAGCTGTCTTTTTTCCCACTGGGTTTTCTTAGCCTCCTTGTCATGAGATTTTAAATATATGCAAATGGTTATTTCTGAACATTCTCTTCTGTCCCCTTGGTGTATAAATCCGTGTTTATGCTAGTGCTACACCATCTGCATGATATTGTGATATGGCTAGAAATTTTAAAATGGCTGGCCTTGATCTTTCATCTTTGTACTTATTGAAGAATATTTTTGCAGCTTGTGGTCTCCTTGAGATTCTTTATGACTTCTGGCAAGTTTTTAACATTTCTGCCAACATTTCTATTGTATGTTTCATAATGAATTCATTAAATCTGTGGAACACTTTGAGTAACTTGGAAATATAGAGTACTGGGATTTCCAGTCCATGACTACTAGATTTATTTGTTTATTTTGGATTTCTTCTAGAAATGGTTAAGTAGTTTTCAGTGTATATATTTCACCTCCTTGGTGAATTATTCCTAAACATTTCATCCATTTTTAATATAATAGTAAATAAAATTGTTATGTGATTTTCTTTTAACATTGTTCATTGTATATAGAAATGCAGCTGATTTGCACATTGATTTTTGTATCCTGCAAGTTTGCTAAAGTTGCTATTTGATGTGGCAGGGTTTTTTGTGTGTCTGTATGGAGTCTACAGTTTATACATAAAAGACCTTGTCCTCTAGTGAGGAAGGTAACTTTCTAATTTTCACTTTGGGAAGCTATGATTTCTTTTTCTTGTCTAATTGCTCTGGTTAGGGGTTTCAGTTCTTTGTTGATCAATGGTGCTAAATGTGCATCCCTTGCCTCCTTCGCTATCTCAGAGGAAAAGTTTTCAGTCTTTCACCACTGAGAACAATGTTAGGTATGCTCTTTTCATACATCATATATTTTAGTTTGAGATACTTGTTTTGAAAACAAAACAAGACCCCCAAATGGATGGGGATGTATCAAAAGTGTGAACAGAGATGAGATCTCAGGGCAGAGAGGAAAGCACAACATTAATAGTGGTTGGAAACCTTTTGTAATGGTACATACAGATGATAGCTTACGGTGAACAACATCAGATCATGATCTTGGAAGAAGATATAAATTTGGGGCCAGGGACCAGGCTTGATCACTCAAGAGCTTTTTTTTTTTTTTTTTTAAGAGCTTTTTTGTAGCAGAGTTTTATTAAAATATGAAATGGGACAGAGAAGGCTTCTGACATAGACATCAGAAGTGGGATGGACAATGCCCCCACACCCCCACTAATCTTAGCAATGGAGCTATATACTTTATCAATTAGTTATTACAGTAAGTCAAAAGAATGTCTCAAGGTTGTAAAGTTCTTACCAGACCCATGCCCAGAATTTACATTTCAAAATGAGATGATTAGTCAGAAGGTTCTCAAGAAGGAGGAACCTGTCCTTAAGCAGAATACATTGTTGTTATATTATCTTCAGTTCAGTGCAATCGCTCAGTCGTGTTGGACTCTTTGCGACCCCATGAACTGCAGCACGCCAGGCCTCCCTGTCCATCACCAACTCCTGGAGTTCACTCAAAGTCATGTGTATCGAGTCGGTGATGCTGTCCAGCCATCTCATTCACTGTCGTCCCCTTCTCCTGCCCCCAATCCCTCCCAGCATCAGAGTCTTTTCCAATGAGTCAACTCTTCGCATGAGGTGGCTAAAGTATTGGACGTTCAGCTTTACCATCATTCCTTCCAAAGAACACCCAGGACTGATCTCCTTTAGAATAGACTGGTTGGATCTCCTTGCAATCCAAGGGACTCTCAAGAGTCTTCTCCAACACCACAATTCAAAAGCATCAATTCTTCGGCACTCAGCTTTCTTCACAGTCCAACTCTTGCATCCATACATGACCACTGGAAAAACAATAGCCTTCACTAGACGGACCTTGTTGGCAAAGTAATGTCTCTGCTTAGTACAGAGTTTAAGTGAAGTTGTTTTGTTGTGTAATTATCAGCTCTGTGCTTAAAGAGAAAAGTTTGTCCTTTTCTCCTCCTTGATAATTCCAGACCACTCTCTATCCTCCTCGAGAGCCCAGACCCCTTTCTCCTCCTCGGGTACCCGGGACGTCTCAACCTACCTAGGAATTGACTCTCTTAGCTCTTTGGCCAAGGAGAAGTTTGTTTATAAAGTCCCAGAGGAAGCTTAACGTTTCCCCGAGTGCTCAGCCTGTCCTTCAACATGTATCATGTATTCTTTCACCCGCCCATGGTGGTGCAGCTCCATTAGACACAAAGTCACAGTTTGTATCCACAACACTCGCCATCTCCCTGTGTGAGCTGGTTGTTCTTGAGTGTGAGGAGCATGAGGTGGGCTGCCTTGCCCCCTCTTCTCTCTTTGTGGGCTTGGATCTATTGGCTACTCAATTCTTAGTCCATATAGATCAGAGCTGATGCCCCAAGCATCTAACCCCTGATCCGGTGCTGCTTTCATCACAGTTGTCATATTTGGAAGATAGAATCAGAAAATGGGAAAGTACGGGCTGCTCTTTAATTTTATCTGGCACCTCAGAATCTGTAATGAGCTGTCTTAGTCCCTGTGTGCCTCTTAAGAGCACTCAGCCGTTTCTGCTGTTCTCCTTTGCTGCCATACATGTCAGGGTGTGTGTAATAAGCTAGTGGATTGGATTTTCTGTGCCTTTTACTTAGGAAAACTGTAAGGACAGCAGTCCAACAAAGGGAATATGTGTGAATCTTTCTGGCTCTAATCTTGGCATCTCTGGGTGGACCAAATAGTCCAATCTCAAGGTCTTAGGATATGAGACCCCCACATCTCATAGTTTTTCACTCTTGTACTGGTCTATCTTTTTTTAATTATTTTTTTTAAGTTTTACTTTACAATAGTGTATTGGTTTTGCCATACATTGACATGAATCTGCCATGGGTGTACATGAGTTCCCAATCCTGAACCCCTCTCCCACCTCTTTCCCCATATCATCTCTCTGGGTCATCCCAGTACACCAGCCCCAAGCATCCTGTATCCTGTATCAAACCTAGACTGGTGATTTGCCGGGGCCCAGCCCCGGTGGATCCATGGTGATTCAAAGGTGGAGATGGAGTTAGTGTCCTTGGAAAAATACATATTAAAATTACAGATATATAGAGAGATTAGAAACGGATAGTGTAGTAGGAAAATTAGTGGAGAATAAGAGGCTGAATAACTTGGTAATTCAGCCAGAGAAACGGGGAGCAAGAAAGAAGCAACATGGGGGAATCAGTCTTTCTGGAAACTGATCCGATTTCTTCATTTTTGGGTTTGTTTATATACCTTTTGTTACATATAGGGATGAATACAGAGTCACGCTGGGGTCAGCAGTCCTGACCTTTATCAAAATCAGGTGCTTCACATATAAAAAGTTCTTAGGGATTTTGTGATCCTTTCTTTCTGATAACCAAAAACTTACTTTTTCCAAGGGTGTTTTTCTTAAACCAGGCACCACCCTCCAAATAAAGTTACATTCCTATAGGGTGAGGGTGTAGTGAGTTACAATCAAGAAAGGAATTTATTTAACCCAAAGGTTAACATGATTAATCTTAAAGATTAATACTTATTTCTCCTATATGCTTAAAGGTTAATACTTATTTCTCCTATTTCTTAGTTATATTCATTATAAGGGCAGGGAACATGGAGATTTAGCAGCAAACATCAGTCCAACAAATTAAAATCCTTTCACCAATGTTCCCCTTAAGATCTATTTAGTCTTAAGTTAGTGATAAAGTTACATTTTTACATAGCAAGGACACAGTGATTTATAACAAAGTACAGTGATCTATTACAAAAGAGAAAATTCATTAACTCAAAAGTCTAGTATTGCTAACCTTAAAACTACTATGTTTCCTTTTTATATCCCAAATACATTTATAATATATTCCCAGGTGCCCAAGGAGACAGAGGCCTGGCAGCAATCATTGACTCAACAATGAAAAAAAAAAAAAAAGCCCTATGCTAATTAAGACTCTCAAAATACTCCAAAACTTTCTGTGCTGTTTATGGTTGAGAGGTAGTAAACAATCATGTGGCAGGAGTAATCCTGTCACACAAGCTAGTCTGTCAGCAGAAAGGTTTGACCTGAGACATCCTTGTCCCAGTCAGGGGAGGGAATTAGCAGCAATTATTGACACAACAAATGAAAAACCCTTCACCAATATAATTCCCAACCAACCCACTATACTAATAATTTCCAACTCCCTAAGAGAATTTGCCTTTAGTAAGTCTAAAACATATCATGCCTCTCAGATTGGAAAGCTGTAAACAATCACATGTGGTCTGATGAACCTATACAAGTAGGCTAAAAAGCCTTCAGAGGAGTCTGTAAGCTGAAACACTCTTGTCATGCCCAGGAATTTTTATTGCCTTGGAGCTGCACGTTTACTCCTTCTCCGAGAGAAACAGTTATGGGGGAGAGCCCATAAAGTCAGAGGTGTAGGTGAGGGCATAAAACAGACTCTGGTTTTGGGGTAGATGCTCAGGAACAGGGTGTTTCCTGAGGCTTGATCACGCCTTTGCGTATGCCAAGCCTCCTTCCTCATGACCTTTGCCATGGGCAGAGTTCCTCTCGCTGGCTGCCAGCAGTGATTTGTTTCTTACATGATAGTATACATGTTTCAGTGCCATTCTCCCAAATCATCCCACCCTCTCCCTCTCCCACAGAGTCCAAAAGCCTATTCTATACATCCGTGTCTCTTTTGCTGTCTCACATCCAGGGCTATCATTATCATCATTCTAAATTACATATATATGTGTTAGTATACTCTATTGATGTTTTTCTTTCTGGCTTATTTCATTCTGTATAATCAGCTCCAGTTTCATCCACCTCATTAGAACGGATTCAAATGAATTCTTTTTAATGGCTGAGTAATAGTCCATTGTTTATATGTAACACAACTTTCTTATCCATTCATCTGCTTATGGTCATCTAGATTGTTTCCATGTCTTGGCTATTATAAACAGTGCTGTGATGAACAGTGGGGTACACGTGTCTCTTTCAAGTCTGGTTTCCTCAGTGTTGCCCAGTAATGGGATTGCTGGGTCACAAGGCAGTTCAATTTCCAGTTTTTAAGGAATCTCCACACTGATCTCCATAGTGGCTGTACTAGTTTGCATTCCCACAAACAGTGTAAGTGGGTTCCCTTTTCTCCACACCCTCTCCAGCACTGATTGTTTGTAGACTTTTGGATCACAGCATTCTGACTGGTGTGAAATGGTACCTCACTGTGGTTTTGATTTGCATTTCTCTGATAATGAGTGATGTTGAGTATGGTTTCAAAAATATGGAACACTTCACGAATTTGCATGTCATCCTTGCGCAGGGGAAGTGCTAATCTCTGTATCATTCCTAGTTTAGTATATGTGCTGCTGAAGTGAGCACTGTACTGGTCTATCTAGTCTGGGAGTGTAGACTCTTCCTGACTTTGCTTTCTCCTTAGTTTGTATTGAAGGACTTAGGTTAAAATTTAAGCCCGGAAGGCAGGCTGTGCCTCAAGGAAAATAGCTTACTCCTTATCTGGTGACTCAGAGCCTCCTGACCGATTCTTAACAGATAACTTATGACCTGGTTAAGGAAACCCCCTCCCAAGAATGTATCTCTCTGTCGGACTTTTCTGGGTAAAAATTGACCAAATGCTGCAGGGTGATCAGCCAACCGTTTCAACTTAATTACCTGCAAACTTTTCCCACCAATCAAATGTATCCACCTCACCTATGGCCCCTACTTCATTGTATCCCATACCCTGACCTCATCCCCACCTACCTGTGATTTTTTTGTATAAAAGTCCCTCACGACTGGCGTTCGAGGTTCACTCCTCCCGAGGAGATCGAACCCGGCGCGCCGGCCTAATAAATCCTCTTGCTGATTGCATCGAATTCGAGTCACTGTGGTCTTTGGGGCGACGGTTCCTGAGAAAAGGCCACGAGGTCTTACAGTATAATTTTTCTTTTAAATTTGATTTTGAAGTATGTAGCTCTAGGGTCTAAAGTCGTGTCCTGTTTCTTTGCTGTAGTAATCCGCCTGTGTTTAAGGGGCAGCTCCTCATGGACTCTCTGTGGTGTGGGTTTACTGGGTAAGAGAAAAATTTTAAAGGAGAATACTTTCCCTTATTGGTTGTAATATTTTCCTGCTGCATACAGAATTACCACTTGAAGCTACTTAGTATAGTGGTCAGCATGTTCTGTGATATGAGAAGGTATCTGAAGACCTTGACCTTTACATCTTTTTCTGGCTTTGAGTGATGTCAGAGAAGTATGCATGAAGGGCACTGTGATAGTGTTGTTCACGTGTACTATCACCATGCCCTTTGAGCTTCACCAAGAGGTGTAGGAACTTCTCCTGACAAGGGTACTGTCCAGGTTCACACCCTCATAGTTGTAAGGCTGTTGACTAAACTGTTGCTGATGCTGCATGCTTGTCACCTGGGTGCTATTGATCATTCTGCCTCCACACTTAATTCTGTAGCAACTTAATGACAGAGCTTATGTAGTGGAGTGATAACTTCAGTGATGAACCATCATTTGTTCTTTTTCAAGGCATAGCTACTTTCCTTTTTTTATATTAGTATGCATTATAAATGATTGTCTTTTATTTTTGTCATTAAGTTTCTATTTTATGTTATTCTTTGTATTTTATTTGCAATATGTGGGATGGTTGGTTAAGAAAGTTCCCCCACCCCTGTGGTGGAATTGGTGTTCCATACTTTTAGAGTTCTTTATGTAGTCTTGATTTTAAACTATTATTGAATATATGCTTGGCAGTTTTTTGGTATTATAGGGTACATTGTTTTTTCACTGCTGAGGTTGGTTTACTGCACAATATTTGATAATTAGGATGTGTGCAATTTACCTCTTTTTATTTTGTTGGCATGAGTTTTGGTGTTGTACCTGATAAATCATTGGTGAATCCACTGTTGGCAATACTTTTTAGGTTACCAATACAGAATTATGGATGCTAGGCAAACTTATTGTGATAATCGTTTCACAGTATACGTATCAGTTAATTTTTTGTCTGTAGCTTAAATTTACACAATGATATTTGTCATTGTAAGAGTTGCTTATAAAATCCCCTTTATGTCACTGTTTAAAGAGTTGGGTTTAGAAAGGGGAAATAATTAAAACACATTGGATAAAAGAAACAATAACACAGTTTATAATCATTTAAAGTGTCTTGCTTTTAAAAGGCTGTGGTTAGTGAGCCAAATGATCACATCCCTTAAGTCCTCCATCTCAGACACCTAGGTACTGACCCTGAGTTTGTTGAACTCACCACTATTCTAAGTTTGCTGTTTTGTAGGTAGTTTGCCTCTACCCAGGCAGAGTTTTGGATTTGTAATATAGAGACTAGTCCCATTCTTGTTTCTTAAAACTGCCCAAGTTCCCAGATCCCTGCATTGCTTCAGCCTCACTAGCCGGATCTGAGCACAACATGCTGTGAAAAACAGCTTTTTATTGAGAATAAATTCTTTTAGTCTTAAGAGGAAGAAGCTTTTACCTGAGCACTGTTACAGATGGTAACCTAATGCTGTCCAGGTAACAGGCCCCGCCTCCTCCGCGCCCCACCCCCTCCCACAAACTCTGCGCACAGCGGGTGCTCGCCCCGCCCCTGGTCGGAAGCCCTGGCTTTAAAACCAAAAGCCCTTTCCCCACAGAGCCGGAAGTCAGAGAGTGCTGAGCCAAGGTCTCTGAGCGGCGCCTGAGCTTCTTTTAGAGTAAGTTTGCAGAGCTCGCCACCCCTCCAGTCCCCACCTCCGCATCCACTCACTCGTCATCATGGTGTGGGAATTGCCAGGGACCTGAAACCCCTGGCACCCGGTGTTAGGCCCAAATAAACGCGGCTGCTGACGTTGCGGCCCAGATATCTTTTCGTTTGGGTTTTAAGTATTGTTGAGTCGATTTCGGCCCTCGGTGCGCGTAGACCCCGCCTCTGGCGACATTTTCCTGCTTAAAACCCTTTTTGGCCTCTGGCCTGGCCAAATAAAGCCCTCTCTCGCGAGTTGGAGTCGCGCCCACCCCGTCGCCTTCTCGACCGCTGGAGGCGGATCCCAGATAGGCCGCGCGCCCGCTCCCTGGTCCCGGGATTCCGGAGAGGCCGCCCCGCTCCTGAGCCCCCCTCCCTCCCAGGCCCTCCGTCTTTGCGTCTCCTGAGGCCGCTCCTTCTGCTCCGCAGCAGCCCCCTTTCCTGTCAGCCCGTCCCCTCACCCCGCATAGGGTAGGTGACCTGGGCCAGCCATGTGACAGCCAGTGCTGTCCCATGCCCAATTCAACTGTCGGAAAAGGTGCCCTTCCGGTCCGGGGGCGTCTCGTTCTGTCGCCCACTCAGTAAATTCAGGAGGCAGGAGGATCAGGAGAAGCAGAGTCAGAAGGACTGAGAGAAATAACTGAAACTGGGGAGAAAAGCATCAGGGAGAACCAATGGGAACACTGAGAATGGCTGAGGGATTTGCAAAGGGATAGTCAAGTCAAGGAGGTTAAGCCTTGAAAATAGCCAAGTGAGTAAAATAGAGCAGTATTAGTAAATTAAAAAGCCAGATCTCCAGGGACTGGAAAACAGCACAGGGAGAACTGCCCCGTATCAGTGATGGGAGCGGGGAGGCGAAGGGCGATGAGGGACGTCAACTGGGTTTTGGCCAGGTTTGAGTCCAGGCCTCTTGGGTTAGGATCCCGAGTTGTGTTTTCACCCGGTTGCAGTCCTGCCACAAGGGTTCAAGTCTCAATCTGAGGTGGCAGGTTTTATGGTGTTGGCAGAAAAAGGTAAGGAGCAGAGGAAGAAAGAGCTGGAAGGAAGCATAACCACTTGGCCTGCCAGAGAGTGGGGAGGCAGGGAGAGTCACAGCGAGAGGAGGGGAGTAATCTGGAGCGCAGAGAGGGAGCCGAAATGGGGGAAGAAAGAGGCAGACATAGGTATGGATTTTTGAAAGGCTCAGGAAGGTTGGAGAGAGAGCATTTCGAGGGGGAACGAGTTGCAGCCGCCTGGGACAGGACATGAGTGAGGGAGGAAATAGGACGGGAACAGCAGGAGAGCAGAGGGGGAGAAAAAGAGACACTGAGAACCAGATGAAATAGGGAGCTAGGTGAACAGAGGGGTAAGCTCGAGCCAGGTGTGGCCAGTTTTTGGATACAGATGATTTTTTTTAGTTATACGGAGGAGGATGAGAATTTCAAAACTCCTGTCTATAAGGCTTGTGTCTTTTTTTATTACTTGTGGCAGAAGATGACTTTCATTTGCAAACCCTGTTGAGCCTGGGGCAGTGGCTTGATTCACTGAGTTGTGAGTGACCCCTTTCCCTGGTCTTATCATAAGATAGAGGTCAGGGAAGAAGAGACTTGGGGCAAGAAATGACCGACTCTAGAGTGTCACACTGTGGTAGCTTTTTTTTTTTTATGATTTTTTTTTGGCTGTGCTGTTTTCAGTTCTGTGCCGTGGGCTCAGGAGTTGTGGCTCCCAGGTTCTAAGGCACAGGCTCAGTAGTTGTGCACAGGCTTAGTTGCTTGTACTTGTGGGATCTTCCTGAACCAGGGATAGAACCCATGTTCCCTGAATTGTCAGGCAGATTTTTATCCACTGTATCATTATTGGGTAGCATTTTTAAAGAAAGATTTTTTTTTTTTAATGGATTCACATTTTCTCCTTTCTTTATGTATGGTGCTTTTTGTAGCTTGGACTAGGTCTTAATTCATTCAGTTTCTGTACTCATTTTTAACTTCAGAAATAAGCTTTTTAGTTTCCAGTATTCTAGTCTTATCATCCTTTTCTAAATATGATTATTCTCCACATTTTTTTTAAACTTTGACACCAGATTTTTAGATTAAAAATAATTCTGTTTTTTTTTTTTCAAATTTTTTTTCAGATTCATTCCTTGCCTGAGTGCTTTCTTCCCTTCATCTCATACATTTGAAACTTTCTTTGGTAAGTAGTAAATCATCTTAGACAATTTTGTGCCATACTTAGCAAAAATGTCACCCCGTTTATCAGTGCTAATGAGGTAGATGAACCTAGAGTCTATTATACAGAGTGAAATAAGTCAGAAAGAGAAAGACAAATACTGTATATTAATGCATGTATATGGAATTTAGAAAGATGGTACCAGTAGTAATCCTATATGCAGGGCAAAAGGAGACACAGATGTAAAGAACATACATTTGGACTCAGTGGGAGTTCCCCCTTTTCTTTAGAAGAATTATGTTGCCTAGGAAAAAGGGCCATTGTTCTCATTCCATAACTGCTTCCGAGCTAATAAGAGGCATTGTCCTTAAATTAGTGAGGCATCATATTCTCCTAAATCTCATACCAAAGATGTCTAATCCAGGGCCCCCAAATAGTAGTTGGAAGAAGCTGCTGCAGTAGGAGGAGTTTGAGCAAATATTGCAGGAAGGGGGACCCCTTCCGGGGTCCAAAACTGAGCTCTTGTCTAACACTCGTAAATGAATTGTCCAAAGAGACACATGTGCTGACAAAGCAAGAGACTTTATTGGAAAATGGCACCCAGGTGGAGAGCAGTAGGGTAAGGGAACCCAGGAGAACCGCTCTGCTGCGTGGGTCACAGTCTTGGGTTTTATGGTGATGAGATTAGTTTCCGGGTGGTCTTTGGCCAATCATTCTAAATCGGAGTCTTTCCTGGTGGTGCACGCATCTCTCAGCCAAGATGGATGCTAGCAAGAGGGATTCTGGGAAGTGAACAGACACTCCGTGTCTCCTTTCGACCTTCCCGAACTCTTCAGGTTGGTGGTGGCTCATTAGTTCTGTATTCTTTATGAGGATCTCCTGTCATAAAACAAATCATGCAAATGGTTGCTATGGTGCCTGGCCAGGGTGAGCGGTTTCAGTGTGCTTCCCCTAACACAGCCATTTGTAACTAAAAAGCTTTCATGCAACTAGAAACAAATCCAGTTATACAGTTACAGATGGAGGGAGCAAACAACAAATCAAAACAATCAGAATTATTGTAAGTAAGATAGTTTTTCACCATGGGGCACTAGTTAACATCTCCCAAATTGAGGCAATTGAGGCTTCAGGAATATCCATAGCCTCAATCATCTTGTTCATGTATTTAGTCAACTGAATAACATTAGGGCTCATATCAGGTTTGTATGTACAGCACTGGGTATGAATAATGGCACAAGTTCCTCCTTCGCAGCTGTCAGAATATCTAAACCTAATCTGTTTTGTAAAACCACCGTTCTCATTTGTGCTTGTTCAGCATTAAGAGCTGAAATAGCTTTTTGAGAATCTTGTAATGCCTGTTGAGTAAAATTAGTCAAAGATCCACTGGTAGCATAACAACTGTAGTTCCTAAAGAGGGAACAAAGACTGCAGCCAAATAATGATATCAGTGAAGTATAGACCTTGCCCATCAAGTTTTAAGGTGGGTAAATTAGCAGGCTTTCCTGGGAGCTCTGAAAATATAAAACCGTTAGTAAAGGCTAGACCCAGGGAGCATCTCCCTATCCAACCAAGGGGAAGCCATGCCCATAGGTAAGAGCCACATATCCAATAAATCCCGTTTGGAGCAAGCCAGCTGACTGAGATATCCAGTCCCAATTAGTGCCTGGCCAGACAAAGGGAGGACTTGAATTGGGGTTGGAAAACACGGAAATGATTACGTTGCATACATCCGGGAGGCAAAAGTCCCAATTGTTTCCAATCATTGTAATGAAGTTGTTGGCTGACTTTTGGGGATGGCTCTGTTTTTCCCAGCATATAGGGGCAATAGATGCTAGACATCCTTTTACAGTAGTTAGCCATATAACCTCATCGTGTATTTGATAAACGTCAGGTAAAAACCATTAGATCCAGACCTGTTTGCCTTATGTGTAGTGAAATAGTCATTAAACTGAGACAATGTATAATCAAAATTAAAAGCCACATTATATGCATAAAGTACAAAGTGTTGCACCAGTCCATTTTAGGGTTGGTAGATGCCATCAGATGAAGAAGAGGCATCACATATGATTGCTTTCAAAGGTATTCAGAGACTTGGAGTAAGTCTTTTTCTTGAAGTGGAGATGTCCACCACAGGAAGCCTTTCATGATGAAGAGGGAGCGCTCCGCAGACCCAGCAGTTAGACTAATTGTGGAATGCAGCAGGGTGAGCCCAGGACAGGAAGTCATTGTCTTGAGGATCAAACGGCACACTAAGGATTTTTGGAGCCAGCAGAAGTAGGCTCACATAGATTATTAGGCCCATCTGAAATGTACAAAGTCAGAGCATAGAAAGTAAAGACATAAAATGAAGTCATTTAGTTCTGGTCAGGGTGCCGCCTCTTAACTCAAGTGTGATGTATCCATGAATCAATTCCTGGCACTTTGACAGCTGTGAAAGAAGAAAGAATTACCTGGTAAGGGCCTTCCCAGAGGGGCTTGAGGGATAGGCCCCCAGATCCCAATGTTTTTATGAGGACCTCGATTCCTGGCTCAAATAGAGGCTTGGTTGACTCAGAGGCTGGGTCAGGAGACGTCTCCCAGAGTTCTGTTAATGCCTGTTGAAAAGCTGAGAGCTCGGTTACATAACCAGTTAATTCCAAGGCTTCAGGGCCTATAACTATGTTTGTGGATAAGAAAGGACTTCCATAAATACATTCAAAGCTGGACAGTCCTTCCCTTTTGGGGGCAGTTCAAGCCCTCATTAAAGCTATGGGTAAGACTTTAATCCAATTGTCCTATGTCTATTGAGTTAATTTGTGCAGACATCTTTTGATAATATCATTAGATTTTTCAACCTTTCCTGAAGATTGGGGTCTCCAGGAACAGTGTAAGTGATATTCTATTTCTAGAGCTTTAGAAACACCCTGAGTTACAGCAACTTTAAATGCAGAGCCGTTGTCACACTAAAGGCTCCGTGGCAGCCCAAACCTGGGGATAGTTTCATGGATTAAAATCTTTATAACCTCCTTAGCCTGCTTACTACGACAGGGAAATGCCTCAATCCATCCAGTAAAAGTATCTACCCAAACTTGTAAGCAAGAATGTCAATTAGCTTTTGACATATGAGTAAAATCATTTTCCCAGCCCTCTCCAGGATACTTTCCACTTCATTATAATCCAGATATTGCTAGCTTCTCAGTCTTTGGGTTATTTTTTCTGACAAACCTCACACCTTTTGATAATGTTCTTTAAAGTTTTCATTATATTTTAACCTTCAAACAAACGAGAAACAATCTGGCAAATACTCTCTGCACTCAAATGAAAATTCTGGTGTAAACCCTTAAGAATTTTCCATTGAGCATTTTCAGGAATTATTAATAGTCTATCCGGGGACTATAACCATCTTTTATTTGTAATCTTAGTTCCTCTTTTCTCATATCTTTCTAATTCTTCCTCAGTATATTATGGTTTTTCCTGTTTCTCAGGACCTCTCCAGATCAAAGGCGTCTGCACTGAAGGGATTTCATAAAGTGCCAGCTCTTCTGGCTTCACAGTCAGCCAGCTGATTACCTTCAGCTGCTTTACTCCCCATCCCTGCTATGCCCTTTGCAGTACATAACAGCTACACAATATATAGCAGTTAAAAGTCTCTCAGTCTCTCTGAAATGCTTCATAGGATCTCCTGTTGCTGTTTAAACTGTCTTTCTTCCCAACTGCAGCATGTAAAGTCAAATAAGCATACTTAGAATCCGTGTAGATATTTACTCGCTGGCCTTTGCTTAACTCTAGAGCTCGGGTCAGAGCCACAAGCTCTGCTAACTGAGCACTGGTTCCCTGGGGGAGAGATTTTGTTTCTGAAACCTGTTCAGCAGTCACCATGGTGTAACCTGCTTTATGCTTTCCATCCCGAACAAAAGAACTGCCATCTGTAAATATTTCCATGTCTGGATTGTCTAATAGGTCTAATAGGATATCCATTAGATCCTACCAAGCTGCATAAAGTTAGAAATTGTGAGCAATCGTGATCAGGTGTTTCATTTTCCTTCTCAGGAAGGAAAGTGGCAGGATTTAAGTGTCCACAGACTTTAAGCTTAGTTACTGGTCCTTCTAACAACAATGACTGATATTTAAGATGCCTACTGTCTGTCATCCAAATATTAACCTTAGAATTTAAGATTCCATTCACATCATGAGAAGTAAGGACAGCAAGATTTCACTGATTAATTATTTTTAAAGCTTCAGGTGCTGATAAAGCCGCTGCCCCAATTACTCTTAGGCAGTGGGGCCACCCACGTGAAATTACATCTGATTTTCTGCATAGATGAGCAATAGGTTGCTGGTGAGGCCCTTGGGGTTGTGTCAAAATTCCCAAGGCCATGCCTTTTCTTTCAGTGACAAACAAATTAAATCCTGACCCTGTGGGCAAGCTCAAAGCGGGAGTTTGCAGGAGGGCAGTCTCAAGAACCTGAAAAGCCTTTTGAGTATCTGGAGACCAAAGCAGTTTGTCTGTTTGGGCCTGCTGAGTTTCAGCTATAAGTTTATATAAAGGCCGGGAAGTTCCCCATAACCAGGAATCCAAATATAAATCTTCTCAATTGTCTTAAAGTCATAGATAGGGGATGAGTTGGTATGGGTTTAATTTTCTCAGGGTCAATGGCACTAGTCTCTTCTGATATGATTAGGCTCCGATATCTAACAGATTGTTGATAAAGCTGAGCCTTTTCTCTTGATGCCTTATAACTGCAGCCTGCCAGAAAGTTTTAAGAAATCTTCTGAGGCTCCTGAACAAGCTTCCTCTGTCTCAGCACACAGCAAAATATCATCTACAGATTGTAACCCCACTGCTTCGGAGCTATTAAAGTTTTGTAGATCCCATGACAAACTTTGTCCAAATAAGTGAGGACTGTCACTGAAATCCCGGGGGCAAAACTGTCCAGGTTAACTGAGAAGCTGGCTGCATAGGGTCTTCAAAGGCAAATAGAAATTGACTTTCCTCCACCAAGGCACAGAATAGAAAGCATCTTTCAAATCAATTATTGAGAAATTTTGGCTCGTTCAGCAATTTCAGACAATAGAGTTTAAGGATTAGGCACCATGAGGTGTAAAGGAACTAGAGCCTCATTTATTATTTGTAAATCTTGAACTAGTCTCCATTTACCATTTGATTTTTTATACCCAAAATAGTGTTGCATGGACTATTACGGGGAACTAATAATCACTGCTCCTTTAAATTTTTGATGATATGTTTTAACCCTTAGGTTTAAAACAGGTTTCAGTCGATACTGCTTCTTATCTGGAAATAATTGGGTCTTTGAGCTTGACAATTACAGGAATAGCATTTTGTACTCAACCCAGATTTTCCATCAGCCCATACTCTAGGATTTACATTTTGTTCAACTAAAGGGAGAGAAAGGGAGGGGTCCATATTTATGAAAACAGAGGCATGACCTTGTTCAGTATATTCCTCCCCAAAAGGGGTGAGGGAGACTCTGGCACAATCATAAACTCGTGTGAAAATAACACAGAATCTCAGTTATAACGTAAAGAATAACTGAAATAATACCCTTTGGCCCGTCCACATAGTCCCATTATGGAAGCGGATCCAGAGTGAAGTGGGCCAGGGGCTTCAGTAAGCATGGAGTAAGTTGCCCAGTAATCTAAAAGGAAATTGACGGATTGGCCCCCACAGTTTTAATACCTGGTGTTCCTCAGGTGTAATTAGGACAGGAGCTTGTTTGGAGACCCCTGGGCGCCTTCAGTCCTGATTGTCTTGAGAATCTGACCCCAGGTGTCATTATGACAACCCAGTATTTTAAGAGAAACCTCCTTTTAGATTTGTATAGAGAAGGAAAAAAAATATTGCTAGTTTGTTTCCTCCTGCTGCTTAAGAGAGTTAAAAATGCCTGACACTTGCAGCCTATTTCCTCCCTTTGGAGACCCCTGGCCTTCCTGCCTGTTACCCTCTCAAATTTGTGTAATAAAATAGACATACTTTCAACTGTGGTTTTACCAAAGACATGAATTGTGTGTATGTGTTTATGTGTGCACGTACAAATGGATATTTCTGGTCTCAGCTCTTTACCAAAGGATAACGGAGGTATGACAGATCTTGTGAAATTAAAGGCATTTCTTTGAGAAATGGGAAAAAAAAAAAAAAAAAAAAAACGTTTATCCTGATAAAACCAATACAATACTTCATTTCAAAAAAGAAGAAGAAAAAAAAAAAAACAAACCCACCTAGTTTAACTGGTTTCTCTAATGGTCTGCTTTCTCCATTTCCTATGATCAGTGAAAAAAGTGAGCTGTGCGATGATATGAAGATGTTTCCCTCAAGTCCCTTTGTGACTTTTCTGTGCAAATGAGGAAGAATGGGCTGGATTGACCTGAAACCTTCCAACAGAGCCTCTTTCTTCATAATGAAAAAGATGGCTCAGATCCTATTTCCAAGCTGACCCCTTAAAATGTTTTTTGTACCAGTGGATATATATTTGCAATTCTGTATTTTTAAAATATTTTACTGCAATCATATAATAAAGAACTACCTGCTTGGTATCAGTTTGACCCAATCTTGAAAGAAAAGTTTCTTTTGCTCAGATACATGACAGATGTTCCTGTTCTTAAATCGATGGGCAATAAGGACAAACTTGGCCCACTTGCCCTTCAGCCTCTGATTTCATGATTTACTTATACCTGGTTCTCTTCACTCAGCTCAGACCTTCTCATAAACGGCTTCTATCTGGGCCTGAGGGAGTCCACTTGTACATGCAGATGAGAGACTAGACCGGAATCTCTGAGCGTGAGCAACATTGACCCCTGAAATGATTAGCCAAATTGGCTTTGTGTTTGTGTGTGGCAGTTCGGGTTTGGAGGAAGTTTCTGGTGGTAATGAGAATTGTAAATAGATCCCAGTCCTCCCTGAATGAAAAAGGAAAACTGTAGGATGGAGGCAGGATCACAGGCTGAGAATTAGATGACTCCGATGAATAAGGCTAAATCAAAAGGGAGTTTTTTTTTTTTTTTAATGTCCTGCCGTTCAGACCTCCACTGGCTTTTATTTGTTCTTGGGTCAAAAGCTTGACTCCTCACTGTTTCTTCACAGCCCTCTGTCAAGCTCAGGGCCCTGTCAGTTTCTCCAGCCTCATCCTGGGAGTTGACCCTTAGGTGATGGTTCAGCCTGTCCTGGTCTCATTTACCTTTTCTCTGTTTCCAAATACTAAAACCATTTCTGTCTGACATTGTAGTTCCTTTTCTCACCATCAAGTCACCATGCCTCAGACCCTTTGTCAAATAGAAATATTTGTTATATACTGTATGTTCATGAACTATTTTTTCTCTGTATATAAATATAAAAATAAAGAATCCTGCATTTATGCCAGAATGAATGAACCTGGAGAACATTATGCAAAGTTAAATAAGTTTGACAAACAAGGACAGACACTATATGGAAACTAGACTTGTCAAACTCATAGAGCCATCAAGTAATAAGGCTTTTACCAGGAGCTGGGGGAGCGGGAAATGGGGCACTGGTAGTCAAAGAGTAGAGATATTCCATTGTAAAATAAGTAAGTTCTGGGGGTCTGAGGTACTGCATGCTGCTGGTAGTGTTTCTGTATCCTTGAAATTCGCCCAGAGAGAAATAATACAGTGTAGTCATAAGTGGAAGTGTAACTTATTCAACTATATTAATTATTTAGTGTATGAGTCTATCACACGATCACTTTGTACCCAGTACATTTATACCATTTTTGGTAGTTACACCTTAGTAAGGCTGGGAAAGAAAAAGAGAGTTGGGGGTGCTTTTCGCCTCTGAATGGTGCTCAATCCCAGGCTTCACGTTTCATTCATGATGCATTTTGCATACACATGTGCCGGTGTCCAGCTCCAACACCCAAGGAATCAGCCTGAAGAGATGAGTGGTGTCAGCGGAGAATGATGCAGCCTCTGACTCAAGGTACTGGACTGCATGTTTATTTCAAGCTTCAGGTTCTCTTTTATACTTTAACAAAAGCATTAGGTCAGAGGTTTAGAATTTTCAGTTTTCCCCTCACCCAGATTTATTGTAACTATAAAACATTGTCTCCCTTCAAACAGAGTTTCTGCTTCAGCAATACTCTCAGAATCCTGGTTACTTTAACTTGTGATTACACTGTAAATCATGCTTATGTCTGGGCTGCATAGCACATTCCTCAGTTTATTTCTTATCTTTCTAAATCCTGTTTGCCCCTAGCATCCTAAGTTCACTATCTCCTAAGAAGGCTTTAGCTATTAATATCTCTGACATTCCTAATCTGTATAAGCTATTGTAAAACATGCTAGCACTACCACATTGCTTAATTTTTAGCTTCTAAATATTCTTAGTTATTCCAAAACCCTAAATTCAGCAAACTTCCTTTGACATAATTTCCCTCACAAATAGGTCTCAGATGATAATCCTTCCCATGGCCTCAGGCTGCGGCCTACTTGCTCATCCTGGAACACTCTTTGTAAAAATCCTTGAACAAACGTCAGTGGTTAACTTTATGGATTATTCTCTGGGCATAACTACAGAAGGCTTTGTGCTTTCTCATGCTCCTCTCAAGGACAATAAGCACCTTAACCTTCTTTTCAATAATGCAACCGAGGAAAGGAAAAATAAGTCAGAATCACAAGACCTAACTCCATCCCAGGTCCGTGCCTGCGGGGACACGGATAGGGGGTTAGGGTCGTGCCTCTATTTTGTCAGTAATGTCTAACGCAGCTCCTGACACATGTTTTGTACCCTCTAACCAGAGATTCTCCTTCAGGTAGTTTGTATTGGTCCACAGCTCGAGACTGTTTAGGATGCCCCAGTTGATTCCATTCTGGATCCCTCACTGAGCATCAGGACCATTGAGTCCTCCCAGTCCTAGGTGGAGATCTGGGCAGAGGAGGGGATGTTCCATTCTGAGTGGGGATGGATTAGGGCCTGCTTTGTGACCTGAAGGAGATTGCCTGGTCAGTGGAGGTGCCTCCTGCTGCTGTGTACATGAGGCCTCAGCAGGAAGGGAGTGTGATCCGAGGGAAAGTGGCAAGTCCCGTGTTTTTCTCTCTGTGGAAGGTGACTGTCCTGAGTCCCTCCTGAGACAGTGGCCACAGGGGACTCTCTATTCCTCATGGTGAGGGCATCCCTGTGTGTGTATGTGGTTGGGGCTCAGGAAGGGGATGTGTTGACTCTAAGCATTAAACAGCATGTTTCAACTTTCATGATAGACTTCTGAAGACTCGTGTTTCCTGAGGAAGCCCTGAAGGTAAGGAAGAGGAAAGAAAAGAAGTGAGCCATGGCTCTTTCTCAGGTACGGTCATGTTTAGTCTGTCCTTCCTGAAATGCCCCTCTCTAGACTCAGTAATCGTGTCTGACTCTGAAGTGTCCTGTGTGACTCCTGTACATGCACATTCACCCGGGGCCTTCCCTCAGGCCCTGTCATCTTCACTTAGATCCCATCTCCCCATGACCCGGTGACTTGGCCCTTGTGAGGAGGCTCCTCTGGGTACGGTCCTGGGCAGGGCTTCCTTCTCACCCACGGGTTGGAGATGGGGTCTCAGTGCTGCTGGGCAGCAGGGATTGCTTAGGACCTATCAGGATGCGCTGTCTGCTCTGTCAACCAGGGTAAGGAAACTTTGGTAAGGAAGTCAGGTGTTTGTATGCACAATAGCTGGTTAAATCTGGGAATCAGATAAGTTAAGCCTGTCCTTTGCCTTATGTGTATCTTGGCATCCTTGTGAATATACCTTACATATACACAAAGAATTATTTCTGAGTACTTTGTTCTATTCAGTTGGTTTATTTGTCTGTTTTTACACCAGTACCACGTCACCTTGATTACCTTGTAATAGGTGTTAAAATAGAAAGACCTCCATCTTCCTTCTTTAAGAGTTTTGCTTTTTGCTCTTTGAATAGTTCTATGACTTTCATGATGTTTTATTCTGCTTCTACAAAGATTGTCATGGGAGTTTTGATAATGAGTTAATTGGTTGATTGACCCTTTGTGTGGTTATTAAAGAATCTGTTTTGATATAGCATGTTTAAATCTTACTGTTTTTTACTGATGAAACATTGTCATGTGGGAAAGATCTCATCTAATTGCTCTAAGGGTTTCAGTGCTTTGCTGAACTGTAGTGCAGAATGTGCATCCTTGCCTTCTTCTTGACCTCAGAGGAAAAGCTTTCATTCTTTCCCCATTGCTGTGCTCTTTTCATAATGGCATTTATTATGTTGATGTTGGTATAATTTATTGTTTGTAGTTTGTTGAGTGTTCCATCTTGAAAGGTTGTCAAATTGTTGTTGAATGTTTTTTTTTTTCTGCATCGAGTTGATCCTGTGTTTTTTTCCCCCTTTAATCTGTCAATGTAGTGTGTCATATTAATTGATTTTTGTGTGTTGACTTCTCCTTGCCTTATATGAATAAAATCCTCTTGGTCATGGCATCAGATCTTTTATTTATTTATTTAAATTATTTTAATTGAAGGATAATTGCTTTACAGAAGTTGTTGTTTTCTGCCAAACACCAACATGAATCAGCCATAGGTATACATATGTCCCCTCCCTCCCATCTTCCTCCCTATTCCACCCCTATAGGTTGTTAAGAGAGCCCCTGTTTGAGTCCCTGAGTCACTCAGCAAATTCATATTGGCTCTCTGTTTAAAAATATGGTAATGTAAGTTTCCATGTTACTGTCTCCATACATCTCACCCTCTCCTTACTCCCCTCCCACCTCCATCTGTTCTCTGTTTCTGTTTCTCCAGAGCTTTTTAATATGTGTTGAAGTTGGTTTGCAAGTATTTTAATTTTGCATCAGTATTCGTCCGGGGTATTGGTTTCTAGTTTTCCTTTCTTGTGTCTTTGGGAAATCAGCAAACTATTAGAACCATGCTTGCTCCATAGAATTAGCAGGATTAGTGGTAATTCTTCTGTAAATGTTTGGTAGAATTTGGTCCTATATTTTCCTTAGAGGTTTCTGACTACTTTTTAAATCTCTCTAGTTATAATGGGCTTCCCCTGGTGACTCAAATCATAAAGAATCGGCCTTCAGTGCAGGAGACCCAGGTTCTATCCCGGGGTCGGAAGATTCCCTGGAGAAAGGAATGGCTCTCTAGTCCAGTATTCTTGTCTGGAGAAATTCCATGGACAGAGGAGCCTTGTGGGCTACAGTCCATGAGGTCACAGAGTCAGACATGACTGACACTAACACTTTCACTTTCAACACTTCTCAATTATTTATTTCTTAATAAGTAAAACAGTTTGTATGTTTCTGAGAATTTGCCAGTATCTCCTGTATTCTGTCATTTATAGGCATTATCGGTCATAGTACTTCCTTATCTTTTCGACCTCAGTTGTAATCACTCCTGTTTCATATCTGGTTTTAGTTATTTGAATCTTTTTCTCTTTTCCTTAGTCAAGGTGGGGGTTTTCCTATACAGTTTTTTTTCAAAACATCAACTGATGGTTTGTTGATTTTTATATTTTTCTACTTTCTATTGTATCTCTGGTTTAATCTTTCTTATTTACATGTTTCCTTTTGCTAAACTTGAGTTTAGTTTGTTTTCTGCTTCCTAGAGATCTAAAAATAGATTTCAGATTTAAGATCTTTTGTTTTTGTACTGTAAGCATTTAACAGTTCAGACTTTCCTTTTAGTACACTGTTCTCTGTGTTATAAATTGTGTAATGTCTTTTCATTATTATCCATGTATTTCAAAATTTCCATGTGATTTTTTTCTTAGACCCATTTGTGATGTAAGAGTGAGTTGTTTAATGTTCACATTTGAGGAATTTGCTTTTATTCTTGTGTTTATTTCGTTGTTGTTAGGTAAGATACTTTTATGGTATCAGTCTCTTAAAATGGTTAATTTTGGCCTAACATGTGGTCTCTCATTGAGAATGTTTGCTGTGTCCTTGAGATACATGTGTTTTCTGCTTTTATTGGGATGTGTGATCTGTACATGCCTGTTCAATATTTGCTTCATTTTTCAGAGATATCTAATATTAAATGTATATATATTTTTACTTGTTACAGCTTTTGGTAAATTGACCGTTTTATCGTTACACAATATTTATCTCATTGTACTTTTTTTTCTTCAGTTTATTTTGTCTGATATAACAGTCTCCCCTGCCCTCTTTAGGATGGACTGTCTTTTTCCATCCTTTCACTTTTCACCGTTCCATGTCCTTAGGTTAGTGAGTACTACCTGTTTCAACTCTCTGACAAACTCTGTGTCTCTTGCCCTGGTTTTTTCCTCCTGTTACTTCTTCTAGTGGCCCTTGCTCCTCTGCATCGTACGGTGGTGAAAGACAGGCACCCTGGACAGCTCCTTTCATGCCACTGTAACTTCAGAAGGAATGTATTGAACATGTCCTTCCTATCATGTTATTTGAGATAGTCTTAATAACTATATTTTTTTCCATATTTCTTTTTGCCATGATTTTTAATTCCAAGAAGTTTTTTTACTTGGTATTGTGATATTTTGTTTTGGTCATAATCTAATGACTCTTCTAATTTCAAATCAGTTTTATTGGAAATGGAAAAAAAAAAGCAAAGAAAGTCTTTAGCTTCTGTTAATGCCTTGCTATGTAAATCTAAATGGATAAGATTATATTTGTATCTTTGTATATGTTAATTTTATTATGAATTGACTTCAATTCATAATTGTTTTTAATGTTTTTACCAGTTTTCTTTTGGCAGCCTAGTATAGAATCCTGTTGACAAACTCAGCTGAGTAGAAAGGATACAGTTTTATCATCTGAAAGATCCTGAAACACATGTGAATAAAAGGATAATATAAAATTGTCCAAATAATCTGTCAAAAGACGAATCCTGTCATGTCAGTTAATTTTTTATAGATAAGCATGCATGCATGTGCAAGTCTGTGGTTTAGACAGAAGACATCATGATTTTAAAACTACATATCACCTTTTTCTTTCAGTTGAAATTAGGTTATCAGTATAATCTGTGGCCTTGAAATTTTCTAAACAATCCTGTTAGTGTTTTAAGTAGTAAATTACTAACAGTTGTGTTTCTGTATTCACATCTGTAATGACCTTTCATGCCATTCCACACTGTTCACCTTGGACTTTTTTTTTCCATATTAATACAATATTTATTTGTTTTCCTTCTGTCAAACCCTGAGCCCACCACTTTCCTCAGGCTGCCTGGGTAGTTACAGGAAAGGGAACATACAGGGCAGACACAGCAGAAAGAACTATGGAGGTGGAAAGAGCTCCTTCACTTCGTGAAGAAGATGAGCTAGACCATCATCAGGCAAAAGAGTTCCATGGCCTTTGAGAGGGCCAAGCCCAGGGCGTAGAAGAGCTACTGTTTCAGAGAAGGGTTCCTGGCATAACAGTCATGAAGCTCCCGAACACAGTCCCACTTCCAGCCCTGAAGTCAGTGACCCCTGCTGTGGCAGCTCCAGCTCCAGGGACCTTGGCTGCTGTGTCAGAGTCCTTTGAAATGGCACTGGTTTGGAGGCTGTGGCTAGGAATAAGAGAGATGGTCTGGGGACATGGGGCTGCCAAGCTGCTCTGGCTCTCATGGGTCAGTGTCTCTGGTCCTTCACCACCACTGTGGACAGTGATCACTCAACAGGGGGAGGTTCTCCCGATCAGGGAGTGTGTAGAGACTACTTTGGTGCAGGTGTCCATTTTCAAGGGATGAGGGCCTGAGGCCCGAGAGCTGCTCCCCTGCAGAGAAGACAGAGGGGCAGGGAAGAGACTCACCTTGGACTTGTTTCAAGTTTTCTTTAGAAGCTGTCTGTCAAAGTACTTTTAATGTTCTCTGTATTACTTCACTGTTAGATGCTTAAGCTTCAGTTGCTGAGCCCAAGCTTCTGAGTTCAGGTGCTTCATGTATGTAACATTTCTTACCTTCTTGATCTGAGTTGAGTTTCTCAGAGTGTCTGTGACACAGATTTTTCTTCTCTAAGGTCGGAACAGATGGTTCTTTAATGAGCTATTATGTTGATGACAGGTTCTTGCCTGTAAAGTACTTATTTAATGTTTAGAGTAATACTACAGTAATTTAGAGCAACAGGAAGCCTTGAGACATTTGGTCCTTGCTGCTGTTATTACCGTCATAACTGAAACTTTTGACCTTTCCATTAAAAGTGCCGTGGACTTTGTCATCTCTGAAGACACCACTCATGCTGTACCTCATCAAGATAATGAGTTGCACTCACTGGGTAGAACATAATATCTGACACTTCTGTATAGCCAAACAGTGTTGAGCTTTATTTTTATATGTTTCATGGATTTTGAACAATGATGAAAAATCCATATTAATTGGAGGACCTCATAAGGTCTTAGGAAAAAGCATAAGAAATTAAAATTAGAGATCCATAATTTCTCCAGATACCCTTGCAGGGATCTGTTAGAACACATACTTCAAACAAGTCAATCCATACCCCTTACTATCCTTTGTCTTTTTCATGAAAATGAGAACTTTCATGGCCCTTTGCTGACATGTGGCTTCATTTCAGGAACAACTGACCTCTGAGGATGTGGCCATCGAATTCACTCAGGAAGAGTGGGAATTTCTGGACCCTGCTCAGAGGGCCTTGTACAGGGATGTGATGCTGGAGACCTACAGGAACCTGCTCTTCCTGGGTGAGAATGACTTCCTTCCAGAGCCACCCTTGGGTATCTGCATTTTCCCTGTATGCCCTTGGGAGGCCCTGATGTCTTTTATCTGAGGGTTCTTGTGCATGGGGCATGATACAGCTTCACAAGGTTAAACTGACCCTCTTCAGATGCTCTGTCTGTTTCATGTCATATCTGAGGTTGTCCCAGAGCTTAATTATGTACAGAGCTCACTGACAGATGTTAAAAAAAAATACCAAAACACTCGATTTCCTATTTTCTACCTTTTGACTTTTGCTCAGTGTATTAAAAATCCATATCACTTTAGATTTCTTTCTTCTGATAACACTAAATATCTATTTGTTTTCGCTTGCTTGTTTACTTTTTTTTGGCTGCACCATTCTGCATGTGGTATCTTAGTTCCCTGACTAAGGATCAAACCTGCACCCCCTGCACTGGAAATGCAGAGTCTTAACCACTGGATCACCAGGGAGTCCCAGAATTTATGTGTCTGATCTTAATGTTATCTCCACATTGGAGCCTGAGAAAAAGCGCTGGACAGTGGGGAGTGATGTAAAAGTAGCCAAAACTACAACATATAAAGAAAAATGAGCATCTCAAAAGCGCTGTTTTTTTCTATTTAGGAGTGGGACAAGTTGGTGGATTGGATCCTCTGTGGTTGTTACTTAGGAAAATGTAAGAGTGGGTAGAGAGATTGTCTTTTTGATCCTAGATCCTACGAGAGGAGCATATGTGAATCTCGCGGGCTGTGAGCTTGCCATCTGTAGGTTGCGCATGGTCCCATCTCAAGATGCTGTAATGTCTGACCTTCATGTTGTATTAGTTTTACTCTTGTGCTGCTCTACCCAGTCTGTCAATGTCAACTGTTTCTGATGTTCCATTCTCCTTACTTTGTATCATTTTACCTCTTCAATTTCTTTGAAATATATTCCTGAGAGTCTGAAATTTTATCTGGTTTCCTTGCTGTGATAATCCACCTATGTTTAATTGGCAGCCTCTGGTGAATCTCTGTGTAGTGGATTTAGTGGGTAACAGGAAACTGTGATGGAGACACTATTCCTAATGTTATTTTCTTGCTCTGTACAAAGTCACCACTTAAAGCTATCCAGTAGAGTGATCAGTATGTTCTAGGATTATGAGAAAGTATCACGAGAGCCTGATACATCTTTCCAGGTTATTTTCTGGCTTTGGAGACACTGTCAAGGGCACCATGACAGTGTTGTTGATGTGTATCAAAGACCATATATTTTAGCCTCTGTAAATGGTATGGGAATTTATCCCAGGACAACTTTGTCCAAATTCACATTCTCATATCTATGAGGCTATTGGGTGCACTGTTGTTCTGTGCATTGTAGGCATTTTTTTATCATTGAGTTCAAATTTCTGTGTTACTCTTAGCGTTTCTGTTTTGTATTTGCAATGCATTGGATGGTTGATTGGGGAATGGTCCCTATGGTGGAAATGGTGATCAGTCTCTCTTAAAATTCTTTATATATTCTTTGTACTCATTTACTATTAGATGTATGATTTCCACATATTTTCTCTTTTACTGTTGATTGTGTTTCCAAACTTGCTGCAGTTTAATGCAGAGTAGTTTATAATTTTGATATAGTTGAATTTATTAATATCTGGTTTTATTCTGTGGCCTGTGCTTTTGGTGTTATATCTAGTAAATCATTTGTGGGTCTAGTTTCCAGAAACATTTAATGCACCTTTATTTCTAGGAGTTTTATACTTTTGGGACTTAGGTTTAGGTCTTTGAACAGTTTTGAATTCATTTTTATCTTTAGTGTAAGATAATGTTCCAAGCAAATTCTTTTGATGGTGAGTGTTCAGTTTTCTCAACATGTCTTGTTTCATAGACTGGTTCCCCCACTTAGTAGTTTTTACACCTTTGTGGAAACGTCTTTTGAACATCTCTGCAAGAGGTGTTTTTGTTTTTCTTTTAACCATTGTTTTTAGGTATACTGCTGTTCTGCTGCTAAGTCTCATCTGTCATGTCTGACTCTGTGTGACCCCACAGATGGCAGCCCATCAGACTCCTCTGTCCCTGGGATTCTCCAGGCAAAAACACAGGCGTGGGTTGCCATTTCCTTCTCCAATGCATGCATGCCAAGTCGCTTCAGCTGTGTCCGACTCTGTGCGATGCCATAGGTCGCAGCCAACCAGGCTCCTCTGTCCTTGGGATTCTCCAGGCAAGAATACTTGAGTGGGTTGCCATGTCCTTCTCCACTTTTTAAGTATAGTTAATTTATAGTTTTGTGTTTCAAGTTTATAGCAGTTTACAAGATACTCAATATAGTTCCCTGAGCTATAGCGTAGGTTCTTGTTGTTTTATCTATTTTGTATATACATTAGTTTGTAAATATTCAGACTCCTAATTTATCTCCCCCTTTCCTGCCCCCATCACCATCCTGTACTATCCCCTTTGGTAACCATAAGTTTGTTTTTTTTCTGGTGAGTTTATTTAGTGAATAAGTTCATTTGTATCATTGATTTCAGTTCAACATATAATATCCTATGATATTTGACTTTCTCTGTCTGATTTCACTTAGAATAATCCCTAAGCCTGTCTATATAGCTGCAAAAGGCGTTACTTCATTGTGTTTTCTGCTGTCGAGGTGGCAACACACTCCAGTGTTCTTGCCTGGAGAATTTCATGGACAAGGTAGTCTGCCAGCTGCTTGTCATGGGGTCTTAAAGAGTTGGACATGGCTGAGGTACTTTCACTTCAGAATATTCCGTTATATATATGTACCACATAATCTTTATCCCTTCGTCTGTCAGTGACCATTTAGGTTGCTGCCGTGTTTTGACTGGTATAAATAGTGCTGCTAAAAACATGGGGTGCATGTATCATTTTGAATTAGTTTTCATCCTTTCTGGATATATACCCAGGATTGGAATTGCTGTTTCCTGTGATAGCTGTATTTTTAGTTCTTTATGGAACCTCCATGCTATTCTCCAAAGTGGCAGTGCCAATTTATGTTCCTTCCAACAGTGTAGGGGAGTTCTCTTTTCTCCACACCCTCTCATGCATTCATTGTTGTAGACTTTTTGATGGTGGTCATTCTGACCTGTGTGAGGTGATACATTTTTGTGGTTTTGATTTGCATTTCTCTCATAAGTAGAGACATCAAATATCTTTTCAGGTGACTGTTGGTCATCTGTTTGTCTCCTTCGGAGAAATATCTGTTTTGATATTCTGCCCAGTTTTTGATTGGGTTGTTTGTTTTGATATTAAGCTGTGTGAACTGCTTGTATATTTTGGAAATAAATCCTTTATAGGTAGCATCATTTGCTTATATAGTCTCCTAGTCCAAAAGTTGAATTTTTGTTCTTTTTTTGGTTTCCTTTGCTTTGCAAGAAGGTTTTAAATTTAATTAGGTCTCATTTGTTTGATTTTGCTTTTATTGCCATGACTCTAAGAGATAGATTCAAAAAAATTTTGCTGACATTTATGTCAGTGTCTTGCATTTGTTTTCCACTATGAATTTTATAGAATCTGCTCTTGCATTTAGACGTTTCACACATTTTGAGTTTATTTTTGTATGTGGTGTTAGAGAATGTTGTAATTTCATTCTTTTTCATGTAACTATCCATTTATCCCAGCATCACTTATTAAAGAGATGTCTTCAGTCTATATTCTTTCCTCCTTTGTTATAGAATAATTGACTCTAAATAAATTGGTTTATTTCTCGGTTTTCTGTCCTGTTCTACTGACCTGTGTTTCTGTTTTGTGCCATCATCATACCACTTCCCTGGTGGCTCAGATGGTAAAGCCATCTGCCTACAATGCAGGAGACCCGGATTCAGTCCCTGGGTCAGGAAGATCTGCTGGAGAAGGAAATGGCAACCCACTTCAGTATTTTTGCCTGGAAAATCCCATGGACAGAGGAATCTGGTAGTCTACAGTTGATGGGGTCACAAAGAGTTGGACACGACTGAGCGCCTTCACTTTCACTTTGTTGACTGTGAGTTGATAGTATAGTCTGAACTCAGGGAACATGTTGACTGTGAGTTGGTAGTATAGTCTGAACTCAGGGAACATGATTCCTCTAGCTCTGTTCTTCTTTCTCAAGATCATTTTAGATATCAGAGTCTTTTGTATTTTGGTAGAAATTAAGTTTTTCTTTGTTTTATGAAATATGTCATTGTTAATTTGATAAGGGTTGCACTGAATATGTAGATTGCCTTGGGTGGTATGGTCATTTTGACAGTGTTACTTCTTTCAGTCCAAGAACATGGTGTATGTTTGTGCCATCTGTTTGTGTCATCTTTGGTATCAGTCATCAGCATCTGATAGTTTTATGAGTACAGTTCTTTTGACTTTTTAGGTAGCTTTATTCCTTAGGATTTTATTCTTTTCTGTGAGATGGTGAATGGGATTGTTTCATTAATTTCACTTTCTGATATATCATTATTAGTGTATAGAAATGCAGCAATTTTTATATATTTTGTATCCAGCAAGATTACTCTGTTCATTGATGATGTCTGTTAGTCATCTGGTGGCATCTTTGGGATTTTCTGTGCCTAGCATCATAGTGACAGTTTTACTTCTTTATTTTTTTTTCCTTGAATTCCTTTTATTTCTTTTTCTTTTCTGATTGTTGTGGCTAGGACTTTCAAAAATATGTTCAATAAAAGTGGCAATAGTGAACATTCTTGTCTTATTCATGTTGTTAAAGGGAGTGCTTTCAGTTTTTTCCTGCTGAGTATAATGTTAGCTGTGTGTTTGACATATAAAGTCTTAATTATGTTGAGGTAGGGTCCATCTGTGCTGACTTTCTGAAGGGTTTTTATCATAAATGGCAGTTGAATTTTGTCAAAAGCTGTTCTGCTTCTATTGATGATCATATGGGTTTTAGTCTTCATCTGTTACTTTGGTGTATCATAGTGATTAACTTGTGGATATTGAGAAATCTTGCATCCCTGCAATAAATCTCACTCGATCATGGTATGATCCTTTAATGTCCTTTAATATATTAGCAACTGTTTGAATCTGATTTTTGAACTCAGGGAAGGTCTAGGAAAATAAAGCCTTTTCCTACAAAAAGAGTTGGATGCTCAGAAAGGCTTTTGTAACTGGGAAGGTCTTCCAGAGTCAGTGTCAATCCCTCCTTTTCTTTGATACTCGTCTATCTTGAGATGACCATGTGTGGAAGAAGAAACGAAGTAAATGTCCAATAGAGAGGTTAATCGTACTTGGCAGAGGAACCCAGGTTTAGATAGCCTTTTCCTAGATTTTCCTTCTGATGTCTGCTAATAAGATTCTTACACAATATCCTGGAATATTGTGTATGTTTTTCTTGAATATAAGCATTCCATTGTAACTTACAAAATGCACAGTTAGATACATTACATTGTAAATAGTCTAACAGGTATTATCCTGCTTTCTCCATATATCACAGTCACTTTTAAAATCTCTCTTGTTTCTGTCCCATACCCATAGTAAAATGCCCTAAACTTCCTGAACCAGTTCTTTTCTTTTAAGGTCAGTATGTTAGTTTGCACTCTCAGTTATTTTCACAGAGACATGCAGTCACACGCTGATATCGGACGGAAACCTGTGTACCCTATGCTCCACTCAGGCACTTTCTTAGTCCTGACCAGTCCTCACGAAGTACCTTGATTTGGATGGAAACATTATTCTTACCTATCAGGTCCCTCCACTTTCTGCATGTTCTCACTGTAAAGATAATCTCTGATCATTTATTGAACATGTTTCTCAGGACATGACCTAAATCACTCTGTGCATTCATGATGACTCACAACCCATTTTGAGATGGGATGGTTGAGTAATAGTTAAACAGACTACTTTTGTCTTGTATCTTCCTTGATATTTTACTTCTAAGGTTCTTGTATTTTTTTCTTTTTTTTTTTTTTTTTGGAAATATTTTCTAGTCTGTTCATTCGGTGGGTGCTCATGTTTACAAATAAGTTTTTTCAGTTTTCCCAGTATGTTCAGATTCATAATCTGGTTCTCTTACCACTTTGTGGGCCAATTGCGTGTGTCTCCTCCTCTGATTAGAGAAAAACATGTTAATTTACCTCAAGCCTTTTAAACCAAATTAGTAATGTCAGTAGTTCATGTTTTATCGTAAATACTCAAAATTTATTTGTTTAAAAAGGTAATATCTATATTCTGTCAAGTTCTTTATGATATGACTTTATCACATTATATCTTTTTAATATAAATTTATTTATTTTAATTGGAATTTAATTACTTTCCAATATTGTGTTGGTTTTGCCATACATCAACATGAACCCACCACAAGTACACACGTGTTCCCCATCCTGAACCCTGCTCCCTACCCCCTCCCTGTACCATCCCCCTGGGTCATCCCAGTTCATCAGCCCCAAGCATCCAGTATCATACATTGAACCTGCACTGGCGATTCGTTTCATATATGATATTATACATGTTTCAATGCCATTCTCCCAGATCATCCCACCCTTTCCCTTTCCCACAGAGTCCAAAAGCCTGTTCTATACATCTGTGTCTCTTTTGCTGTCTCGCATACAGGGTTATCATTACCATCTTTCTAAATTCCATATATATGCGTTAGTATATTGTATTGTTGGTTTTCTTTCTGGCTTACTTTTCTCTGTATAATAGGCTTCAGTTTCATCCACCTCAGTAGAACTGATTCAAATGAATTCCTTTTAAAGGCTGAGTAATACTCCATTGTGTATATGTACCACAGCCTTCTTATCTCTTCATCTGCTGATGGCCATCTAGTTTGCTTCCATGTCCTGGCTATTATAAACAGTGCTGCGATGATCATTGGGGTACACGTGTCTTTTTCAATTCTGGTTTCCTTCATGTGTATGCCCAGCAGTGGGATTGCTGGGTCATAAGGCCTTTCTATTTCCAGTTTTTTTAAGGAATCTCCACACTGTTCTCCATAGTGGCTGTACTAGTTTGCATTCCCACCAGCAGTGTGAGAGGGTTCCCTTTATCCACTCCCTCTTCAGCATTTATTGCTTGTAGACTTTTGGATCACAGCCATTCTGACTAGTGTGAAATGGTACCTCACTGTGGTTTTGATTTGCATTTCTCTGATAATGAGTGATGTTGAGTGTCTTTTCATGTGTTTGTTAGCCAACTGTATGTCCTCTTTGGAGAAATGTAAATTTAGTTCTTTTGCCCATTTTTTGATTGGGATGTTTATTTTTCTGCAATTAAGCTGTAGGAGTTGCTTGTATATTTTTGAGATTGGTTGTTTGTCAGTTGCTTCATTTGCTATTATTTTCTCCCATTCTGAAGGCTCAGTTTTCACTTTGCTTATAGTTTCCTTTGTTGTTCAGAAACTTTTAAGTTTAATTAGGTCCCATTTGTTTATTTTTGCTTTTATTCCCAATATTCTGGGAGGTGGGTCATAGAGGATCCTGCTGTGATGTATGTCGGAGAGTGTTTTGACTGTTCTCCTGTACGAGTTTTATAGTTTCTGGTCTTCTGTTTAGATCTTTAATCCATTTTGAGTTTATTTTTGTGTATGGTGTTAGAAAGTGATCTAGTTTCTTCCTTTTTACAAGTGGTGACCAGTTTTCCTAGCACCACTTGTTAAAGCAATTGTCTTTAATCCATTGTATATTCTTGCCTCCTTTGTCAAAGATAAGTTGTCCATAGGTGCATGGATTTATCTCTGGGCTTTCTATTTTGCCCCATTAATCTATGTTTCTGTCTTTGTTCCAGTACCATACTGTCTTGATGACTGTGGCTTTGTAGTAGAGCCTGAAGTCAGGCAGGTTGATTCCTCCAGTTCCATTCTTCTTTCTCAAGATTGCTTTGGCTATTCGAGGTATTTTGTATTTCCATACAAACTGAAATTATTTGCCCTAGCTCTACATTATCTCTTGTTAAAATTTTATTTATTTTTTAATTGAAGGATAATGGTTTTACCGAATTTTGTTTGCTGTCACACCTCAACTACATTATATCTTGTATGCGTTTCACTTGCAACATTTTTCAGCAGTATTGTGTCTGACTCTAGTCAATAAATACACAAAGCCCTCACTTTTTATTTATTATATTTTGGTGCCATTAAACTAGGTAATGAAGAATAGTACATGGCTAGAGATTAGCCTTCCTTGGTGGCTCAGTGGTAAAGAATTCACCTGCTAATGCAGAAGATGCAGGTTTGATCCCTGAGTCAGGAAGATCCCATGGAGAAGGAAATGGTAACCCAGTCCACTATTTTTGCCTGGAAAATCCCATGGATGGAGCCTGGTAGGCTGCAGTCCATGGGGTCGCTAAGAGACTGAGCGACTTCACTTTTCCTTTTCACTTTCATGTGTTAGAGAAGGAAATGGCAACCCACTCCAGTATTCTTGCCTGCCTAGAGAATCCCAGGGACAGAGAAGCCTAGCAGGCTGCCATCTATGTGGTTGCACAGAGTCAGACATGACTGAAGTGCCACAGCAGCAGAGATTAGCCTTCCTAGGTGGCTCAGTGGTAAAGAATTCATGTGCTAATGCAGAAGATGCAGGTTTGATCCCTGAGTCAGGAAGATCCCATGGAGAAAGAAGTGGCAACCCACTCCATTAATATAGCTTGGGAAATCCCATGGACAGAGGAGTCTGGTTCGCTACAGTCCACAGTGTCACAAAGAGTCAAACATGACTGAGTGACTGAACAACAACAACATAGGTGGGGGTTGCATTGTTTATTGACTTTAGAAAACTGGTGGATATTTTATGTCTTAATTTATGTGTCATTTACAGATGATGGTCTTTGAGCGTATATTCTGCAATACAGCTGACACATGCTACTTGTTAATATTATAAAATGTCTTTTTGGGTACGTAGTTCTATAGCAGACTTAGAAAACTATGTTGTTTCAAAAAATTGTTTTAGTCATATTCTTTATTTTCTCATTTGTTTTCAACTGTTAACAACCAATTATGAGTAGTTAATTATTAATTGGGTAAGCTTGGTTTGGGATTATTTACTGTTACAATATATAATATATTGTTTAGAATTTATTTATGTACAGTAAGTTTGCAGAATAAAATGATAGTGTAACATTTTGTTTTCAATTTGAGAAAGCTATTCATTGATACGTTCCTAAGGGTCCTGGTAGAAAAACACTCTGTTTTTGAGATTGTCCAATGTGAGTGTGTTTGGCATATGGTTTTTAAAACTATGCTACCTTAAGAGTGAATTTATGTTATGCTTTCTTAAGTTAAGAATTCTATTCCTTTCATGTTTCTAAAGACTTAAGGTGATCATTGTCTTGTTCATTAACTTGATATATTACTTTTGGTGTAATATATATTCAACATGAAACATTTATTTTTGAATTATTCTGAGCAGGATACCTATGATTCTTTTTATCTTGTAGATATCTCTCCTACACATGTGATCAAGCATTTACAACCCAAAGTGAACAGTGATAAACGAGAAATATTCCAAACATTGATGCTGGGAAGCCCTGAAAGCTGTGAAATCAAACATTTTCATCTTTGGGAACGTCAGGAAAATATGTGTGACTTTGAATATCAGGGAACAGATGACAAAAGAAAATACAAAGGCACATTTGTAAGCCTTAATGGAAATGTGCATGATGGAAGAGATTCGCATGATAGAAAGGATGCAGACATCAAGGCCTTTGGAAAGAGGTTTGGACTTAACTTTCAGGATAAACTGCAGATATCTCAAACTGGAGAGATAATTTCTGAATATAATGAAGTTAAGAGTTCTGTCAACAACAGTTTCTCATTTTCACCACTTCACAGAATTCCTCCTTATGTCCAAACCAGTGTTTCTAATATATGTGGGAATGATTTTATGAATTGTTCAAGAATAACACAAGAACTCAAAGCACACAGGGAAAAACCTTACAAATGTGATGAGTGTGGCAAGGCCTTTCGTGTAAAGTCAACCCTTTTAAGTCATTGGACAGTTCATACCGGTGAGAAACCTTACAAACGTGATGAGTGTGGCGAGGTCTTTCATCTAAAGTCAAGTCTTTTAAATCATCAGACAGTTCATACTGGTGAGAATCCTTACAAATGTGATGAGTGTGGCACAGCCTTTTGTGTAAAGTCAACCCTTTTAAGTCATCAGACAGTTCATATTGGAGAGAAACCTTACAAATGTGATGAGTGTGGCAAGGCCTTTCGTGAAAATTCAGCCCTTTTAAGGCATCAAGCTGTTCATACTGGTGAAAAACCTTACAAATGTGATGAGTGTGGCAAGGCGTTTACTGACAGCTCATACCTCAGGAGACATAAGAAAATTCATAAGAAATCATTTAAATGTGATATATGTGACAAAGTCTTCAGCCAAAATTCAAACCTTGCTCGTCATCAGAGTGTTCATACTGGAGAGAAACCTTACATATGTGATGAGTGTGGCAAGGCCTTTCGTGACAAGTCAACCCTTTTAAGCCATCAAGCAGTTCATATTGGTGAGAAACGTTACAAATGTGATGAGTGTGGCAAGGCCTTTACTGACAGCTCATACCTCAGGAGACATAAGAAAATTCATACAGGAAAGAAATCCTTTAAATGTGATATATGTGACAAAGTCTTCAGCCAAAAATCAAAAGTTGCTCATCATCAGAGTGTTCATACTGGAGAGAAACCCTACAGATGTGATGAGTGTGGCAAGGCCTTTCGTGAAAAGTCAACCCTTTTAAGGCATCAAGCAGTTCATACTGGTGAGAAACCTTACAAATGTGATGAGTGTGGTAAGGCCTTCCGTGAAAAGGCAACCATTTTAAGGCATCGGACAGTTCATGCTGGTGGGAAACCTTACAAATGTGATGAGTGTGGCAAGGCCTTTTGTGTAAAGTCAACTCTTTTAAGACATCAGACAGTTCATACTGGAGAGAAACCTTACAAATGTGATGAGTGTGGCACAGCCTTTCGTCTAAAGCCACACCTTTTAAGTCATCAGACAATTCATACTGGAGAGAAACCTTACAAATGTGATGAATGCGGCAAGGCCTTTCGTCAAAAGTCAAACCTTTTAAGGCATCAGACAGTTCATACTGAAGAGAAACCTTACAAATGTGATGAGTGTGGCAAGGCCTTTCGTCTAAAGTCAACCCTCTTAAATCATCAGACAGTTCATACTGGAGAGAAACCTTACAAATGTGATGAGTGTGGCAAGGCCTTTGCTCAGAGCTCAAACATCAGGAAACATAAGAAAATTCATACAGGAAAGAAATTATTTAAGTGTGAATTATGTGACAAACTCTTCGGCCAAAAGTCAACCCTTTTAAGTCATCGGACGGTTCATACTGGAGAGAAACGTTGCATATGTCATGAGTGTGGCAAGGCCTTTCACCTAAAGTCAACACATTTAAGGCATCAGACAGTTAATACTGGAGAGAAACCTTGTGATGAGTGTGGCAAGGCCTTTACTGACAGCTCATACCTCAGGAGACATAAAAAAATTCATACAGGAAAGAAATTATTTAAATGTGATATATGTGACAAAGTCTGGGCAAAATGCAAAGCTTGGTCGTCTTCGGACAGTTCATAGTGGACAGAAACCTTACATATGTGATGAGTTTGGTATGACCGTTCGTATAAAGTCAACCCTTTTAAGGCATCAGACAGTTCATACTGGTGAGAAACCTTACAAATTTGATGAGTGTGGATAAATCTTCGGTCAAAAACCACATATTCAACTTCACTGGAGAATTCATACTGGAGAGAGACCTTTCAAATGTAATGAGTGTGGCAAGTTCTTCAGTCAAAATTCACACCTTAAAAGACATCAGAGAATACATATAGAGAAAGCTTTCAAATGTTTCGAGTGTGGAAAATCCTTTATTTAGGTCTCAGCACTCACTAAACATCAGAAAATCCATACATGAGAGAAACTCATGTGAATGTGGTACATGTTAGAAGTCTTCAAAATTCAAAGTTCAAAATTCACACCCTACTGTTGCTCAGAGAATTCATCCTACTGAGAAACCATACAAACATCATGAGTGTGGCAACATCTCAGGTTTTATGAGAAAATTCATACTGGATAGAAGCCAGATACATAAGTATTTATTAGTCAGGTCTTTAGACCATGAAATCATTTTAGAAAGATTCCTCACCAATTTCACAAATGTTACAAAGTAAATAAATAAAGGGCCCTATCCCCACATCTCACCAGTAGTATCAGAGTATTTATCCTGGAGAAAATACAGCAGTCTAATGTGTGTGGCAAGGATCTTACCCAAAAGTCACAAGGGACATAGTGGAGCCATACTTCCCAGACTCAGTGGTTGTGGCAAATCCTTTACCTTTTCCACTCTATGTATTCTCTGATGACTTTAGTTCAGTTACTCAGCAACTGCAGTAAGTCCATATTTGAAGAGAAGCTATAGAGATCTATTCGTATAAAAGAAACCCAAATTCTACCTCAGCAAAGATGATTGTTTGGGACAGTAGTCTGCCATCTTTTTGGTCTCCTGGCTTTCTGAATAAAGTCACTATTCCTTGACCAACACGTAGTCCCTCAGTTTATTGGCCTGTTGTGTGGTGAGCTCTAAGAGCTTGGCTTTGGTAATACACTGATCAAATGCATTTGCTACATGTGTTTCACAATGGTCTCTGGGAAGGAATCAATGAGAAGAAGAGATAGACTTCATTAGATACAATTCATTCACATCCATGTTCCCTGGAAAAAATACACAGCCTGAATTACAAAATTCAGTGGTGTGTGTGAATTGGCAACAAGGAGGGTAGAAAATAATGTAAAACTAGAATATGACTCATCACAGTGAGTAGGAACAGGAAGCCCTTCCATACATAGTCCAGCCTGTTATAAAACATAATGTTCTACCAACTGACCTTGAACAGAGTAGGCAAGATGTTAAAAGGCCTGGGATTTTCATAGGAGGAGAGGGAGAGTTACCAGGGACTGATGGTGTGCTAGGAACAATGCATAGGAATAGGGTCATGTTCTCCATTGGACAGAAATAAATATTGTATGTATGATTAAAGAAGAGTTACTCTTATTTGTGGAAATTGAAGACAGAGCTGTCATGGTCTTTGTAGACTGGGACCTAAGGAGTGGAGTCAATGGGAAGAAGGAAGCAGGGGACCCAAGTCTCAAGTGAAACAAGGGAGCTTTATTTGCAAAAACTCATGTTTATATATTTTTATACAAGGCAGCTTTAGGCAGTAAAAACATTGAGGAAAAACAAAGCGAAGCAAATAACAATCTTGAAAGGGCCAGAAAACATTCCATATCCTGAGGAAGAGGGGCATAACTGAATAGATTACCTTCAAGTAAAAGGTCCCTGAAGGGAGTCACTGATGGGATTCCAAGCAGATGCTCTTTCTCATGACCTCAGTCCTGAGAATTGCGTGCAGCTCTGCTCGTTCCTGTTTTCCAGGAACTGATAAAGAATAGAGTCCTTGAGAATCAGCACACAGAAGAAAATATCATATTGGATCCTTTAAATGTGAATGTCCCCTGACAGTTCCCCCTTTTTTACTTTTTCATAATTGGGGATGACTGTAGATACTTTTCTGAAAAAGGCCCTGAGCAAGTGAATTTGTTTAGTTTGAACAATTTTAGTTGAAAGACAATGATATGTTACACTTATAATCACCAGGGTAATTATCAGCGTTACAGTTCCAGGTCCAATACTATGTGTAATGCCTTGAAGCCATCTTTGAGGGTCTAGCCCAGATAATTGATCAGCTAGCTATTCAGCTAAGGTTCCCAAATTGTTGGAAGAGGGTAGACTCTTAGAGAAGGTTTCAAGGATTTCCTTTGCAACAATTGTACATTTAAGGAAGCACTATTATGCATATCTTGCAAATGAAATTTGATTTTTTTTCCCCAATTGTAAGCACTATGGTTAAACCGAAGAGGAGTGATACAAAATTGAGTAGAATTCCAATCACAATTTAATAATACTTGTTTTGGTAAATCTATTAATTGATCTCCAACTCACTGGATAGCTGTTTTTATCTTGAACTTTTTATCTTTCTGAACCTGAGGGACCCATATAGTATGAGCATGTTTAATCCAATTTTGAATAAAGTTTTGTATTTGAATTGAAATTTGTAAAGCCGTGTCTGTGACAGCAGCAGTGGTGCAAATGGCTATTAACCCCAAAATGCCGAGAATCAAGCATCTAATTAATCACTTAGATCGTCAGAGTAATTTAGTGAGTAACTGGGAGGTAAGGCTTGCCATGGGATCCTCTTTCCAGGGTCATTGGATATCTGCTGGCAACCACAGCCTACGTTGTGATCGAAGAATCAAAAGGGATTTGTATTTTTAGAGAAATAGAGGAATTAAGACAAGTATACAATTTGCAATCTATACAAGTCACATAACATAAAGTCTTATTGTAAGTTTCCTATGGCGATAACAAAAGGAAGAGGAATACAAGCTTGTATAAAATACGAATGATTATAATGGAAGGAATAGTTTCTATGACTGTGACTGGTCCCTGTGAAATATCCAGTCCAGGCTCCAAGTTTTCAGTATTTGTAGCAAGTTTCCAGATGTCCCATTGTTCAGGCCCAATTTGTTTATTGAGGACAATTTGAGGGCGAGGAGGTACCATTCTACCATCAAGCCAGCCAACGGGTCCTTTGTCATGGAATTGTTCCATTGAACTGTTGGTAACCTTCCATGTTACTTGAGTAACATAATCACACATAGTACTGTTAATATCTGAGCAGTTCTATAACCACATACCACAGGGTCCCCAATCAACAATGCTATAATTGGCCACAAACGTGAATTTCCATGATTTAGCTTGACACCTATCACGATAAACACAAGTATATTTAAAATCCTTATAAGTAAACCCCTTACATTCCAACTTTTGTCTTAGAGTTTTGGTAGTATTGACATGGTTCTCATAAAAGAACAGGGCAGTAAACAGTCTAAGCAATGTGTGGAAATTCTTTTTGCAGGCAGAATGAAAGCCCAAGTTTGTCGACTAACATTAATACAGAATTCTGCTGGGCCAATGCATAAAGGAAGGATTTTATAGCCTAGAGGAATGTTAATTAATCTTCCTTTGTCCTCAGGATGAGAGGGCCTCTCCAAGCTCCAAGGAGGAGGCATATGTACTTAGTGGATTCAACCGGTCCTATATCTGCCATTCGACAACCTGCAATAAAGAGGGGTTAGGTATGTAAGCTCAATATGTGTGATTAATCAAGTCAGCTAGACGGGGGAAGCAAAAGCAAGCATAGTGACAAAAAAACATTTTTAGGATTCCGAGGCATTCTCTGTTGAGAAACCAGATTTTCAGCTTGATTAGTAAGGGTTTTTATCTGTCCCCAAGTAGAGAAATCATAAGGTTGATGACCTCGAGTGCAGCGGTTCTTGGAAATTTTCAAATCACCATGGCTTGTACTGGAAACTCCTCCTCCTGGAGATTTTGCCGTTTCTTCTCTATCTTGAATGCTGGTGGCTCCCCTGCGGCGGATCTTCTGAAGAGGGAGCCAACCGATTTTGTTGGGTCCATCTGGAGAAATCCAAACATACCTCTTTCCCTATAATATTAAATTTCCAGATTTCCATTGTTGAGTCAACCCATCTTGATACCAAATGGGCAGAGGAAGGGAGGTATCCTTCAATGCCTCAAAATGTTTTTCTGCTTTGTCAAAGTATCCCCTTGTGGCAAGTTTAAAATTTTTAAGCAAATAAAGCTGTATTAAAATCATGGCAGATGGTGATTGCAGCCATGAAATCATGCTTACTCCTTGGAAGAAAAGTTACGACCAACCTAGATAGCATATTCAAAAGCTGAGACATTACTTTGCCGACTATGGTCCATCTAGTCAGGGCTATGGTTTTTCCAGTAGTCATGTATGGATGTGAGAGTTGGACTATGAAGAAAGCTGAGCTCCGAAGAATTGATGCTTTTGAACTGTGGTGTTGGAGAAGACTCGAGAGTCCCTTGGACTTCAGGGAGATCCAACCAGTCCATTCTGAAGGAGATCAACCCTGGGATTTCTTTAGAAGGAATGAGTTGACTCATTAGAAAAGACTTTGATGCTAGGAGGGATTAGGGGCAGGAGGAGAAGGGGACAACGAAGGATGAGATGGCTTGATGGCATCATGGACTCGATGGACGCAACTCTGAGGAGTTGGTGATGGACAGGGAGGCCTGGCATGCTGCGATTCATGCGGTCGCAAAGAGTCAGACGCGACTGAACTGAACTGCAGTGAACAATAGTTATAGGATTAGAGAGTATATTGCATTGGCATCTGTTGGGGTCCTTTAATGGACTGGAACCTGGAGGTCTGGAGTGAACGGTAAGAAAGTGAAAGAGAGAGAGACAGAAAGAAAGACACGGGCACCCAAGCTCTGATGGAGCAAAGGTGCTTTAATGATCTTTCTGTGAGTGTATATAGGCTGTTGTAGAAGAACTTTCTTTCAATAAAACCAAACATACAGCAACCATTACCAAGGAAACAAGGGATTAATAATGGTCACAAGGTCAGGAGACAATCCATATCTCAAGAAAGAGGATCAAGACTAAGCAGTTTTGTCGTAAGGAGAAAGCTTACTGAAGGCATTTCAAGCCTGTCTTATCCTATGACCTCAGTCCTGGGAGCGGTGTGCTGTTTCACTGGTTTCTGACAACAGAAACTGGTAAGGAACAGAGGATTTATGAGGAACAGCACGTTGGAATCCTCCTATTAAACATTCCCTGACAATTCCCACTTATTTATATTTGTAAAAAGGGTTCTGACCTTTTGAGTTTGTTTAGTTCTAACAATTCTGCATGAAGGCAATGGTGAATGACAAATAGAATTGTCAAGACAATCACCAAAATTACATTTCCAGACCCAGTGCTGTGAGTAATGCTTTGAAACCATCTGCATGGGTCTAATCCAGATACTTGATCAGCTAGTTGTTCAGCTAAAGTTTGCAAATTAGTGGAAGAGGGCAGATTTTTAGAAAAGGTTTGAAAGATTTCTTTTGTAATAATTGTACATTCAGAGAGACATTATCATGTATGTTTTGTATATGAAATTTGATTTGTGCCCAGTTGTAGGTACTATTATTGAGCAGGTGTAACACAAAATTGAGTAGAATTCCAACAAATTTTAGCATCACCTGTTTTTGTTCATGTATTAATTGATCTCCAACCCAGTTGATGACTGTTTTTAGTTCCTGTATTTCATCTTGAATATGCTCATCTATCTGAGCCTGAGTGGCCCACATAGTATGAGCATCTTTAGTCCAATTTTTGATAAAATTATGTGTTGAATTGAGGTTTGTAAAGCAATGCCAGTGACAGCAGCAGTGTTGCAAATAGCTATTATTCCCCTGCCGGGGCCAGCGTGAGGAACTCCTCCCATGGCAAAGGTCATGAGGGAGGAAGGAAACTTGGCATAGGCAGTGGCGTGATCAAGCCTCAGGAAACCCCTTGCTCTCAAGCATCTACCCCCAAAACCAGAATACTTTACAGGGAGCTCTCCCCCATAACCATTTCTCTTGGAGAAGGGGTTAACTTACAGCTTCAGTTAATAAAAATTCCTCGTGTGATAAGAGTGTTTCAACTTACGAACTCTGAAGGTTCTCTGGTCTGCCTGATCAGGTTTATCCCACCACAAGTGATTTTTATAGCCTCTCAACTGTGAGAGGCATGGGATGTTTTAAAACTTTTAAAATACAGACTCTTTTGAGAAGTTAGACGATCATTAGTATAGTATTAGTGAGTTGATTAGGAACTATATTGGTGAAGGGTTTTTTCATTTGTCCTGCCAATAATTACTGCTAATTCCCTGCCCTGGGTGTGACAAGGGTGTCTCAGGTCAAACCTCTCTGCTGACACACTAGCTTGTGTGACAACCTCTCAACCATACACAGCACAGAGAGTTTGGAGTATTAGCATAGGGCTTTTCTCACTGATGAGTCAATGGTTGCCACCAGGCCACCATATCCTTAGGCACCTGGAAATATATTAATCAATGTATTTAGAATATAGAAAAGGAAATATAGTAGTTTTTGATGTTAATAATACTAGACTTTTTGAGTTAATGAATTTTCTCATTTGTTATAGATCACTGTACTTTGTTACAAATCACTGTGTCCTTGCCATGCAAAAATGTAAATTTATCACTGTCTTAAGACTAAATAAATCGTAAAGGGAACATTGGTGAAGGGTTTTCATTTGTTGGGCTGATGTTTGCTGCTAAATCTACATATTCCCTGCCCTTATAATGAATATAACTAGCATATAGGAGAAATAAGTATTAACCTTTAAGATTAATCATGTTAACCTTAGGTTAAGTAAATTCCTTTCTTGATTGTAACTCACTACACCCTCACCCTATAGGAATGCATCTTTATTTGGAGGGTGGCACCTGATTTAAGAAAAAATCACCCCTGGAAAAATAAGTTTTCTGGTTAACTGACCAGTATCAGAAAGGGCCATAAAATGTCAGCAGACCTCATGGCCAGAAGATGATGTAAAAACCCATAAGACCTTTGTATAATTTGATATGAAGCACCTGATTGTGACAAAGGTCAGGTCTGCTGACCCCCACGTGACTCTGTATTCATCCCTATGTATAACAAAAGGTATAAAAACAAACCTGAAAAATAAAGAAATCGGATCCGTTTCCGGAAAGACTGATTCCCTCATGTTGTTCTTTTCTGCTCCCGTTTTTCTGGCTGAATTCCCATCTGGAGTGTGGGTGCTCACCACGTCTACTTACTTGTCCCGGTTTTCAAGCCCACGTGAGAAGGAGCCCAAGGCAGGGCACCTTCAATATTCAAGTAGCACTGGTTGCCCAACGTAGATAGTGCAAATTCCCTATCTTGGAATTTTATTGGTATCGCACGTAAGCCAAGTTATTCTGCCCCTTTTTCTCTCCTACTATTTTCTGGCTGAATTCCCATCTGGTGCATGGGGATCCACCAAGCCTGCTAATTTTGCCTGGGCATCTAAGATCGGACTGGGGGGGCCTCCGTGCCTCGTCTCCTTCGGGAGAACAAGAAGACGCCTGCGGCCTATGGGTGGTGATTGGTATTCCATGTAAACCAAGTTATTTGGCCTCTTTTTCTCTGCTAGCTTCCTAATCCCTCTCTATTTGTAATTAATTAAGTTTTTTTTGAAGGACGCCGATTCCATCCCCACCTTCGAATTACCCTGGTTCCACCGGGCTGGACCCTGGCATTCCCCAAATGCCAAGAATCAGCCATCCAATGAATCGTTTAGATCACTGGAGCAGTTTAATAAGTAACCAGGAAGCAAGTCCAGACATGGAGCCTTCTTCCCAGGGCTGCTGGAGATTTATTGGTAACCACAGACTACGTCGAGATCCAAGAATCAAAAGGGATTCATTTCTTAAGGAAACAGAAGAGTTAAGTATATAATTTTCGATTTATACAAGTTACAGAACGTAAAGTCTTATTGTAAACTTCCTATAGCTAGAACAAAAAGAAGAGGAACACAAACTTGTATGAAATATGATTGATTATAACAAAAGAAATAGTTTCTGTGACTACGATTAGTCCCTGTGAAATGTCCAGTCCAAGTCCTAAGTTCTTCGGTGCTCACAGCAAGTTTCCAGGGTCCCATTGTTCAGACCTAATCTGGTTATTGAGGACTATTTGAGGACGAGGTGGGTGCCATTCCACCGTCAAGCCACCCAAGAAGTCCTTTGTCACAGTAATGTTGCATTATAGTGTTACTAAACTTCTATGCTACTTGAGTAGCATAATCACATGCAGTGCTGTTAATATCGTCTGAGCAGTTAGATAACCACATACCATGAGGTCCTCATTTGACAATTGTATGATTAGCCACAAACATTAATTTTCCTGATTTGGCCTGACACTTGTCCCAATGAACCGAGTATATTTAAAGTTCTTAATAGTAAACCCTTTGCATAGTGTTCTTTGTTCTTTCCCTAAAGTTTCAGTAGTGTAAACATGTTCACGGACAAAGAAAGGGCAGTAAATAATCTAAGCAACATCTGAAAGTCCTCTTTTGGAGGCAGGGCAAAAGCCCAAGTTTGTCTGCTAACGTTTATGCATAATTTTTCTGGGCCCATACACAAAGGAAGGACTTCATAACCTAGAGAGATATTAGTTTCCCTGCCTCTTCAGGGTGTGAGGGCCCTTTAAGGCTCCAGGCAGAAGGCATTTATGTGGAGTCATTTGTTAATACCATTGGTTCTTTCTCCATCCATTCTACAACCTGAAGTAAAGGAGGGTTGGGTATGTAAGCCCAGTGTGATTGATTAGTTCAGCTTGAGTTGGGGGAGGTGCCAGCAAGCAAAGCAAGCAGGGCAACAAAAATATTTTCAGGACTCGAAGGCATTCTCTATTGAGAAATCGGATTTTCAGCTTGATTAGTAAGGGTTTTCATTTGTTGCCCAAGACAGGAGATCATAAGGTTGATGCCGCCGAGGGCAGTGCTTTCTGGAGATCTTTAGAGCCACCATGGCCCGTATTGGAATTTCTTCCTGCTGGTGTTTTTGTTGTCTTATTTCTTTGTTGAAGGCTGGGGACCCCCGGATCTTCCAAAGAGGAAGCCATGTGAGTTCATCTGGGGAAATACAAACATGCCCCGCTTTCTATAAGATTAATTTCCCAGATTTCCATAGTTCATTCAACCTGTCTTGGTACCAAATGGGCAGAGGAAGAGAAGAGTCCTTCAATTCCTAGAAATGATTTTTCTGCTCATGTCAAGATATCTCCTTGCAGTCAGTTTAAAAAATGTAAAACAAAGCTATATGAACAATATTTATAGGCTTGAGTATATTGCATTGCAATCTAGTAAAGTCTGCTCTGGATAAGGAAGATAAAAGTGTTCCTGTGTATTCCCCTGTATTTAATTTTTTATTTGTAGTTTCAGTGTGTAATCTGTTTGTTTAACTGTGTCTTGTGTTTGTGGATTATAAGAAATGTCTGTAATCTGTTTAGTAGAGAATGAATGTAAAAATTGTTTGAACTGCTTAGAAACACAGGCAGGCCCATTGTCTGTTTTTATAGAATTAGGTGTTCTCATTATTGCAAAGTAAGCTAACAGGTGGGTTATAACATGTGTAGTTTCATCTCGGAGAACTGTGGACCATATAAAAGAATTTGTATCAATTGAGACAAGTAAGAAGGAAGAGGAAGAAAGTTCAGAGCAATGAGTTCCATCCATTTGCCATAAAATTCTCTTTCATTTGTCAGAAACCTTTTTATACGTTTGTATTTATCATTATGGCAAATAAAATATATACTTATTAATACTTTAAATCTCTTCAGTCTTTCTGTAAGAAAAACTTTTCTAAGAGGAAGTTAGTGTTCAGTAATTAATTTTCTAAAATCTTACTTTATTTGGAAATGACCTAGCTACTTAATAAACTTTTCTTGTTTAGTACAATTTTATGAATTTAGGTTAACCCAATCCTAAGAGATTACTATAGGTAGACATTTTGAAAATATAATTATTTTTTATGAGTTTATCTAAAAGTTTTTATCTCATATATATATATATATTTGGCTTCCCTGGTGGCTCAGAGGTTAAAGCATCTGCCTCTAATATGGGAGACCTGGCTTCAATCCCTGGGTTGGGAAGATCCCCTGGAGAAGGAAATGGTAACCCACTCCAGTATTCTTGCCTGGAGAATCCCATGGACATAGAAGCCTGGTAGGCTACATCCACAGGGTCGCAAAGAGTCAGACAGGACTGAAAGACTTCACTCATATACATACATACATATACATACATATACATATATATATATACACACACACACACACACACACACACACACACACACATAGTGAGTTACTTTTTGTTGACAAACTTAGTTTACCTTAAATCTAGGCACAATAAAAGTATTATATAATGATTGAAGACATATCTTAATTAGATTAGCAATCAATTATATTTATATTTAAATAAACATTATATTTAATGTTGAATATTTTTCAGTTCACATGAACTTGAATTTAAATAGAGCTCATTAATTTCATATTATCCAAAAACAAAGACATACATTGAGACATAGATAATTTTAGATAGACAGACATAGTTTTCCACTTGATATTTACAATATCTTTTTGGTATATATATATATGTGTGTGTGTGTGTGTGTGTGTGTGTGTGTGTGTATACTTTTTTTTTTTCTGAGTTCCACCAATGTGTTTATGGCTGGAGTCCCAGATAGAGTGGGCTGTGTATCCCAAGGACATGATAAGAGTTAACTTTAGGTTTTTTCTTAGGCCTGTTTTTGTTTCCCAGACAGAATTGGAGCTCCAAAAAGTATTTTAACAAGTTAACCTTTTCCTAACTGCACATGTAAGAAGAACTGGTTTTGGAATTTCAAAAAAGATTTTATTTTAATCAGTTTTTTCTGGAGTCTAAAGAATATCATGACCATTCAGTGTCAAAAATATCACTTCTCCTTTTTGTAGTTACATTATATTACTAATGATATATGCATGAGGGACTTGCTGTCAGATTGGATGTAAAGCCTTGGCTACAAAATTTTGACAAATAGGACTGTTAAGTATACCTTGAGTTAACACAGTCTATTGAAATCTTTTATGAGACCCGATGTGATTAGAAAAAGGGAGAGAGAAAGTGAATCTCTCTCCGTCTAAAGGGTGTAAAGGTATATTTAAAAAGCAATCTTGTAAATCAGTAATAATAATGTGCCAACTTTGAGGAACAGTAGTAGGGGGTGGGATCCCTGGTTGTAGTGCACCCATGGGATTCATAGATGCATTAACTTTTCTAAGGTCTGTTAGGAGATGTCATTTGTTAGATTTCTTTTTATAACAAAAATAGAGTTCCAAGGAGAGTAAGATTCCTCAATATGTTTTAATTCTACTTGTGTGTCTATAAGTTCTTTAGTAGCCTGTAATTTTTCTTTCACATTGTTCTGTGCAAATAGGCTCATCTTCTTCCAAGGTATTTTAATCATTGCTTTGTTTGCTAAATGAGCAGTGGCCCCTAGGAAAAATGTGGAATGCATATCTGAGTCTGCCATTGCATAAGTAAGTCCCTTCCTATTAGGTTAAGGGGGTGCATCTATCACATAAGGTCCTAATGTTGCAGGCTGGCCTTTTGGTCCTTCATATAGGTAGATTTGAATATTTTGACAAATTTCTTGTACTTTGGTTTGAGAAATTCCTGTAATTTGGCAAGAGATTTTTGTATAGGCCAGGTTTGGGGCCATAAGTGTTTGGAAATAATAGTCATATCAGATCCAGTGTCGAGGAGACCAGAAAATCTTGAACCATTAATTCTGATATTTATATTTGATCAGACATATTGAGATACCAATGATGTCCAGAAGGATTGTTTTTCATCTGTCAAATATGCTTGTCTGTACATTATTAGAGGAGTTAATAGAAATGTAAGGCAAAAGAAGTAATTGAGCAATTTTGACCCCCTTTTGAATTGCCATAGAATCTGAGATGGCATGATCATTTAAATCTCTGCTTTATAATCTGAGTCAATTTCTCCAGGGTGAACAGTAATTCCTTTAGAAGTCAAACTAGATTGGCCAAGTAAAAGACCGAAGGTTTGTGAGGGCAGGGGTCCAAAAGTCCAGTAGGTACTCTATAAGGGACTGCTTGAGGGTAAAGGGAAAAATCATTTAGGGCTGGTATATCCACGGCAACACTGCCAGATGTGGAGGGTTTGAGGGAAAAGATAGAAGTTGCCCCTGGTTTTTGTTGTAGGGGACCTGGGTGAGGGGTGGGGGAGGGGTGCCTTGTTTGGAGTTTCCCGGAATAGGTTTTCCTTCAATATCAAATTTAGATTTACAGTCTTTGGCCCAATGCATTCCTTTATGGCAGCAAGGGCAGATTCTTCCAAGTTTTTATTAGCCTTCTTAGGGCAGTCCCTTTCTAAATGGTTTTTATCTCCACATGTAAAGTATCCCTCATTTCCCTTTCTAGAAGGCAGCATCCATTGTCTTAGCTAGCATTAGCATCCTTTGAGTTTCTGATTCTAGATTGCAACAAGCCTTCAAATAATAATAGTCCCAGTCTCACGAATTGGAACGATAGCTCGTTGACATTCCAGATTTGCATTCTCATAAGCGAGTAATTTCTCTCGCTGTTTATTGGCTTCTTCTCCGATTACAGTACGGGAAATAGCAGTTTCTAATCTAGCTAAAAACCAGCATAACGTTGACATGGTCCTTGTAATGTATTAGTGTAGCCACCTGTAGGCTCTTTTGAGGAGTAATTTGATACCAAGCTTCAAGGACCACTGTTTTCCATTGTTCATGCAATAAGGGAGGGCATTATATCTGATCTTCTATGGTATCAAATTGTCTGGCGCCAGTTAACATTTCAAAAGTAATTTGGTTTGAGGGAGTGTCAGCTCGAGCATTCTTGTTAGCATGATCTCTGGCTATATCATGAAACCACATTGTCCATTGAAGATATTCTCCTGGTTTAAGGAGAGCTTTTCTTAAAGTTCACCAATCATAGGAAATAAAATTTCCAGTAGAAGATGACACAACATTTAGAAGCTCTTTAGTGACAGGCGAATGTGGACCATACATAGTTACAGCCCTTTTCATTTGTTGCATGTAAAAAAGATTAATGCTGTCATATTGAGGTATTATGTGCCCTTGAGTGTCAGGATTTCTTAAAACTGGAAAGATGGAGAAACCATCAGCGTCAGAAACTTGTTATAGCAAAGCCTGTAATTCAGAGAGCCTCTGTCGCAGAGGAGAGTAAGTGCTGATTTTTTTTTTTTTTTTTTTGCAAATATGAGTCTGTGCCAAGAACTTCTTGTTCAGAAGAGCATGAAAGGTCGTTGCTGAACCATGCAAAGATCCATCCAGTAAAAGTATCCACCCAAACTTGTAAGCAAGAATACCCATTAGCTTTTGCATATGAGTAAAATCAATTTCCCAGTCTTCTCCAGGATACTTTCCACTTCATTGTAATCCTGATTTTGCTAGCTTTTCAGTCTTTGGGTTATTTTCCTGACAATCTTCACACCTTTTAATAATGTTCTTTACAATTTTCATTACATTTTTACCTTCAGACAAACAAGATGCCGTTTGGTAAGTACTCTCTGCACCCACATAAAAACTCTGCTGTAAACCCTTAAGAATTTTCTATTAAGCATTTTCAGGATTTATTAGTCGTCCATCCTTGGACTGTAACCATCGTTTATCCATAATCTTAGTTCCTCGTGTAGCTTTCTAATTCTTGCTCAGTATATTGTGATTTTTCCTGTTCTACAGGACCTGTCCAGATCAAGGGTGTCTGTAGTGAAGGCATTTCTTAAAGTGCAGCTTGTCTGGCTTGACTGTCGGCCAGCTGATTACTTGCAGCTATTTTACTCCCATCCCCGCTGTGCCCTTTGCAATGCATAACAGCTGCTTCTTTAGGACAATATATAGCAGTTAAAAGTCTGTCAATCTCTCCGAAATGGTTAATAGGTTCTCCTGTTGCTGTTTTAAACCGTCTTTCCATATTGCAGCATGAGCATGTAGTCAAAAAGGCATACTTAGAATCCATGTGGATATTTACTTGCTGCCCTCTGCGTAACTCTAGAGCTCGGGTCAGAGCCACAAGCTCTGTTAACTGAGCACTGGTTTCCTGGGGGAGAGATTTTGCTTCTAAAACATGTTCAGCAGTCACCACGGTGTAACCTGCTTCATGCTTTCCATCCGGACAAAGGAACTGCCATCTGTAAATATTTCCATGTCAGGATTGTCTAATGGGCTATCCATTAGATCCTCCCAAGCTGCATAGTTTAAAGTTAGAAATCTGGAGCAATCATGATCAGGTGTTTCATTTTCCTTCTCAGGAAGGAAAGTGGCAGGATTTAAATGTCCACAAACTTTAAGCTTAGTTACTGGTCCTTCTCACAACAATGACTGATATTTAAGAAGCCTACTGTCTGTCATCCAAATATTAACCTTAGAATTTAAGATTCCATTCACATCATGAGAAGTCAGGACAGTAAGATTTCATCGATTAATTATTTTTAAAGCTTCAGGTGCTAATAAAGCTGCTTTCTCAATTACTCTTAGGGTGTGGGGCCACCCACGTGAAGTTACATCCAGTTCTCTACTTAGATAAGTAACAGGTTGCTGGTGAGGCCTTCGGAGTAGTGTCAAAACTACCAAGCCACACCTTTTCTTTCAGTGACAATCAAATTGAATTCTGACCCTGTGGGCAAACTCAAAGCAGGAGCTTGCAGGAGGGCAGTCTGAAGAACCTTTAAAAAACATCTTAGGACAGTCGTTGTCAGAATCATTTGGTTCTAACCAAGGAGAGTCTTCTGGATTTGTGCCTGCTGGCAGAGGAGGAGCATTTGAAGCAGCTGGACAGGGCTAGCAGGAAAATTTTGAAATATTTTATGTTCTACTTGGGCCTTTTGTAAAATTTTATCTTAAGTGTTCTGTTGTCAAATATTGGGAGGGCTAGAATTTACTTGAAATGGCAGAATTACAGCTTTAATGGGAGCCAATATGGGTCAGAAATCAAATGGAATATTTTTTTTCCCTGCCTGGTGACTTGGTCAACATTTTCTTTGACCCGGTGCCAAATTTCTAAATCAAAACGACCTTTATTAGGGGACTAAAGATTTCATTTAACCACTGTTTGAGAGCAAGCCTCTATTCATTGGCATGAAACCAAATGTCCCTGAGCTTTAAACAAATGGTAAAATAAAGCAGAGAAAAGATGGGGCTTTCCAGCCTTTTGACCCATGTCTTAGTATTTACCGAACTCAATAGGTCTCAACCTCAATAGGCCCTGAGTCCCTTTATCCAAAAATACCACGTATACCAGAGTCCCTGTTCAAGCCTAACTCTAACCCTATCTTGCCAGAGCACTGACCTCTTTAGGTCCAGAACTAATGATTACACAGCCCAATATCTTACTCATGGAAATTCTTTTCTTAGACTCTATGGTAGTGATTATAATTGTAACAAATCTTGCCTGGGAACCTATATCTCAAGACTTGTACCCCTGCTTACACAGCAGCAGTATATCTTGCATAGAGACATTGTCTGGAACCTGTTGTCCCTGGCTAATCTTGTACCAAAGTTATCTCAGGATGTATGTGTTGGGAAAGGGCCTAATAGACTTCTTATAACGTTGAGGTATTCTTTTTATCATTCTCAACAGCTAGTTGAGAAGTATATAAGGTCACACTTAAACTAATGAGGTGGATACTCTTTCTACCCCCACAAACCTTCTGCCTTTTACTTGGCCGATGTACTTTGACTTCTAAAGAAATTACTGTTCACCCTGGAATAACTGATTCAGATGATAAAGGAGAAATTCAAATTATGATGTCATCTCAGATACTATGGCAGTTCAAGAGGGGGACAAAATTGCCCAACTCCTTTTACCTTACATGTCTATTAACTTCTCTAATGGCATCTGGACAGGTGGGTTTGGCAGTACAGATCAAAAACAGTCCTCAAAGATGTCAATCAGTACAGTTCAGTCACTCAGTCATGTCCGACTCTTTGCGACCCCATGAATCGCAGCACGCCAGGCCTCCCTGTTCATTATCATCCCTCGGAGTTCACTCAGACTCACATCCATCGAGTCCCTGATGCCATCCAGGCATCTCATCCTCTGTCGTCCCCTTCTCCTTCTGCCCCCAAGCCCTCCCAGCATCAGAGTCTTTTCCAATGAGTCAACTCTTTGCATGAGGTGGCCAAAGTACTGGTGTTTCAGCTTTAGCATCATTCCTTCCAAAGAAAAATTCCTTCCAAAGATCTCCTTCAGAATGGACTAGTTGGATATCCTTGCAGTCCAAGGGACTCTCAAGAGTTTCTCCAACACCACAGTTCAAAAGCATCAATTCTTTGGTGCTCAGCCTTCTTCACAGTCCAACTCTCACATCCATACATGACCACAGTAAAACCATACCTTGACTACATGCACCTTAGTTGGCAAAGAAATGTCTCTGCTTTTGATATACTATCTAGCTTGGTCATAACTTTTCTTCCAAGGAGTAAGTGTCTTCAAATTTTATGGCTGCAATCACCATCTGCAGTGATTTTGGAGCTCCCAGAAATTGTCTGACACTGTTTACTCGTCTTCTGGCCTGGAGAATTCCATGGACTGTATAGAACATGGGGTTGAAGAGTTGAGACCACGGCGGACGACTTTCACTGCTACCATCATTCTTTTCCTCAACATATGACAAAAAGTTTATTTTGTTCATTGACATTCCATATTGTAATTATGAAGAATATGCTATCTATTTAGATATTAAAGGCAACAAATTAAAAAAAAAAAAAAAGCAGGCTATGTTATAGGGCATCACAGGACTGTTAAACAACTCCCACCTCTTGCCACGCCTTGCTCTTGCTCTGCAACCTGGACGCTCAGGCGCTCCCTAACCCCACCCCTCGCCTGCATCAATCCGCCCAGCCTCCTGACCTGGAAGCTCCAGGCTGGGAATCTGTACATGTGCAATTTCTTGCGTAGGAGGCGGAGGCCACGAGAGAAGGTCACCCGGCGGCCCTTGAGTTTTCTCCTGATAGCAAAGGTGTGCTGCGCTTGGCTGACAAACCACGCCCTCGCCACACCCCATCTTGGGGTCTAGCTGGCTCCTCCGATGTCATACCCTGATACCCCCCCTGTGCTCCCAAATGACAGAGGCACTGCGTTGCCAGTCGAGTCCCGAAATTGCTCTGAGGCTGGTCATGCCATTTGATTTTCGGCTGCCCATTTGAGACACACACCTTCTGGATGTTTCCTGCTTAAAACTTAACCATTAGTACTTATGCCTCTGCCTTGTAAAATCCCCAGGCGTGAAGGGCATTCAGGCACGCCAACCTCCACTGCCTCACCCTGTTGGCCCCTGGAGGTTGTGTCGACCAGACCTGCTCCCAGAGGAACTGCGTCCTTTCCCGGTCCTGGGATTCTGGAGGCCCGCCCGGCCAGACCCCCGCCTGGCTCCCAACCTCTCTGCTCTCGTGTCTCCTCAGGCCGATCGTTCTGCCCCTGGGCCTCCCTGGTCAGTCCACTTCTTCACCCCTGGGCTGAACGTGTGACACCCAGTGTTTTCCATCACGAGTCTGTCTCATTGGAAAAGGTGCACTTTTGATAGGCGGGCGTGCGGGTCAGCCCAGTGGATCAGGATTGAAGCATGGACAGCTGTAGCGAGGAAAGACTCATTTGTTTATTAATATAAGATTAGATCAGAAACAATAGTGTAGTAAGAAGAGTAAGTGGATAAGAAAGTGAATAACTTGGCTTACGGGAGTAATAAGGTTCAGACAAGACTTGCACCATCTGGTGAATGCCACGTGCCCACTTGAATATCAGAGGGTGCGCCGCCTTGGGCTCCCCTCCGTGGAACTTAAAAGCTGGGACAGTAGTAGACATGGCACACCCCCTCCAGATGGTAATTCTGACCTGAAAATTAGAGTAAGAGGAGACATAGGAAACCAGTCCAGCGACTGGCTCTAGCCCCTATTGTCTAGAAAGGCCTTTTATATGTTTTTGATTGTACATAGAGATAAATGGGTAATAAAAAATTATGCAGTGTTAGCAGCCCAGACTATTATCAAAACCAGGCTTTTCTCTCTGCATACCTAATTGTATACACAAGTCTTAGGTGATTTACATCATCGTCTGGCCAGAAAGGGCCAGTTAACATTTTAAAGCCTTTTTTTTTCCTGATAAGGGTTTGTCAACCAGAAGACTTATTTGTGTTGATCTTTCCAAGGTCTGTTGCCACTCTTAGAAAGCACTAAATAAAGTTATATTCTTACATAGCAAAGACACAAGAGGAGTGCAGTGATATATAACAAAAGAAAAGTAATTAACTCAAAAGTCTAGTGTTGCTAACATCAAAACTACTATATATCTTTTTCCATATCCCGTTTACATTAATTAACATCCTCCCAGGTGCCTAAAGAATATGGAGGCCTGGCAGCAGTCATTGAGTCAACAGTGAAAACCCTCTACCAATATACTTTTTAACTCATTAGAAAAGGCTCTGAATCTTTAAGACGCTTTTAAGCTTTGTGCCTCTCGCAGCTGGGGGACTGTAAGCAATTCACAAGCTGTAAGAGGTCTGGGAATCTGTTAGGCAAGCTAGAGAGTTATCAGATTTGACTTTTTCCAGAGAATATCAGAAAAGTGGAAAAGCAGAGTACAAATGCCAGCAGATTTTTGGTTTTGGGGGTACATGCTCAGGAAATTCAGGGGAACCCCTGAAGTCTGATCATGTCCTTGCGTATTGTCAAGCTTCCTTCCTAATGACCTTGTCATGGGTGGATTCCTCACACTGGCTCCCAGCACGGTGTGTTTCATTTACTCATCATTTCTGTAGATACATGGGCGAGGGGATCAGAAGAAGCAATGACAGAGTGAAAGGCAAAGTCAGAAGTAGAAAACAATGAGAGAACCGACAGGGTCGCCCAGGATAGCTGAGGGCAGTTGCAAAGGGATGGTAAAATGAACTAGAGTTAGCTCTTAAAGTAGCGGGTGGGTGAAAGAATACTGGACAAAGGCATGGGATCTCTAGAAGTTGGAGACAAGGAGACACGGGCCCTGCATCTGTGGTAGGAAGAGGGCCGACAGGGTGAAACAAGGAGAAAATAGGTATAGGTATTGACTAGAAGAGAAAGAGAGAAGGAAGTAGCGTAGACACCTGGAGTGCCCAGAGTGGGAGGGTAACAGAGAGAGAAGGGAGTTGGCTAGAATGCAGAGAGGGAGCAGAGTTAGAGAAAGAGACAGATGTATAGATGTTTAGGACAGTTAGAAGGGTGGGGGTGGGGAGAAGAGCAGCAAGAGGAGAAACAAGTTGCTGAGGGGTCAGGACAGTTTGAGGAAAAAATAGGACAGAAACAGCATTCCACCGAGGCAGTGGACACCAAAGGACTGTTCCATATAGTGAGGTCTTCCTGTTTTTCTGGTTGTGGCAAACGAATGTGGGATGTTGATTCTAAGCCTGAAGCAGCCTGTTTTCATTTTGCCAGATCAACTTCAAAACATTGTTTGAGGAAGAAGCTGGGAAGAGGAAAAAAAAAAGGCAAGAAAAAGAGGAATGGCTCTTTCTCAGGAAAACTCATGTTCTTGGTTGATTCTCAGTCTGTCCTTCCCACTGAAATCCTTCTTTGGACTTACTAATCATCTCTGACTCTGAAGTGTCCTTCCTGACACCTGTACATGCACACTCACTAGGGAACTTCCCTCAGGGCCTGTGTCTCCACTTAGATCCCGCTCCCCATGACCCAGTGGCCTGACCTTGTGTGGAGGGCACCATCCTGGGCAGGGGCTTGACACCCACAGGTTTGAGAAGGGGTCTCAGTGCTGTTGGGCAGGGGATTGCCTCAGGTCCTTCTGGATGTGCAGTCTGCTCTCTGTCAATCAAGATTAAGAAGCTGTAGGTGGGAGTCAGGTATTAACATGCACAGTACCTGGTAAAATCTGGAAGTAGACCTAAAAAGGAAATTTGTTCTAAGTTAATTGAAGCTAAGTGAGTGAGTCACTGACTTCAAAATCTTGATTGGAAATGATGCAAAGTTCAGAATCAGGCATCAGTGAGAGAGAGTGGCCTATTCCATCATCTGTTTGAAACTGGGTGACAAGAATCTAAATCTCTGAGAGCTGGAAATTCACTTTCATTGCCTTCATATTTTTCAGGATTTTGTCTTTTCACTGTGTTCATTTTGTGGTTTGGCACAGAGATATTTTTACTTTTACGCAGGTGGGGTTTCCTCTTCATTGTTTAACCCATAGATTCACCATTTGTTATGGCAGCTGTCTTTTCCATGGGTTTTCTTTAGCCTCTTGTCATGAGAGATTTAAATATATGTGCAAATGGTTATTTCTAAACACTTTTCTGTCCCCTTGGTGTATAAATCCGTGTTTATGCTAGTGCTACACCATCTGCATGATATTGTGATATGGCTAGAAATTTTAAAATGGCTGGCCTTGGATCTTTCATCTTTGTACTTATTGAAGAATATTTTGCAGCTCAGGGTCTCCTTGAGATTCTTTATGACTTCTGGCAAGTTTTTAACATTTCTACAATATTTCTATTGTATGTTTCATAATGAATTCATTAAATCTGTGGAACACTTTGAGTAACTTGGAAATATAGAGTACTGGGATTTCAGTCCATGACTACTAGATTTATTTGTTTATTTTGGATTTCTTCTAGAAAATGGTTAAGTAGTTTTCAGTGTATATATTTCACCTCCTTGGTGAATTATTCCTAAACATTTCATCCATTTTTAATATAATAGTAAATAAAATTGTTATGTGATTTTCTTTTAACATTGTTCATTGTATATAGAAATGCAGCTGGATTTGCACATTGATTTTTGCATCCTGCAAGTTTGAGCAAGTAAAAGTTGCTATTTGATGTGGCAGGGTTTTTTTGTGTGTCTGTATGGAGTCTACAGTTTATACATAAAGAATTTGTCCTCTAGTGAAGGTAACTTTCTAATTTTCACTTTTGGGAAGCTATGATTTCTTTTCTGTCTAATTGCTCTGTTAGGTTTCAGTTCTTTGTTGATCAATGGTGCTAAATGTGCATCCTGCCTCCTTCGGGGCTATCTCAGAGAAAAGCCAGTCTTTCACCACTGAGAACAATGTTAGCTATGCTCTTTTCATACATCATATATTTTAAGTTTGAGATACTTGTTTGAAACAAAACAAGACCCCAAATGGATGGGGATGTATCAAAAGTGTGAACAGATGAGATCTCAGGGCAGAGAGGAAAGCACAACATTAATAGTGGTTGGAAACCTTGTAATGGTACATACAGATGTGATAGCTACGGTGAACAACATCAGATCATGATCTGGAAGAAGATATAAATTTAAATAGGACCAGGCTTGATCACTCAAGAGCTTTTTTTTTTTTTTTAAGAGCTTTTTTGTAGCAGAGTTTTATTAAAATATGAAATGGGACAGAGAGAAGGCTTCTGACATAGACATCAGAAGTGGATGGACAATGCCCCCACACCCCCACTAATCTTAGCAATGGAGCCATATACTTTAATAATTAGTTATTACAGTAAGCCAAAAGAATGTCTCGCTGTAAAGTTCTTTACCAGACCCATGCCCAGAATTTACATTTCAAAATGAGATGATTAGTCAGAAGGTTCTCAAGAAGGAGGAACCCTGTCCTTAAGCAGAATACATTGGTTGTTATATTATCTTCCAGTTCAGTGCAATCGCTCAGTCGTGTTGGACTCTTTGCGACCCCATGAACTGCAGCACGCCAGGCCTCCCTGTCCATCACCAACTCCTGGAGTTCACTCAAAGTCATGTGTATCGAGTCGGTGATGCTGTCCAGCCATCTCATTCACTGTCGTCCCCTTCTCCTGCCCCCAATCCCTCCCAGCATCAGAGTCTTTTCCAATGAGTCAACTCTTCGCATGAGGTGGCTAAAGTATTGGACGTTCAGCTTTACCATCATTCCTTCCAAAGAACACCCAGGACTGATCTCCTTTAGAATAGACTGGTTGGATCTCCTTGCAATCCAAGGGACTCTCAAGAGTCTTCTCCAACACCACAATTCAAAAGCATCAATTCTTCGGCACTCAGCTTTCTTCACAGTCCAACTCTTGCATCCATACATGACCACTGGAAAAACAATAGCCTTCACTAGACGGACCTTGTTGGCAAAGTAATGTCTCTGCTTAGTACAGAGTTTAAGTGAAGTTGTTTTGTTGTGTAATTATCAGCTCTGTGCTTAAAGAGAAAAGTTTGTCCTTTTCTCCTCCTTGATAATTCCAGACCACTCTCTATCCTCCTCGAGAGCCCAGACCCCTTTCTCCTCCTCGGGTACCCGGGACGTCTCAACCTACCTAGGAATTGACTCTCTTAGCTCTTTGGCCAAGGAGAAGTTTGTTTATAAAGTCCCAGAGGAAGCTTAACGTTTCCCCGAGTGCTCAGCCTGTCCTTCAACATGTATCATGTATTCTTTCACCCGCCCATGGTGGTGCAGCTCCATTAGACACAAAGTCACAGTTTGTATCCACAACACTCGCCATCTCCCTGTGTGAGCTGGTTGTTCTTGAGTGTGAGGAGCATGAGGTGGGCTGCCTTGCCCCTCTTCTCTCTTTGTGGGCTTGGATCTATTGGCTACTCAATTCTTAGTCCATATAGATCAGAGCTGATGCCCCAAGCATCTAACCCCTGATCCGGTGCTGCTTTCATCACAGTTGTCATATTTGGAAGATAGAATCAGAAAATGGGAAAGTACGGGCTGCTCTTTAATTTTATCTGGCACCTCAGAATCTGTAATGAGCTGTCTTAGTCCCTGTGTGCCTCTTAAGAGCACTCAGCCGTTTCTGCTGTTCTCCTTTGCTGCCATACATGTCAGGGTGTGTGTAATAAGCTAGTGGATTGGATTTTCTGTGCCTTTTACTTAGGAAAACTGTAAGGACAGCAGTCCAACAAAGGGAATATGTGTGAATCTTTCTGGCTCTAATCTTGGCATCTCTGGGTGGACCAAATAGTCCAATCTCAAGGTCTTAGGATATGAGACCCCCACATCTCATAGTTTTTCACTCTTGTACTGGTCTATCTTTTTTTAATTATTTTTTTAAGTTTTACTTTACAATAGTGTATTGGTTTTGCCATACATTGACATGAATCTGCCATGGGTGTACATGAGTTCCCAATCCTGAACCCCTCTCCCACCTCTTTCCCCATATCATCTCTCTGGGTCATCCCAGTACACCAGCCCCAAGCATCCTGTATCCTGTATCAAACCTAGACTGGTGATTTGCCGGGCCCAGCCCCGGTGGATCCATGGTGATTCAAAGGTGGAGATGGAGTTAGTGTCCTTGGAAAATACATATTAAAATTACAGATATATAGAGAGATTAGAAACGGATAGTGTAGTAGGAAAATTAGTGGAGAATAAGAGGCTGAATAACTTGGTAATTCAACCAGAAAGCAGGGAGCAAGAAAAAAACAACATCAGGGAATCAGTCTTTCTGAAAACTGATCCGATTTCTTCATTTTGGGTTTTGTTTATATACCTTTTGTTACATAGGGGATGAATACAGAGTCACGCCGGGGTCAACAGTCTGAGCCTTTATCAAAATCAGAGTGCTTCACATATAAAGTTCTTAGGGATTTTGCCATCCTTTCTTTCTGATAAACAAAAACTCCACTTTTTCCAGGGTGTTTTTTCTTAAACCAGGCACCACCCTCCAAATAAAGTTACATTCCTATAGGGTGAGGGTGTAGTGAGTTACAATCAAGAAGGAATTTATTTAACCAAAGGTTAACATGATTAATCTTAAAGATTAATACTTATTTCTCCTATATGCTTAAAGGTTAATAAACATTTCTCCTATTTCTTAAGTTATATTCATTATAAGGGCAGGGAACATGGAGGTTGCTTGGCAAACATCAGTCCAACAAATTAAAATCCTTTCACCAATGTTCCCCCCTTAAGATCTATTTAGTGTAAGTTAGTGATAAAGTTACATTTTACATAGCAAGGACACAGTGATTTATAACACAAAGTACAGTGATCTATTACAAGAAAATTCATTAACGAAAGTCTAGTATTGCTAACCTTAAAACTACTATGTTTCCTTTTATATCCCAAATACATTTTATAATATATTCCCAGGTGCCCAAGGAGACAGAGGCCTGGCAGCAATCATTGACTCAACAATGAAAAAAAAAAAAAGCCCTATGCTAATTAAGACTCTCAAAATACTCCAAAACTTTCTGTGCTGTTTATGGTTGAGAGGTAGTAAACAATCATGTGGCAGGAGTAATCCTGTCACACAAGCTAGTCTGTCAGCAGAAAGGTTTGACCTGAGACATCCTTGTCCCAGTCAGGGGAGGGAATTAGCAGCAATTATTGACACAACAAATGAAAAACCCTTCACCAATATAATTCCCAACCAACCCACTATACTAATAATTTCCAACTCCCTAAGAGAATTTGCCTTTAGTAAGTCTAAAACATATCATGCCTCTCAGATTGGAAAGCTGTAAACAATCACATGTGGTCTGATGAACCTATACAAGTAGGCTAAAAGCCTTCAGAGGAGTCTGTAAGCTGAAACACTCTTGTCATGCCCAGGAATTTTTATTGCCTTGGAGCTGCACGTTTACTCCTTCTCCGAGAGAAACAGTTATGGGGAGAGCCCATAAAGTCAGAGGTGTAGGTGAGGGCATAAAACAGACTCTGGTTTTGGGGTAGATGCTCAGGAACAGGGTGTTTCCTGAGGCTTGATCACGCCTTTGCGTATGCCAAGCCTCCTTCCTCATGACCTTTGCCATGGGCAGAGTTCCTCTCGCTGGCTGCCAGCAGTGATTTGTTTCTTACATGATAGTATACATGTTTCAGTGCCATTCTCCCAAATCATCCCACCCTCTCCCTCTCCCACAGAGTCCAAAAGCCTATTCTATACATCCGTGTCTCTTTTGCTGTCTCACATCCAGGGCTATCATTATCATCATTCTAAATTACATATATATGTGTTAGTATACTCTATTGATGTTTTTCTTTCTGGCTTATTTCATTCTGTATAATCAGCTCCAGTTTCATCCACCTCATTAGAACGGATTCAAATGAATTCTTTTAATGGCTGAGTAATAGTCCATTGTTTATATGTAACACAACTTTCTTATCCATTCATCTGCTTATGGTCATCTAGATTGTTTCCATGTCTTGGCTATTATAAACAGTGCTGTGATGAACAGTGGGGTACACGTGTCTCTTTCAAATGCAGTTTCTAGTGTTTAGCAGTAATGGGATTGCTGGGTCACAAGGCAGTTCAATTTCCAGTTTTTAAGGAATCTCACACTGATCTCCATAGTGGCTGTACTAGTTTGCATTCCACAGGAAACAGTGTAAATTAAGGTTCCTTTTCTCCACACCCTCTCAGCACTGATTGTTTATCGACTTTGGATCACAGCATTCTGACTGGTGTGAAATGGTACCTCACTGTGGTTTTTGGTTTGCATTTCTCTGATAATGGTGATGTTGAGTATGGTTTCAAAAATATGGAACCTTCAGATTGCATGTCATTATCCTTGCGCAGAGTGCTAATCTCTGTATCATTCTAGTTTAGTATATGTGCTGCTGAAGTGAGCACTGTACTGGTCTATCTAGTCTGGGAGTATAGACTCTTCCTGACTTTGCTTTCTCCCATAGTTTATTATTGAAGGACTTAGGTTAAAATTTAAGCCCAGGAAGGCAGGCTGTTGCCTCAAGGAAAATGACACTCTCACTTATCCTGGTGACTCAGAGCCTCCTGACCGATTCTTAACAGACAACTTATGACCTAGTTGAAACCCCCTCCAGAATGTTATTCTCTGTCGGACTTTCTGGGTAAAAATTGACCAAATGCTACAGGTGATCAATTAACAGTTTCAACTTAATTACCTGCAAACTTTTCCCACCAATCAAATGTATCCACCTCACCTATGGCCCCCTGCTTGTTTGTATCCCATGCACCTGACCTCATCCCCACCTACACCTGTGATTTTTTGTATAAAGTCCTCACGACTGGCGTTCAGGGTTCCTCCTCGAGGAGATCGGACAGGCGCGCCGACTAATAAATCCCTCTTGCTGATTGCATCGGGTCGAGTCACTGTGGTCTTTAGGCCGACGGTTCTGAAAAGGCCACGAGGTCTTACAGTATAATTTTCACAAATTTGATTTTGAAGTATGTAGCTCTAGGGTCTAAGAGTCGTGTCCTGTTTTCTTTGCTGTAGTAATCCGCCTGTGTTTAGAGCAGCTCCTCATGGACTCTCTGTGTGTGGGTTTACTGGGTGAAGAAAAATTTTAAGAGAATAACCCTTATTGGTTTGCTTAATATTTTCCTGCCATACAGGAATTTACCACTTGGGCTGCTGAGTATAGTGGTCAGCATGTTCTGTGATATGAAGGTATCTGAGAGACCTTGACCTTTACATCTTTCTGGCTTTGGTAAATATTAGAAATTATGCATGAAGGCACTGCGTATTAGTGTTGTTCACGTGTGCTATCACCATGCCCTTTGAGCTTCACCAAGAGGTGTAGGAACTTCTCCTGACAGGGTACTGTCAGGTTCACACCCTCATAGTTGTAAGGCTGTTGTGACTAAACTGTTGCTGATGCTGCATGCTTGTCACCTAGGTGCTATTGATCATTCTGCCTCACACTTAATTCTGTAAATAACAATGGAGAGCTTAGTCATAGGTGGAGTGATAACTAGAGTGATGAACCATCATTTGTTCTTTTCAAGGCATAGCTACTTTCCTTTTTTATATTATTATGCATTATAAATGATTGTCTTTTATTTTTGTCATTAAGTTTCTATTTTATGTTATTCTTTGTATTTTATTTGCAATATGTGGGATGGTTGGTTAAGAAAGTTCCCCACCCCTGTGGTGGAATTGATTATTCCATACTTTTTAGAGTTCTTTATGTAGTCTTGATTTTAAACTATTATTGAATATATGCTTGGCAGTTTTTGGTATTATAGGGTACATTGTTTTTTCACTGCTGAGGTTGGTTTGCACCACAATATTTGATAATTAGGATGTGTGCAATTTTCTTTTTTATTTTGTTGGCATGAGTTTTGGTGTTGTACCTGATAAATCATTGAGGTAGAATCCACTGTTGGCAATACTTTTAAGGTTACCAATACAGAATTATGGATGCTAGGCAAACTTATTGTGATAATCGTTCACAGTATACGTATCAGTTAATTTTTGTCTGTAGCTTAAATTTACACAATGATATTTGTCATTGTAAAGGTTATATAAAATCCCACTTTATGTCACTGTTTAAAGAGTTGGGTTTTTAGAAAATAATTAAAAACACATTGGATAAAAGAAACAATAACACAGTTTATAATCATTTAAAGTGTCTTGCTTTTAAAAGGCTGTGGTTAGTGAGCCAAAATGATCCACATCCCTTAAGTCCTCCATCTCAGACACCTAGTACTGACCCTGAGTTTGTTGAACTCACCACTATTCTAAGGTTGCTGTTTTTGTAGGTGGTTGCCTCTACCCAGGCAGAGTTTTGGTTCATAATATAGAATTAGTCCCATTCTTGTTTCTTGAGACTGCCCAAGTTCCCAGATCCCTGCACATAGCTTCAGCCTCACTAGCGGATCTAGGCACAACATGCTGTGAAAAACAGCTTTTTATTGAGAATAAATTCTTTTAGTCTTAAGGAAGAAGCTTTGCACCGGCACTGTTACAGATGGTAACCTAATGCTGTCCAGGTAACGGCCCCGCCTCTCGCGCCCCACCCCTCCCACAAACTCTGCGCACAGCGGAGTGCTCGCCCCATGGTCCCGAGGCTGGCTTTAAAACCAAAAGCCCCTTTCCCCACAGAGCCGGAAGTCCAGAGGTGCTGAGCCAGGTCTCTGAGCGGCGCCTGAGCTTCTTTTTAGAGTAAGTTTGCAGAGCTCGCCACCCCTCCAGTCCCCACCTCCGCATCCACTCACTCGTCATCATGGTGTGGGAATTGCGGGGACCTGAAACCCCTGGCGCGGTGTTAGGCCCAAATAAGCGCGGCTGCTGACGTTGCGGCCCAGATATCTTTTCGTTTGGGTTTTAAGTATTGTTGAGTCGATTTCGGCCCTCGGTGCGCGTAGACCCCGCCTCTGGCGACATTTTCCTGCTTAAAACCCTTTTTGGCCTCTGGCCTGGCCAAAGTAAAGCCCTCTCTCGCGAGTTGGAGTCGCGCCCACCCGTCATCGCCTTCTCGACCGCTGGAGAGCGGCGGATCCCAGATAGGCCGCGCGCCCGCTCCTGGTCCCGGGATTCCGGAGAGGCCGCCCCGCTCCTGAGCCCCTCCTCCCAAGGCCCTCCGTCTTTGCGTCTCCTGGGGGCCGCTCCTTCTGCTCGCGCAGCAGCCCCCTTTCCTGTCAGCCCGTCCCCTCACCCCGCATGGGTGGGTGACTGGGCCAGCCATGTGACAGCCAGTGCTGTCCCATGCCCAGATCAACTGTCGGAAAAGGTGCCCTTCCGGTCCAGGAGCGTCTCGTTCTGTCGCCCACTCCAGTAAGTTCAGGAGGCAGGAGGATCGGAGAAGCAGAGTCAGAAGGACTGAGAGAAATAACTGAACTGGGGAGGAAAAGCATCAGGGAGAACCAATGGGAACACTGAGAATGGCTGAGGATTTGCAAAGGGATAGTCAAGTCAAGGAGGTTAAGCCTTGAAAATAGCCAAGTGAGGTAAAATAGAGCAGTATTAGTAAATTAAAAGCCAGATCTCCAGGGACTGGAAAACAGCACAAGGGAGAACTGCCCATTATCAGTGATGGGGCGGGAGGCGAAGGGCGATGAGGACGTCAACTGGGTTTTTGGCCAGGTTTGAATCCAGGCCTCTTGGGTTAGGATCCCAGTTGTGTTTTCACCCGGTTGCAGTCCTGACAAGGGTTCAAGTCTCAATCTGAGGTGGCAGGTTTTATGGTGTTGGCAGAAAGGAGTGAGGCAGAGGAGAAAGAGCTGGAAGGAAGCATAACCACTTGGCCTGCCAGAGAGTGGGGAGCAGGGAGAGTCACAGCGAGAGGAGGGAATGTCTGGAGCGCAGAGAGGGAGCCGAAATGAGGGGGAAGAAAGAGGCAGACATAGGTATGGATTTTTGAAGGCTCAGGAAGGTTGGAGAGAAGAGAGAGCATTTCGAGGGGAGCAAGAGTTGCCGCCCGCCTGGGACAGGACATGGTGAGGGAGGAAATAGGACGGGAACAGCAGAGCAGAGGGGGAGAAAAAGAGACGCAGAACCAGATGAAGCCAGGAATAGGTGAAGAGGGGTAAGCTCGAGCCAGGTGTGGCCAGTTTGGATACAGATGATTTTTAGTTATACGGAGGAGGATGAGAATTTCAAAACTCCTGTCTATAAGGCTTGTGTCTTTTATTACTTGTGGCAGAGGATGACTTTCATTTGTACCCTGTTGAGCCTGGGGCAGTGGCTTGATTCACTGAGTTGTGGTGACCCCTTTCCCTGGTCTTATCATAAGATAGAGGTCAGGAAGAAGAGACTTAGGTAAGGAGAAATGACCATTCTAGAGTGTCACACTATTTGGTAGCTTTTTTTAATGATTTTTTTTGGCATGCTGTTTTCAGTTCTGTGCGTGGGCTCAGGAGTTGTGGCTCCCAGGTTCTGGGCACAGGCTCAGTAGTTGTGCACAGGCTTGGTTGCTTTAACAACGTGGGATCTTCCAGAACACAGGGATGAGCCCATGTTCCCTGGTGTCAGGCAGATTTTTATCGACTGTATCATTATTGGGTAGCATTTTTAAAGAAAGATTTTTTTTTAATGGATTCACATTTTCTCCTTTCTTTATGTATGGTGCTTTTGTAACTTGGACTAGGTCTTAATTCATTCAGTTTCTGTACTCATTTTAACTTCGGAAACGCTTTTAGTTTCCAGTATTCTAGTCTTATCATCCTTTTCTAAATATGATTATTCTCCACATTTTTAAACTTTGACACCAGATTTTTAGATTAAAAATAATTCTGTTTTTTTTTCAAATTTTTTTCAGATTCATTCCTTGCCTGAGTGCTGCCCTTCATCTCATACATTTGAAACTTTCTTTGGTAAGTAGTAAATCATCTTAGACAATTTTGTGCCATACTTAGCAAAAATGTCACCCCGTTTATCAGTGCTAATGAGGTAGATGAACCTAGAGTCTATTATACAGAGTGAAATAAGTCCAAGAAAGAGAAAGACAAATACTTTGTATATTAATGCATGTATATGGAATTTAGAAAGGTGTTTCAGTAGTAATCCCTATATGCAGGGCAAAGGGAGAGACACAGATGTAAAGAACATACATTTGGACTCAGTGGGAGTTCCCCCTTTTCTTTAGAAGAATTATGTTGCCTAGGAAAAAGGGCCATTGTTCTCATTCCATAACTGCTTCCGAGCTAATAAGAGGCATTGTCCTTAAGTGGTGAGGCATCATATTCTCTAAATCTCATACCAAAGATGTCTAATCCAGGGCCCCCAAATAGTAGTTGGAAAAGCTGCTGCAGTAGGAGGTTTGAGCAAATAAGCCCAGGAAGGGGACCCCTTCCAGGGGTCCAAAACTGAGCTCTTGTCTAACACTCGTAGAATGGGTGTCAAAAAGAGGTATGTGCTGACAAAACAGAGACTTTATTGGAAAATGGCACCCAGGTGGAGAGCAGTAGGGTAAAGGGAACCGGAGAACCGCTCTGCATGCGTGGGTCACAGTCTTGGGTTTTATGGTGATGAGATTAGTTTCCGGTGGGGTCTTTGGCCAATCATTCTAAATCGGGTCTTTCCTGGTGGTGCACGCATCTCTCAGCCAAGATGGATGGTAGCAAGAGGGATTCAGGCGAGTGAACAGACCTCCGTGTCTCCTTTCGAAACTTTCCAGAACTCTTCAGGTTGGTGGTGGCTCATTAGTTCTGTGTTCTTTATATGAGGATCTCCTGTCATAAAACAAATCATGCAAATGGTTGCTATGGTGCCTGTAGCCAGGGTGAGGCCAGGACAGTGTGCTTCCCCTAACACAGCCATTTGTAACTAAAAGCTTTCATGCAACCCCAAGAAACAAATCCAGTTATACAGTTACAGATGGAGGAGCAAGCAGCAAATCAAAACAATCGAATTATTGTAAGTAAGATAGTTTTTCACCATGGGGCACTAAATTAACATCTCCCCAGAATTGAGGCAATTTAGAGGCTTCAGGAATGTCAAAAGCCTCAATCATCTTGTTCATGTATTTAGTCAACTGAATAACATTAGAGGGCTCATATCAGGTTTGTATGTACAGCACTGGGTATGAATAATGGCACAAGTTCCTCCTTGGAGCTGTCCAGAATATCTAAACCCTAATCTGTTTTGTAAACCACCGTTCTCATTTGTGCTTGTTCAGCATTAAGAGCTGAAATAGCTTTTGAGAATCTTGTAATGCCTGTTGGTAAACTTTAGTCAAAGATCCACTGGTAACATAACAGCTGTAGTTCCTAAAAGAGGGAACAAAGACGCAGCGAAATAATGATATCCAGTATTATAGACCTTACCCATCAAGTTTTAAGGTGGGTAAAATTATGAAACTTTCCTGGGAGCTCAGAAAATATAAAACCGTTAGTAAAGGCTAGACCCAGGGAGCATCTCCTATCCAACCAAGGGAAGCCATGCCCATGGTAAGAGCCACATATCCAATAAATCACGTTTGGAGCAAGCCAGCTGACTGAGATATCCAGTCCCAGTGGTGCCTGGCCAGACAAAGGGAGGACAGATTGGGGTTGGAAAACACGGGAAATGATTACGTTGCATACATCCAGGCAAAAGTCCCAATTGTTTCCAATCATTGTAATAAGTTGTTGGCTGACTTTTGGGGATGGCTCTGTTTTCCCAGCATATAGGGGCAATAGATGCTAGACATCCTTTTACAGTAGTTAGCCATATAACCTCATCGTGTATTTGATAAACGTCAGGTAAAAACCATTAGATCCAGACCTGTTTGCCTTATGTGTAGTGAAATAGTCATTAAACTGAGAGACAATGTATAATCAAAATTAAAGCCACATTATATGCATAAAGTACAAGGTGTTGCACCAGTCCATTTAGGGTTGGTAGATGCCATCAGATGAAGAAGAGGCACATCACATATGATTGCTTTCAAAGGTATTCAGAGACTTGGAGTAAGTCTTTTTCTTGAAGTGGAGATGTCCACCACAGGAAGCCTTTCATGATGAAGGAGCGCTCCGCAGACCCAGCAGTTAGACTAATTGTGGAATGCAGCAGGGTGAGCCCAGGACAGAAGTCATTGTCTTGAGGATCAAACGGCACACTAAAGGATTTTGGAGCCAGCAGAAGTAGGCTCACACATAGATTATTGGGCCCATCTGAAATGTACAAAGTCAGAGCATAGAAAGTAAAGACAGAAATGAAGTCATTTGCAAATTCCTGGTCAGGGTGCCGCCTCTTAACTCCAAGTGTGATGTATCCATGAATCCAATTCCTGGCACTTTGACAGCTGTGAAAGGAAGAAAGAATTACCTGGTAGGGGCCTTTCGAGAGGGGCTTGAGGGATAGGCCCCCAGATCCCCAATGTTTTTATAGGGACCTGGAATTCCTGGCTCAAATAGAGGCTTGGTTGACTCAGAGGCTGGGTCAGGAGACGTCTCCCGAGTTCTGTTAATGCCTGTTGAAAATGAGAGCTCGGTTACATAACCAGTTAATTCCAAGGCTTCCAGGGCCTATAACTATGTTTGTGGATAAGAAAGGACTTCCATAAATACATTCAAAGCTGGACAGTCCCCTTCCCTTTTGGGGGCAGTTCAAGCCCTCATTAAAGCTATGGGTAAGACTTTAATCCAATTGTCCTATGTCTATTGAGTTAATTTATTGCAGACATCTTTTGATAATATCATTAGATTTTTCAACCTTTCCTGAAGATTGGGGTCTCGAGGAACAGTGTAAGTAAGATTCTATTTCTGAAACTAAAGAAACACCCTGAGTTTGGTAACTTTAAATACAGAGCGTTTGTCACACTAAAGGCTCAGTGGCAACAAAAACCTGGGGATAGTTTCATGGATTAAAATCTTTATAACCTCCTTAAGCCTAAATACTACGACAGGGAAATGCATCAATCCATCGAGTAAAGTATCTACCCAAACTTGTAAGCAAAGAATGTCAATTAGCTTTAGACATAAGGTAAAATCATTTTCGGAGCCCTCTCCAGGATACTCATCATTATAATCCAGATATTTAGCAGCTTCTCAGTCTTTGGGTTATTTTTTCTGACAAACCTCACACCTTTTGATAATGTTCTTTAAAGTTTTCATTATATTTTAACCTTCAAACAAACGAGAAACAATCTGGCAAATACTCTCTGCACTCAAATGAAAATTCTGGTGTAAACCCTTAAGAATTTTCCATTGGTATTTTCAGGAATTATTAGTCTGTCGGGGACTATAACCATCTTTTATTTGTAATCTTAGTTCCTCTTTTCTCATATCTTTCTAATTCCTCAGTATATTATGGTTTTCCTGTTTCTCAGGACCTCTCCAAGATCAAAGGCGTCTGCACTGAAGGGATTTCATAAGTGCCAGCTCTTCTGGCTTCACAGTCAGCCAACTGATTACCTTCAGCTGCTTTACTCCCCCATCCCTGCTATGCCCTTTGCAGTACATAACAGCTACACAATATATAGCAGTTAAAGTCTGTCCAGTCTCTCTGAAATACTTCATAGGATCTCCTCTTTAACAACTGAAGCTGTCTTTCTTCCCAACTGCAGCATGTAAAGTCAAATAAGCATACTTAGAATCCATTTTGTAGATATTTACTCGCTGGCCTTTGCTTAACTCTAGAGCTCGGGTCAGAGCCACAAGCTCTGCTAACTGAGCACTGGTTCCCTGGGGGAGAGATTTTGTTTCAGAAACCTGTTCAGCAGTCACCATGGTGTAACCTGCTTTATGCTTTCCATCCCGAACAAAGGAACTGCCATCTGTAAATATTTCCATGTCTGGATTGTCTAATGGGTCTAATAGGATATCCATTAGATCCTACCAAGCTGCACAAGTTAGAAATTGTGAGCAATCGTGATCAGGTGTTTCATTTTCCTTCTCAGGAAGGAAAGTGGCAGGATTTAAGTGTCCACAGACTTTAAGCAGTTACTGGTCCTTCTAACAACAATGGCTGATAGTGCTAAGATGCCTACTGTCTGTCATCCCAAATATTAACCTTAAAATTTAAAGATTCCATTCACATCATGAGAAGCGAGACAACAAGATTTCACTGATTAGTCATTTTAAAGCTTCAGGTGCTGATAAAGCCGCTGCCCCAATTACTCTTAGGCAGTGGGGCCACCACGTGAGGCTACATCTGATTTTTCTGCATAGATGAGCAATAAGGTTGCTGGTGAGGCCTTGAGGGTTGTGTCAAAATTCCCAAGGCCATGCCTTTTCTTTCAGTGACAATGGAATTAAATCCTGACCTGTGGGGAAGCTCAAGCGGGAGTTTGCAGGAGGGCAGTCTCAAGAACCAGAAAAACCTTTTGAGTATCTGGAGACAAAGCAGTTTTGTCTGTTTGGGCCTGCTGAGTTTCAGCTATAAGTTTATATAAAGGCCGGGAAGTTCCCCATAACCAGGAATCCAAATATAAATTCTTCTCAATTGTCTTAAAGTCATAGATAGGGGATGAGTTTGAGTATGGGTTTGACATACTCAGGGTCAATGGCACTAGTCTCTTCTGATATGATTGGGCTCCGATATCTAACAGATTGTTGATAAAGCTGAGCCTTTTCTCTTGATGCCTTATAACTGCAGCCTGCCAGAAAAGTTTAGAAATCTTCTGAGGCTCCAGAACAAGCTTCCTCTGTCTCAGCACACAGCAAAATATCATCTACAGATTGTAACCCCACTGCTTGAGCTATTAAAGTTTGTAGATCCCACTGACAAACTTTGTCCAAATAAGTGAGGACTGTCCACGAAATCCCGGGGGGGCAAAACTTGTCGAGGTTAACTGAGAAGCTGGCTGCATAGGGTCTTCAAAGGCAAATAGAAATTGACTTTCCTCACCAAGACACAGAATAGAAAGCATCTTTCAAATCAGTGCCCCAGAAATTTTGGCTCGTTCAGCAATTTTTCAGACAATGGGGGATTTGGATTAGGCACCATGAGGTGTAAAGGAACTAAGACATCATTTATTATTTGTAAATCTTGAACTAGTCTCCATTTACCATTTAAGTTTTTATACCCAAAATGGTGTTGCATGGACTATTACGGGGAACTAATAATCCTGCTCCTTTAGTGCGTGAAGTATGTTTTAACCATTGGGTTAAAAGCAGGTTTCAGTCGATACCAACTGCTTATCTGGAAATAATTGGGTCTTTTTGAGAAGCTTGACAATTACAGGAATAGCATTTTTGTACTCAACCCAGATTTTCCATCAGCCCATACTCTAGGATTTACATTTGTTCAACTAAAGGGAGAGAAAGGGAGGGGTCCATATTTAGCAACAGGCGTGACCTTGTTCAGTATATTCCTCCCAAAGGGGTGAGGAGACTCTGGCACAATCATAAGCTAGGTGGCAATAACACAAGATCTCAGTTATAACGTAAGGAATAACTGAAATGTACCCTTTGTACGGTCCACATAGTCCCATTATGGACGCGGATCCAGAGTGAAGTGGGCCAGGGGCTTCAAATAAGCATGGGTAAGTTGCTTGGCTAATCCTAAGGGGAAATTGACGGATTGGCCCCCATAGTTTAATACCTGGTGTTCCTCAGGTGTAGTGGGACAGGAGCTTTGTTTGGAGACCCCTGGGCGCCTTCGAGTCCTGATTGTCTTGAGAATCTGTTCCCAGGTGTCATTATGAGTAACCCAGTATTTTAAGAGAAACCTCCTTTTAGATTTGTATAGAGAGGAAAAAAAAAAATATTGCTAGTTTGTTGTTTCCTCCTGCTGCTTAAGAGAGTTAAAAATGCCTGACACTTGTGACTATTTCCTCCCTTTGGAGCCTGATACCTGCCTGTGTTACCCTCTCAAATTTGTGTAATAAAATGAACATACTCAACAGACTTTTAAGGAGTATGAATTGTGTGTATGGTATGTGTGCTGTACAGTGGATATTTCTGGTGTAGCTCTTTGCAAAGGATAACGGAGGTATGACAGATCTTGGTAAAGGCATTTCTTTGAGAAATGGGAAAAAAAAAAAAAAAAAACGTTTATCCTGATAAAACCAATACAATACTTCATTTCAAAAAGAAGAGAAAAGAAGCAAGCCCACCCTGGTTTATGGTTTCTCTAATGGTCTGCTTTACTCCATTTCCTATGATCAGTGAAAAAGTGGGCTGTGCGATGATATGAAGATGTTTCCCTCGTCACATACATTTGACTTTTCTGTTGCAAATGAAGAATGGGCTGGATTGACCTGAAACAGCACAGCAGAGCCTCTTTCTTCAAATGAAAAGATGAAACCAGATCCTATTCCAAGCTGACCCCTTAAAGTGTTTTTTGTGCTGCCAGTGGATATATATTTGCAATTCTGTATTTTGGCTATTTTACTGCAATCATATAATAGAACTGCCTGCTTGGTATCAGTTGACCAAATCTTGAAAGAAAAGTTTCTTTTGCTCAGATTGCAGGCAGATGTTTCTGTTATTAAATGATGGGCAATAAGGACAAACTTGGCCAAAATGCCCTTCAGCCTCTGATTTCATGATTTACTTACTTGCCTGGTTCTCTTCACTCAGCTCAGACCTTCCTCATAAACGGCTTCTATCTGGGCCTGAGGTCCACTTGTACATGCAGATGAGAGACCAGACCGGAATCTCTGAGCGTGAGCAACATTGACCCCTGAAATGATTAGCCAAATGGCTTTGTGTTTGTGATAGTGACCGGTTCGGGTTTGGAGGGAGGTTTCTGGTGGGTAGCGAGAGTGTGAAATAGATCCCAGTCCTCCTGAATGAAAAGGAAAACTGTAGGATGGAGGCAGGATCACAGGCTGAGGTAGATGACTCCGATGAATAAGGCTAAATCAAAGGGAGTTTTTTTTTTTTAATGTCCTGCCGTTCAGACCTCCACTGGCTTTTATTTGTTCTTGGGTCAAAAGCTTGACTCCTCACTGTTTCTTCACAGCCCTCTGTCAAGCTCAGGGCCCTGTCAGTATATTTGTTATATACTGTATGTTCTTGAACTATTTTTTTCTCTGTATATAAATATAAAAATAAAGAATCCTGCATTTATGCCAGAATGAATGAACCTGGAGAACATTATGCAAAAGTTAAATAAGTTTGACAAACAAGGACAGACACTATATGGAAACTAGACTTGTCAAACTCATAGAGCCATCAAGTAATAAGGCTTTTACCAGGAGCTGGGTGGAGCGGGAAATGGGGCACTGGTAGTCGAAGAGTAGAGATATTCCATTGTAAAATAAGTAAGTTCTGGGGGTCTGAGGTACTGCATGCTGCTGGTAATGTTTCTGTATCCTTGAAATTCGCCCAGAGAGAAATAATACAGTGTAGTCATAGGTGGAAGTGTAACTTATTCAACTATATTAATTATTTAGTGTATGAGTCTATCACATGATCACTTTGTACCCAGTACATTTATACCATTTTTGGTAGTTACACCTTAGTAAGGCTGGGAAAGAATAAGAGAGTTGGGGGTGCTTTTCACCTCTGAATGGTGCTCAATCCAGGCTTCACGTTTCATTCATGATGCATTTTGCATACACATGTGCCAGTGTCCAGCTCCAACACCCAAGGAATCAGCCTGAAGAGATGAGTGGTGTCAGCGGAGAATGATGCAGCCTCTGTCTCAAGGTACTGGACTGCATGTTTATTTCAAGCTTCAGGTTCTCTTTTATACTTTAACAAAAGCATTAGGTCAGAGGTTTAGAATTTTCAGTTTTCCCCTCACCCAGATTTATTGTCTCTATAAAACATTGTCTCCCTTCAAACAGAGTTTCTGCTTCAGCAGTACTCTCAGAATCCTGGTTACTTTAACTTGTGATTACACTGTAAATCATGCTTATGTCTGGGATGCATAGCACATTCCTCAGTTTATTTCTTATCTTTCTAAATCCTGTTTGCCCCTAGCATCCTAAGTTCACTATCTCCTAAGAAGGCTTTAGCTATTAATATCTCTGACATTCCTAATCTGTATAAGCTATTGTAAAACATGCTAGCACTACCACATTGCTTAATTTTTAGCTTCTAACTATTCTTAGTTATTCCAAAACCCTAAATTCAGCAAACTTCCTTTGCCATAATTTCCCTCACAAATAGGTCTCAGATAAGAGTCCTTCCCATGGCCTCAAGCTGCGGCCTCCTTGCTCATCCTGGAACACTCTTTGTAAAGATCCTTGAACAAACGTCAGTGGTTAACTTTATGGATTATTCTCTGGGCATAACTACAGAAGGCTTTGTGCCTTCTCATGCTCCCTCTCAAGGACAATAAGCACCTTAACCTTCTTTTCAATAACGCAACCGAGGAAAGGAAAAAATAAGTCAGAATCACAAGACCTAACTCCATCCCAGGTCCGTGCCTGCGGGACACGGATAGGGGTTAGGGCCGTGCCTCCATTTTGTCAGTAATGTCTAACGCAGCTCCTGACACATGTTTTGTACCCTCTAACCAGAGATTCTCCTTCAGGTAGTTTGTGTTGTTCCACAGCTCGAGACTGTTTAGGATGCCCCAGTTGATTCCAGTCTGGATCCCTCACTGAGCATCAGGACCCTTGAGTCCTCCCAGTCCTGGGTGGAGATCTGGGCTGAGGAGGGGATGCTCCATTCTGAGTGGGGATGGATTAGGGCCTGCTTTGTGACCTGAAGGAGATTGCCTGGTCCGTGGAGGTGCCTCCTGCTGCTGTGTACATGAGGCTTCAGCAGGAGAGGAGTGTGATCCAAGGGAAAGTGTGGGAAAGTCCCGTGTTGGTCTCTCTGTGGAAGTTAAGTGTCCTGAGTCCCTCCTGAGACATTGGAGACATGGGATTGTCTGTTCCTCATGGTGAGAGCTTCCCTGTGTGTGTGTGGTTGGGGCTCCAGGAAGGGGATGTGTTGATTCTAAGCATTAAACAGCATGTTTTCAACTTTCATGATAGTCCTCTGAAGACTCCTGTTGCCTGGGGAAGCCCTGAAGTTAAGGAAGAGGAAAGAATAGGAGTGAGGCATGGCTCGTTCTCAGGTAAGATCATATTTAGCCTGTCCTTCCTGAAATGCCTGTCTCTAGACTCACCAATCATGTCTGACTCTGGAGTGTCCTTTGTGACTCCTATACATGCACACTCACCCGGGGCCTTCCCTCAGGCCCTGTCATCTCCACTTAGATCCCGTCTCCCCATGACTCGGTGACCTGGCCCTTGTGAGGAGGTTCCCCTGGGCACCATCCTGGGCAGGGCTTCTCATCCACAGATTGGAGAAGGGGTCTCAGTGCTGTTGGGCAGCAGGGATTGCTTAGGGGCCATCTGGATGCGCTGTCTGCTCTGTCAACCAGGGTAAGGAAACTACACGTGGAAGTCAGGTGTTTGTATGCACAAGAGCTGGTTAAATCTGGGAATCAGATCAATTGAGCCTGTCCTTTGCCTTTTGTGTATCTTGACATCCTTGTGATTATGCTTTACATATACACAAAGAATTATTTCTGAGTGCTGTGTTCTGTTCAGTTGGTTTGTCTGTTTTTATACCAGTACCATGTCACCTTGATTACCTTGTAATAGGTGTTGAAATAGAAAGACCTCCATCTTCCTTCTTCAAGAGTTTTGCTGTTTGCTCTTTGAATAGTTCTATGACTTTTATGATGTTTTACTCTGCTTCTACAAAGATTGTCATGGCAGTTTTGATAATGAGTTAATTAGTTGATTGACCCTTTCTGTGGTTATTAAAGAAACTGTTTTGATATAGCATGTTTAAATCTTAATGTTTTTTACTGATGAAGCTTTGTCTTGTGGGAAAGAAGATCTCATCTAATTGCTCTAAGGGTTTCAGTGCTTTGTTGAACTGTAGTGCAGAATGTGCATCCGTGCGTTCTTCTTGACCTCAGAGGAAAAGCTTTCATTCTTTCCCCACTGCTGTGCTCTTTTCATAATGGCATTTATTATGTTGATGTTGGTATAATTTATTGTTTGTAGTTTGTTGAGTGTTCCATCTTGAAAGGTTGTCAAATTGTTATTGAATGTTTTTTTTTCTGCATCGAGTTGATCCTGTTTTTTTTCCCCCTTTAATCTGTCAATGTAGTGTGTCATATTAATTGATTTTTGTGTGTTGACTTTTCCTTGCCTTATATAAATAAAATCCACTTGGTCATGTGGTCAGATCTTTTATTTATTTCTTTAAATTATTTTAATTGAAGGATAATTGCTTTACAGAAGTTGTTGTTCTCTGCCAAACACCAACATGAATCAGCCATAGGTATACATATGTCCCCTCCCTCCCATTCTCCTCCCTATCCCACCCCTGTAGGTTGTTAGAGAGTCCCTGTTTGATTACCTGAGTCACTCAGCAAATTCACATTGGCTCTCTACTTTATATATGGAAATGTAAGTTTCCATGTTACTGTCTCCATACATCTCACCCTCTCCTTCCTCCCCTCCCACCTCCATCTGTTCTCTGTGTCTGTTTCTCCAGATCTTTTTAATATGTGTTGAAGTTGGTTTGCAAGTATTTTAATTTTGCATCAGTATTCGATCCGGGGGTATTGGTTTCTAGTTTTCCTTTCTTGTGTCTTTGGGAAATCAGCAAACTATTAGAACCATGCTTGCTCCATAGAATTAGCAGGATTAGTGGTAATTCTTCTGTAAGTGTTTGGTAGATTTTGGTCCTGTATTTTTCTGAGAGGTTTCTGACTACTTTTTAAATCTCTCTAGTTATAATGGGCTTCCCTGGTGACTCAAATCATAAAGAATCGGCCTTCAGTGCAGGAGACCCAGGTTCTATCCCGAGATCAGAAGATTCCCTGGAGAAAGGAATGGCTCTCTAGTCCAGTATTCTTGTCTGGAGAAACTCCATGGACAGAAGAGCCTTGTGGGTTACAGTCCATGAGGTCACAAAGAGTCAGACACGACTCAGTGGCTAACACTTTCACTTTCAACAGTTCTCAATTTTTTTTATTTCTTAATAAGTAAAATAGTTTGTATGTTTCTGAGGAATTTGCCAGTATCTCCTGTATTCTGTCATTTATAGGCATTACTGGTCATAGTACTTCCTTATCGTTTTGACCTCAGTTGTAATCACTCCTGTTTCATATCTGTTTTCAGTTAATTGAATCTTTTTCTCTTTTCCTTAGTCAAGGTGGGGGTTTTCCTATAGTTTTTCAAAACATCAACTGATGGTTTGTTGATTTTTATATTTTTCTACTTTCTATTATATCTCTGGTTTAATCTTTCTTATTTACATGTTTCCTTTTGCTAAACTTGAGTTTAATTTCTTTTCTGATTTCTGCTTCCTAGAGGTCTAAAAATGTATTTCAGATTTAAGATCTTTTCTTTTGTTTACCGTAAGCATTTAACAGTTCAGACTTTCCTTTTAGTACAGTGTTCTCTCTGTGTTATAAATTTTGTAATGTTGTCTTTTCGTTATTATCCATGTATTTAAAAATTTCCATGTGATTTTTTTCTTAGACCAATTTGTGATGTAAGAGTGAGTTGTTTAATATTCACATTTGAGGAATTTTCTTTTTTCTTGTGTTTATTTCGTTGTTGTTAGGGAAGATATTTTTATGGTATCAGTCTCTTAAAATGGTTAATTTTGGCCTAACGTGGTTTCTCATAGAGAATGTTTTATGTGTCCTTGAGATACATGTGTTTTCTGCTTTTATTGGGATGTGTGATCTGTACATGCCTGTTAATATTTGTTTCATTTTTCAGAGATATCTAATATTAGATGTATATATATTTTTACTTGTTACAGCTTTTTGGTAAATTGACCGTTTTATCATTACACAATATTTATCTCATTGCACTTTTTTTTCTTCAGTTTATTTTGTCTGATATAACAGTCTCCCCTGCCCTCTTTAGGATGGACTGTCTTTTCCATCCTTTCACTTTTCACCGTTCCATGTCCTTAGGTTAGTGAGTACTACCTGTTTCAACTCTCTGACAAACTCTGTGTCTCTTGCCCTGGTTTTTCCTCCTGTTCTTCTAGTGTCCCCTGCTCCTGTGCATCGTATGGTAGTGAAAGACAGGCACCGTGGACAGCTCCTTTCATGCCACTGTACTTTCAGCAGGAATGTATTGAATATGTCCTTCCTATCATGTTTCTTGGGATAGTCTTGCTTAATACTTTTTCCATATTCTTTTTTGCCATGATTTTTAATTCTCCAAGAAGTTTTTACTTGGTATTGTGATATTTTGTTTTGGTCATAATCTAATGACTCTTCTAATTTCAAATCTCTGTTTTATTGGAAATGGAAAAAAGGCAAAGAAAGTCTTTGGCTTCTGTTAATCCCTTGCTATGTAAATCTAAATGGATAAGATTATATTTGTATCTTTGTATATGTTAATTTTATTATGAATTGAGTTCAATTCATAATTGTTTTTAATTTTTACCAGTTTTCTTTTGGTAGCCTAGTATAGAATCCTGTTGAGAAACTCAGCTGAGTACAAAGGATACATTTTTATCATCTGAAAGATGCTGAAACACATGTGAATAAAAGGATGATATAAAATTGTCCAAAAAATCTGTCAAAAGACGAATCCTCTCATGTTAATTTTTACAGATAAGCATGCATGCATGTACAAGTCTGTGATTTAGATAGAAGACATCATGATTTAGAAACTACATATCACCTTTTTCTTTCAGTTGAAATTAGGTTGTCAGTATAATCTGTGGCCTTGAAATTTTCTAAACCATCCTGTTAGTGTTTTAAGTAGTAAATTACTAACACTTGTGTTTCTGTATCCATGTCTATAATGACATTTCATACCCTTCCACACTGTCCACCTTGGACTTTTTTTTTTTTCATATTAATACAATATTTATTTGTTTTCCTTCTGTCAAACCCTGAGCCCACCACGTTCCCCAGGCTGCCTGGGTCGTTCCAGGAAAGGGAACATACAGGGCAGACACAGCAGAAAGAACTGTGGGAGGTGGAAAGAGCTCCTTCACATTGTGAAGAAGATGAGCTAAACCACCATCAGGCACAAGAGCCCCATGGCCTTTGAGAGGGACAAGCCCATGGCATAGAAGAGCTACTGTTTCAGAGAAGGGTTCCTGGCATAACAGTGATGAAGCTTCCGAACACAGTCCCACTTCCAGCTCTGGAGCCAGCCACCCCTGCTGTGGCAGCTCCAGCTCCAGGGAACTTGGCTGCTGTGTCAGAGTCCTTTGAAGTGGCACTGGTTTGGAAGCTGTGGCTAGGAATAAGTGAGATGGTCTGAGGACCTGGCGCTGCCAAGCTGCTGTGGCTCTCATCAGTCAGTGTCTCTGGTCCTTCACCACCACTGTGGACAGTGATCACTCAACAAGGGGGAGGTTCTCCCAATCAGGGAGAGGGTAGAGACTAATTTGGCACAGGTGTCCATGTTCAAGGGATGAAGGCCCGAGGCCCGAGAGCTGCTCCCCCTGCAGAGAAGACAGAGGGGCAGGGAAGAGGCTCACCTTGGACTTCTTTCAAGTTTTCTTCAGGAGCCCTCTGTCAAAGAACTTTTGATGTTCTCTGTATTACTTCACTGTTAGATGCTTAAGCTTCAGTTGCTGAGCCCAAGCTTTTGAATTCAGGTGCTTCCTGTAAGATTTCTTACCTTCTTGATCTGAGTCAAGTTTTTCAGAGTGTCTGTGACACAGTTTGCTTCTCTAAGGTGGGAACAGATGGTTCTTTAATAAGCTATTATGTTGATCACAGGTTCTTGCCTGTAAAGTACTTATTTAATGTTTAGAGTAATACTACAGTAATTTAGAGCAACAGGAAGCCTTGAGACATTGGTTCTTGCTGCTGTTATCAACATCATGCCTGAAAATTTTGACCTTTCCATTAAAAGTGCTGTGGACTTTGTCATCTCTGAAGACACCACTCATGCTGTACCTCATCAAGATAATGAGTTGCACTCACTGGGTAGAACATAATATCTGACACTTCTGTATAGCCAGTACAGTGTTGAGCTTTATATATTTCATGGATTTTGAACAATGATGAAAAATCCATGTTAATGGAGGGATCTCATAAGGTCTTAGCAAAAAGCATAAGAAATTGCAATTAGAGATTCATAATTTTTCCATATATCCCTGCAGGGATCTGTTAGAACACATACTTCAACCAAGTCAATCCATTCCCCTTACTACCCTTTCTCTTTTGCATGAAAATGAGAACTTTTCATAGCTCTTTTGTTGACATATGGTTTCATTTCAGGAACGACTGACCTCTGAGGATGTGGCCATCAAATTCACTCAGGAGGAGTGGGAATTCCTGGACCCTGCTCAGAGGGCCTTGTACAGGGACGTGATGCTGGAGACCTACAGGAACCTGCTCTCCCTGGGTGAGGATGAATTCCTTCCAGAGCTACCATTGGGTATCTGTATTTTCCTTGTGTGCCCCTTTGGAGGCCCTGATGTCTTTCATCTGAGAGTTCTGGTGACTGGGGCATGACAGAGCTTCACAAGGTTAAACTGACCCTCTTTAGATGCTGTGTCTGTTTCATGTCATGTCTGAGGTTGTCCCAGAACTTAATTATGTACAGAGCTCACTGTCAGATGTTAAAAAAAAAAATACCTAAAATCCCAATTTTCTAACTTTTGACTTTTGTTCAGTGTTTAAAAAAATCCAGGTCACTTTAGATTTCTTTCTTCTGATAACACTGAATATCTATTTGTTTTCAGCTTGCTTGTTTAGTTTTTTTTTTTTTTTTTTTTGCTGCACCATTCTGCATGTGGGATCTTAGTTCCCTGACTAAGGATCAAACCTACACCTCCTGCATTGGAAATGCAGAGTCTGAACCACTGGATCACCAGGAAGTCCCAGAATTTATGTTTCTGATCTCAATATTATCTCCATATTGGAGCCTGAAAAAAGCTCTGGACAGTGGGGAGTGATGTAAAAGTAGCCAAAACTACAACATATAGAGAAAAACGAGCATCTCAAAAGCACTGTTTTCTTCTGCTTAGGAGTGGGACAAGTTGGTGGATTGGATCCTCTGTCGTTGTTACTTAGGAAAATGTAAGAGTCGGTAGAGAGATCGTCTTTTGATCCTAGATCCTACGAGGGGAGCACATGTGACTCTCTCGAGCTCTTAGCTTGCCATCTGTAGGTCGAGTACATGGTCCCATCTCAAGATGCTGTAATGTCCGACCTTCATGTTGTGTTAGTTTTACTCTTGTGTTCTACCCAGTCTGGGAATGTCAACTGTTCTGATGATCCATTCTCCTTACTTTGTATCACTTTACCTCTTCAATTTCTTTGAAATATATTCCTGAGGGTCTGAAATTTTATCTGGTTTCCTTGCTGTGATAATCCACGTATGTTAATTGGCAGCCTCTGAGTCTCTGTGGAGTGGATTTAGTAGGTAACAGAAAACTGTGATGGAGACACTATTCCTAATGTTATTTTCTTGCTCTGTACAAAGTCACCACTTGAAGCTATCCAGTGGAGTGATCAGCATGGTCTAGCATTATGAGAGAGAAAGTATCATGAGAGCCTGATACATCTTTCCAGGTTATTTTCTGGCTTTGGAGACTCTGTCAAGGGCACCATGACAGTGTTGTTGATATGTATCAAGGGCCATATATTTTAGCCTCTGTAAATGGTATGGGAATTTATCCCAGGACACGTTTGTCCAAGTTCACATTCTCATATCTATGGGGCTATTGGCTGCACTGTTGTTCTGTGCATTGTAGGTATTTTTAATTTTATCATTGAGTTCAAATTTCTGTGTTACTCCTAGTGTTTCTGTTTTGTATTTGCAATGCATTGGATGATTGATTGGGAAATGGTTCCTATGGTGGAACTGGTGATCAGTCCCTCTTAAAATTCTTTATATAGTCTTTGTACTCACTTACTACCAGATGCATGATTTCCACATATTTTCTCTTTTACTGTTCATTGTCTTTTCAAACTCGCTGCACTTTAGTGCAGAGTAGTTATAATTCTGATATAGGTCAATTTATTAATATCTGGTTTTATTTTGTGGCCTGTGCTTTTGATGTTATATCTGGTAAATCATTTGTGGGTCCAATTTCCAGAAACATTTCCTGCACGTTTACTTCTAGGAGTTTTATACATTTGGGACTTAGTTTCCCATTTTGAGTTCGTTTGTGTTTGTAGTGTAAGATAATGTTCCAAGCGAATTCTTTTGCTGATGGGTATTCAGTTTTGTAAACATGTCTTGTTTCTTAGACTGGTTCCCCCATTTAGTAGTTTTTACACCCTTGTGATGTTATGACCGAAGTCCGAGTCCCCAAAACTGAGAGAATAAGACGTCCACAGCAATGCAAAAGCACAAAGGGGTTTGTTGCCAGCTTGAGCTAGGGCTCCCGTCTCATCCAGTGCAGTGGAGTCTTGACGAGAGCCCTGAGCTCTGAATTACAGCAGTTTTTATACGTTTGGTGTGGGTTAGAACAAAGACAGGGAGTTGGCAAGGGCAGATTGGCTGCAAGGGTTTCTTAGCATCTACTGATTGGCTAAATTTTGCGCATCCGGGCTCACTTAGGGGACCTTTCGTGTTATCTGGGTTGGCTCCAACCAGGCTACGGGGAATATGCTGACTGGATGAGTCTCAAGGTCAGGGGAATGATGATCTCAGCTCCTTCTGGGCAGTAACCCACATTTTCCCGTGATTCTACCTCTGGCCTACTTTAGTCCTTGACGCCTGTCATGGCTTCTGTGAGGTCTCAACATTCCCCCTGTCCTTTGTTCATTGAGAGGAATCTTCCTCTCCATTTTGAGACACTGCCTGGTACTGTTGATGGGGAACTGGGGATCTTAGGAGCCAATGTTGTCATTACCCCTGAGTTTGAGCCCATCTCTGTCTTCTTGATTAGGTTAGGTCCTGCACTTCGGGTCCGCATGGGTTTCATTGTCTGCCTAGTAACTAAAATCCCTCCATGGTATGGACTGGGCCATCTGACGTTGAGCTGAAAACCCCAAGATAGCCTGGAAACCCAAGACCTTTCTTGCTTAGCCGACTCCTGATTAAACATTATTTTCATCTGATCAATCTTGTGCCAGGGTGTGTTCCGGGCTCTGCCTTCGATTATGTCTAGGGAATCGGGCAGGGGATAGACAAACGAAAAGTTAACCAAGTCCTGGTTCCTTACCTCCCATTTCGCTGCCCCATCAGTGGAGGTCACACAGCTCCAAGACCTACAGAAATAATGTTGTAGGCCCCCATAAGTCCCCCAATTGTTTTTCACGTGTCCTGGCCATGCCCAGAATCCGTAGTCCCTCAGCCATGTTCTTTCCCAACCATTGTCGATCAGTTTCCCCAGGCTAAAGTACAGATCCGGCCACCAAGTGTTGGGGCGGGGGGTGAATTCCGGTGGTCGTGTTGAGTACCTCTCGAGTTAGTCCATTTTGAAGCTTCCAAGTGATTTTAACTGGTTGATGTGGGTTAGCAACACTCGTAGCTCCATGGCCAAACAGGATCACCGTCCAAAGGAGAATCAGGACACCTCTCGATCTTCTCGGCGGGTGAGTCTTAACTTCATAGAATTGGATGGATGGAGATTTATCTTCCATTCTTTTGAAGCCTTTTCTTGTTCTTCCTGGGTGGCGCTTCTCATGTGTTGCAATGCACCCAGGGTCCAATTCGATCCACCTTTAAGGCAATAGGGGTGGTAAGGAGGAACAACAGAAGGGCCCTTCCATCTAGGCTCTAAGGTTTTTGACTGACGTCTTTTGACCCAGACCCAATCTCCTGGGCCTATATTATGGGACGGGATTGTTCCTTTATTTTGGCCTTCATGAATTTCCCGTATTAGTGACCAGATATGTTCGTGCACTTTACTTAAAGATAACATCTCTTGCTGGAATGTGCGTAGCAAGGGGGTTGGCTTAGGTTTTCCCTCAAATGTTGGGCAAGCTGGGGGTGGACTCTCATAGACAATTTCGAAGGGGGGTCAGATTTAATTTGTAGGGGTATTGCATGCCCGAAAGAGCGCAAAGGGAAGGAGGGTCACCCAGTCCCCATCAGTCTCTATTGCCAGCTTTGTTAAAGTTTCTTTTAGTGTCCGATTCATTCTTTTTACCTGTCCTGAGCTCTGGGGACTGTACTCGCAGTAACTTCCATTTGGTCCCCAGGGCTGAGGCCAGTCCCTGAACAATTTGACTCACAAATGCAGGTCCACTATCAGAGCTGATAGATGCCAGCAGCCCAAACCTAGGTACTGTCTCTTCTAAAAGCTTTTTAGCCACCATTGCTGCTGTTTCCCTCTTAGTGGGGTATGTCTCTACCCACCCAGAGAAAGTATCAACCAGAACTAACAGGTAATAGTACCCACGTTTGCCTGGCCTTACCTCCGTAAAATCTATCTCCCAATGTTGTCCAGGCCTCTCTCCCCAGTACCTTATTACCCGTATATTGTCCTCTTCCCGGTCTCATCATCTGGCACGGCCTTGCAGGCATGGGCTATGTCTTGTATAGTTGCCTTTTATCGAGGAAAATGCAAACGTGCTGTCTGTAGCAGTGCTAGAGTCTTTTTTTCTCCCAGATGGGTGGTCTGATTTAGGTGCGTGCAAAGGTGTCAACCCAAGTCAGCCGGAAGCAACAGGTTGTCATCTCTGCCCCGATACCATCCGTTTCTGCTCACAGGACGGTTGGTGTTTTCTTGAATCCAGTTCAGATCAGAGGAGGAATACTCGGGGGTCGGGAGCAGGGTTCCCATTCCTGGGGGTGGCAATCCCACAGTCAGCATGTGGGCTTTGCTGTCTCTGATGGGTGCCTCGTGAGCCACCATATCGGCGGCATGATTGCCTCGAGCTTTGATATCCTCTCCCTTCTGGTGTCCTGGGACATGTACTATGGACATTGCTCGAGGCCAGTGGACTGCTGCTAGGAGTCTGAGGATCTCAGGTAAGTTTTTAACTTCTTTTCCCTCTGCTGTCAAAACCTCCCACTCTTTATATATTGGGCCCTGAATATGCACTGTGCCAAATGCATACCGGCTGTCGGTATAAATGGTGATTTTTTTTTCCCTTCTGCCCTTTCTAGAGCCTGTATCAAGGCTATTAAATCAGCTTTTGAGCAGATGTTCCAGGAGGCAGAGCTTCAGCTCAGATGACTTTCCTAGAGTCATCTACAATTGTTGCCCCTGCCCTCTTCTGCCCGTCTTTTACAAAACTACTTCCATCTGTAAACCATATTAGTTCACTGTCTTTTAGGGGCACGTCTTTGAGGTCTTTCTGTATGGCCGCCACATCAGCCAGTATCTTACCACAATCGTGGAGAGGGCCATTTTTCTCTGAGACGGACAGGAGAGGGACAGGGTTCAGAAAGCAGGGCATCTGAAAGAGTATCCGGGAGTATCCAACAGTAAGTCCTGGTAATGGGTCAGGCGGGCATTGGGGATCCACTTACCCGGTGGCTGCTTGAGAATCCCTTCAATAGCATGAGGAGTGCAGACCAGGAGCCGCTGTCCATAAGTTAACTTGTCAGCGTCATGGACCAGGAGAGCAATGGCCATGATGATTCGGAGACAGGGCGGCCATCCCGCAGCCACTGGGTCCAGCCGTTTAGAGAGAGATGCCATAGGCCACCTCTAAGTTCCCCATTGCTGCATCAGGACTCTCTTTCCCATTCCCTGCTTTTCATCCACAAACAGTTGAAATGGCTTAGCTGGGTCAGGGAGAGCAAGGGCCGGGGCTTCTAGTAATGCCTGTTGAAATTATTGAAATGCCCACCTCATTGGCTCAGTCCAAGTCCAGTTCTTATTTTCTCTGCTTCCTTCATATAGAGGCCGGGCCTTTTCAGCAAACCCCATAATCCATAGCCTGCAGTACCTAACAGTCCCTAAAAACTCTCTCACCTGCTGGGGAGTCGTTGGCTCGGGGATCCGTAGAATAGTCTCTTTCATAGCCTGAGTCAACCATCTTTGCCCCTGTTTTATTTTATATCCCAAGTAAATGACTTCTTGTCTAGCAATTTGGTCCTTCTTCGCACTTGCCCGGTACCCCAATGTCCCCAAAGTCTGGAGGAGATCGCCTGTGGCCTTTAGGCATACCTCCTTAGTAGTAGCAGCCAAAATGAGGTCATCTACATACTGCAACAGAACAACATCAGGTTGGCTGGTTCGGTACTCACAGAGGTCTTTGCCCAGAGCCTCATTGAATAATGTCGGTGAGTTTTTGAATCCCTGTGGAAGGCGAGTCCAGGTCAGCTACCCCACAGTTTGACTGTCCTCATCAGTCCATTTGAATGCGAAGATCTCCTGGCTCTGGGGGCCAGAGGCAAACTGAAAAGGCATCTTTCAAGTCCAAGATTGTATACCAGACGTAGTCTCGTGGCAAGTCGCTCAGGAGGGTGTATGGGTTAGGGACAGTGGGATGAATGTCACTCACCCGTTTGTTAACTTCACGAAGATCTTGGACTGGCAACAGGCAACAGGGGAGTATTCCATGGGGACCGGCACTTTGTGAGAATTCCTACCTTCGGGAGGCACTGTATGTGTGGCGTGATTCCTTGCCGGGCCTCCTGGCTCATGGGGTACTGCTTTACCCTCACAGGGGTAGCATTTGCTTTTAATTCAACAATGATGGGAGGTCTTTGTTTAGCCAGTCCTACTCCTGCTGTCTTTGCCCAGGCCAGAGGGTATTTTTGGATCTACTGTTGCATAGCAGGATCCACAGCTGCAGGGGGCTTTGGTGAATATAGTCTGTACTCGTCTCTCAGTGCCAGGGATAAAACATGAATTGGTTGTCCAAGCCTGTCTGTGACTGATATCCCCCAGAGTCAAAGTGGATTTGTGCATTGACTTTGGACAATCTTTCTAATCTTTCTAACGGGCCGGACATTCTGGTATCACAGAAATGAGTGGGACACCCGTTGGGCCCCCAAGTCCATTTTTAGTTTAGTAGTCCAGTAATATCTTTTTGTCCCGGTGGCTCCCTGGACCAAGCAAGTCTTTTTGGACATCAGCCCGAATTTTTGATTGAAGACCGAGTATTGGGTTCCCGTATCCACCATGAAGTCAACCAGTTTCCCCTCCACATTAATAGTTACCCAGGACTCGGGGGAGGGGTTCTGGGCCCTGACCCCCCAATCACTGTCTTCTCCTGCATATAAAACGTGGACACCCTTGGAGGGTGCCTCTCTCATGGATGGTTCCCCCACTTGGTTTCTTTTAGGGCACTCATTTTTCCAGTGTCCCTGCTCCTTGCAATATGCACATTGGTCCTTTTTCAGCACCTGCTTAGCTGGTCTCTCTTTATCTTTTAACCTGGTGCCCTTAGTTCCCTGGGGATCAGGCCCATGTCTAGTCCCTGCCAAGAGAATCTGAGCCAAGTTCTCTGATTCTTCCGGTTCTCTTCGGCCTTATATTCCCTTTCTTCCTGTCTGATCCATTCCTCCCTCTCCTCGGGAGTTTCCCTATTATTAAAAACTCTTTCTGCCGCCCTCATAAAATCTTGTATAGATTGCTCCTCTAGCCTGTCTATTCTCTGTAACTTTCTTCTAATGTCCGGGGGCTGCCTGATTCGCAACTGCTAGTATAACTGCTGCTCGTGATTCTCCAGCCTGCGGGTCCATGGGGATATATTGTCTGAACGCTTCCATTAACCTCTCTAGGAAGGCTGCTGGGCTCTCAGTCGGTTCCTGTCTAACCGAATTTATCTTGGCCAAATTTGTTGGTATCCTGGCGGCTGCTCAAAGGCCAGTCATAAGAGTCTAGCGGTACACTTGGAGATGCTCCCTACCTTCAGCACGCTCAAAATCCCAGAGGGGTCGCGTCAGAGGAAATCCCTCATCAACTAAATTCAGCTGCATAGTGGGTCTTCCAATCTACCCCTGGAACGTTTTTCCATGCTTCTGACAGAATCCGTTCGTGCTCTTCTGTGGTGAAGAGCACCTGCAACAGCTGCTGACAATCATCCCAAGTAGGTTTGTGAGTAAATAGGATAGAATCTAAGAAATCAATAAGGCCTTGGGGTTTTTCGGAAAAATAAGGGTTTTGAGCTTTCCAATTATATAAGTCTCTCGTGGAGAAGGGCCAGTACTGACTGATATGTTCGTTCCCTGCCGGGATTTTGCTGGCCCCGCCTGGACAGGGAACGCCCGGACGGTGGATGAAGGAGCCTCCTGGCTTCCGTCCTCAGACGCAGTTTCCACCCGCTCGGGTCCTTCTAAGAGTTCCCTGCACTGGCCCCCATTCCCGCTGTGGAGCCGAGGGTTCTGGGTACTCTCTTTGCTCTCCGGATGATAGCTGTGGTACCTGTGGGGGCAAGGGTGGTGGGTGGGCCTGGGCGCAGCCTGAGGTGGTGCGTGGCCACTTCCCGCCCCCGGTGGGCGCGCTCTCGGGGTCAGTGGTTGAGGCTGTGGTAGGTGGAGAACTGGCGGCATTGCTCCTCCATTGCCACCGGGAGAGTCCGTGGCGCTGTCATATCCGCGCGCGAATTCCCGTCCATGGCATGCAGGGCAGCGGCCCCCGAGCTGCCTGAGTCCTCTCTGCCGCTGCCACACTTTTAGGCTACTCGGGAGGTCGAGGGTGGAGATTTCAGAGTCTAGGTCACTCAAGTTGGGGTATAAGGAAGATTTTTGAAGTATCGGCTTCTTCCGTTTCTCCCGAGCTTCCTGGGTTTCTCCCTTGGATGCCTCCATGATAAGCAGGGCCTCCATGACAAGGACCTGCAGGACTGGAGCACTGGGGGGGTGGGGGTGGGGGCTGACAATAAAAGGTTTTACCTGGGTCAGGGGGTCTTCCATTAAACTTTGCCAGACCAGAATATATGGAGCTTGGTCCGGATGGCCCCGTGGGTCCGGAGCCATTATTTTCTCCTTAACTGCCAGGATGACAGGCAAACCGAAAGCTCCCTCTGGTGGCCAGCCGACCTCAAATGTCGGCCATTGAGATGAACACAGGCTTATTAGTTTGCTTTTCTTCACCAGCATCGACAGGTTTTGTGCCTTAGACTTAAAATCAGGAAAATGATCAGTCATTATAGACAGAGGGGTGGAAGAGTTTTGACTCATAATGGCAGAGTACACAATGAATACACAGAGAACAAAATGGTACTGGCACACACAGAAAGCGACAGACGGAGGACAAACAAATATCGGCCGAAAACACTGAACTAAGTTTATCCCAGGCTGCAGCTGCCTTGTTCCTCAATATTATCTTACTGAAGGGCGTCCATTGTCCACCAGATTCGGGGTGAGGAGAGACGTTTCTTCTTGATCCCTTACAGAACCAGCTGCCATCCAGCGTGAATGCTGGGCCCTGGTCTTATGCTGGCCTTAACCGCTAATTCGACCTGACAAAAGCTTTCTTACCAGAGCCAGCTGCCTTCCAGCGCACTAGCTGGGCCTCGGCCTTATGCTGGACTTAACCAGACCTAACACTGATGTGCAGATATTTTCCCCTCCTAGTGAGGAAACCCCTTCTACCGGGAGAGTGTTATTCTTCCCAGTTAAAGGGATCCTGGACGAGCCCCCAAATGTTATGACCGAAGTCCGAGTCCCCAAAACTGAGAGAATAAGACGTCCACAGCAATGCAAAAGTACAAAGGGGTTTATTACCACCTTGAGCTAAGGCTCCCGTCTCATCCAGCTCAGTGGAGTCTTGACGAGAGTCCCGAGCCCTGAATTACAGCAGTTTTTATACATTTGGTGTGGGTTAGAACAAAGACAGGGAGTTGGTTAGGGCAGATTGGCTGCAAGGGTTTCTTAGCATCTACTGATTGGCTAAATTTTGCGCATGAGGGCTTGCTTAGGGGACCTTTCATGTTATCTGAGTTGGCTCCAACCAGGCTACAGGGAGTATGCTGATTGGATGAGTCTCAAGGTCAGGGGTATGCAGCTGCTGCTAAATCACGTCAATCGTATCTGACGCTGTGCGACCTCACAGACGGCAGCCGACCAGGCTTCTCTATTCTGGGGATTCTCCACGCAAAAACCCTGGCATGGGTTGCCATTTCCTTCTCAATGCAGGCATGCCAAGTCGCTTCAGCTGTGTCTGACTCTGTGCGACCCCATAGACAGCAGCCCACCAGGCTCCTCTGTCCTTGAGATTCTCCAGGCAAGAATACTGGAGTGGGTTGCCATTTTCTTCTCCACTTTTTAAAGTATAGTTAATTTACAGTTTTGTGTTTCAGGTATACAGCAGTTTACAAGATACTCAATATAGTTCCCTGAGCTATATCGTAGGTTCTTGTTGTTTTATCTATTTTGTATATACATTAGTTTGTAAATATTCAGATTCCTAATTTATCTCCCGCTTTCCTGCCCCCATCACCATCCTGTACTATCCCCTTTGGTAACCATAAGTTTGTTTTTTATTCTGCTGAGTTTATTTAGTGAATAAGTTCATTTGTATCATTTATTTCAGTTCAACATATAATATACTATGATTTGTCTTTCTCTGTCTGATTTCACTTGGAATAATCCCTAAGTCTGTCTATATAGCTGCAAAAGGCATTACTTCGTTGTGTTTTATGCTGTGGAGGTGCCAACCTACTCCAGTGTTCTTGCCTGGACACGGCTGAGCTACTTTCACTTCACAATATTCCCTTGTATATATGTACCACATATTCTTCATCCCTTTGTCAGTGAACATTTAGGTTGCTGCCGTGTTTTGGCTGGTATAAATAGTACTGCTAAAAACATTGGGGTGCATGTATCATTTTGAATTAGTTTTCATCTTTTCTGGATATATGCCCAGGATTGGAATTGCTGTTCATGTCATAGCTGTATTTTTAGTTGTTTATGGAACCTCCATGCTATCTCCAAAGTGGCAGTACCAATTTATGTTCCTCCCAACAACATAGGAGGGTTCTCTTTTCTCCACACCCTCTCAAGCCTTCATTGTTTGTAGACCTTTTGATGGTGGTCATTCTGACCAGTGTGAGGTGATACATTTTTGTGGTTTTGATTTGTATTTCTCTCATAAGTAGAGACATCAAACATCTTTTCAGGTGACTATTGACCATCTGTTTGTCTCCTTTGGAGAAGTATCTGTTTTGATCTTCTGCCCAGTTTTTGACTGGGTTGTTTGTTTGTTTGTTTTGACATTAAGCTGTATGAACTGTTTGTATATTTTGGAAATAAATCCCTTATAGATAGCATCATTTGCATATATAGTCTCGTAGTCCAGAAGTTGAATTTTTGTTCTTTTTTGGTTTCCTTTGCTTTGCAAGAAGGTTTTAAATTTAATTAGGTCTCATTTGTTTGATTTTGCTTTTATTACCATAACTCTAAAAGATAGATTCAAAAAAATTTTCCTGACATTTATGTCAGTGTTTTGCATTTGTTTTCCACTATGAATTTTATAGTATCTGGTCTTGTATTTAGATGTTTCACACATTTTGAATTTATTTTTGTATGTGGTGTTAGAGAATGTTGTAATTTCATTCTTTTTCATGTAACTATTCATTTATCCTAGCATCACTTATTAAAGAGACTTCTTCATTCTATATTCTTTCCTCCTTTGTTATAGAATAATTAAGTAAGTTGGTTTATTTCTGGGTTTTCTGTCCTGTTTCACTGATCTGTGTTTCTGTTTTGTGCCATCATCATACCACTTCCCTGGTGGCTCAGACGGTAAAGCCTTCTGCCTACAATGCAGGAGAACCAGTTTCAATCCCTGGGTCAGGAAGATCGCTGGAGAAGGAAATGGCAACCCACTTCAATATTCTTGCCTGGAAAATCCCATGGACAGAGGAACCTGGTAGTCTATAGTCGATGGGGTCACAAAGAGTTGGGCATGACTGAGCGACTTCACTTTCACTTTGTTGACTGTCAGTTGGTAGTATAGTCTGAACTCAGGGAATGTGATTCCTCCAGCTCTGTCCTTCTTTCTAAGATCATTTTAGATATCAGAGTCTTTTGTATTTTGGTAGAAATTAAGTTTTTCTTTGATAAGGGTTGCATTGAATATGTAGATTGCCTTGGGTGATATGGTCATTTTGACAGTGTTACTTCTTTCAGTCCAAGCACATGGTTTATGTTTGTGCCATCTGTTTGTGTCATCTTTGGTATCAGTCATCAGCATCTTATAGTTTTATGAGTACAGTTCTTTTGACTTTTTAGGTTTATTCCTTAGGATTGTATCCTTTTTTCTGAGATGGTGAATGGGATTGTTTCATTAATTTCACTTTCTGATATATCATTATTAGTGTATAGAAATGCAGCAGTTTTCTGTATATTTTGTATCCAGAAAGTTTACTCTGTTCATTGATGAGGTCTAGTAGTCATCTGGTGGCATCTTCGGTATTTTCTGTGCCTAGCATCATCGTGACAGTTTTACTTCTCCTTTATTTATTTATTTTTTTACCTTGAATTCCTTTTATTTCTTTTTCTTTTCTGATTGTTGTGGCTAGGACTTCCAAAATTATGTTGAATAAAAGTGGCAATAGTGAACATTCTTGTCTTATTCATGTTGTTAAGGGGAGTGCTTTCAGTTTTTCCCTGCTGAGTATGATGTTAGCTGTGTGTTTGACATATACAGTCTTAATTATGTTGAGGTAGGGTCCATCTGTGCTGACTTTCTGAAGGGTTTTTATCATAAATGGCACTTGAATTTTGTCAGAAGCTGTTCTGCGTCTATTGATGATCATATGGTTTTTAGTCTTCAACTGTTACTGTGGTGTATCATAGTGATTAACTTGTGGATATTGAGAAATCTTACATCCCTGCAATAAATCCCACTTGATCATGGTATGATCCTTTAATGTGCTTTAATGTATTAGTAACTGTTAGAATCTGCTCTTTTGAACTCAGGGAAGGTCTAGGAGAATAAAGCTTTTTTCTACAAAAAGAGTTAGATGCCTTAGAAAGGCTTTTGTAACTGGAAGGGTGTTTCAGAGTCAGTGTCAGTCCCTCCTTTCCTTTGATACTCCTCGATCTTGAGATGAACATGTGTGGAAGAAGAAATGAAGTAAATATCCAATAGAGAGGTTAATTGTACTTGGCAGAGGAACCCAGGTTTAGATAGTCTTTTCCTGGATTTTCCTTCTGATTTCTGCTAATAAGATTCTTACACAATATACTGGAATATTGTGTATGTTTTTCTTGAATATAAGCATTCCATTGTAAGTTACAAAATCAGAGTTGGATACATTACATTATAAATAATATAAGAGGTATTATTCTGCTTTTTCCATATATCACAATCACTTTTAACATCTCTCTTGTTTCTGTCCCATACCCATGGTATAATGCCCATAAACTTGCTGAACCACTTCTTTTCTTTTAAGGTCAGTAGATTAGTTTGCGCTCTCAATTATTTCCACAAAGACATGCAGTCACAAGCTGATATCTGACATAAACCTGTGTACCCTATGCTCCACGCAGGCCCTTTCTTAGTCCTGACCAGTCCCCACATAGTACCTTGATATGGAGGGAAACGTTGTTGGGACCTAACAAACGCATGATAGGCTTCAGGGACTAAGGTAGGCCTCATGGGAAAAGCTGAGTCATTGCCCAGTGAGGTCATCCCCAGGGATGCCAGGACTTGTCCAATCAGCATACTCCCCATAACCTGGTTTGAGTCTATCAGGACGTAAAAGACATCCCCAAGGAAGCCTGCAGCGCGAAAGACCAGCCAATTAGTAAATAACAGGAAATTCTTGCAGCCAATAAAGATTAGCCAAGTAGTAAACCCCTGCAGCCATAGATTAGCCAATTAGTCTAAGCCTATAAATACTGCTGTAATTCTGGGCTCAGCACTCTTGCTCCACTCCCACTACATTGGATGTGGCAGGAGCCCTAGCTCGAGCTAGAAATAAAACCCCTTCATGCTTTTGCATTAACGTGGACGTCTTATTCTCTCAGTTTTGGGGACTCGGACTCTGGGCATAACACTTACCTATCACATCCCTCCACCTTCTACATACTCTCACTGTAAAGATAATCTCTGATCATTTATTGAACACATTTCTCAGGACATGACCTAAATTACTCTGTGCATCCATGAAGACTCACAACCCATTTTGAGATGGGATGGTTGAATAATAGTTAAACAGACTTCTTTGTCTTCTATCTTCCTTGATATTTTCCTTCTAACTTTCTTGTACTTTTTTCCTTTTTTTTTTTTTTTTTGGAAATATTTTCTAGTCTATTCATTTGTTGAGTGGTCAAGTTTACAAATTTGTTTTTTCAGTTGTCCTAGGGTTTCCCTGGTGGCTCAGAGGTTAAAGCGTCTGCCTCCAATGTGGGAGACCCGGGTTCGATCCCTAGGTCAGGAAGATCCCCTGGAGAAGGAAATGGCAATCCATCCACTCCAGTATTGTTGCCTGGAGAATCCCATGGACAGAGAAGCCTAGTAGGTTACAGTCCACGGGGTTGCAAAGAGTCAGACACAACTGAGCAACTTAACCTCACCAGTATGTTCAGATTCATTTCCTGGTTCTCTTACCACTTTGTGGGCCAATTGGGTGTGTCTCTTGCTCTGATTAGAGAAAAACATGTTAATTTACCTCAAGCCTTGTAATGCAAATTAGTGCTGTCAGTAGTACATGCTTTATAGTAAATACTCAAAATTTTGTTTAAAAAGGTAGTCTCTGTATTCTGTTATGTTCTTTATGATATGACTTTACCTTCTATCTTTTTTAATATAAATTTATTTATTTTCATTGGAGGTTCATTACTTTACAATATTGTATTGGTTTTGCCATAGATCAACATGAGCCCACCACAGGTATACACGAGTTCCCCATCCTGAATCCCACTCCCTCCCAGCTCCCTGTACCACCCCCCTGGCTCATCCCAGTGCACCAGCCCCAAGCATCCAGTATCATGCATCGAACCTACACTGGCGATTCATTTCATATCTGATATTATACATGTTTCAATGCCATTCTCACAAATCATCCCACCCTTTCCCTCTCCCAGAGTCCAAATGCCTTTTCTATACATCTATGTCTCTTGCTGTCTCGGAAGAGTTATCGTTACCATCTTTCTAAATTCCATGTATATGGTTTATAATAGCCAGGACATGGAAGCAACCTAGATGTCCATCAGCAGATGAATAGATAAGAAGGCTGTGGCACATATACAAAATGGAGTATTACTCAGCCATTAAAAGGAATTCATTTGATTCAGTTCTAATGAGGTGGATGAAACTGAAGCCTATTATACAGAGTGAAGTAAGCCAGAAAGAAAAACACCAATACAATATACTAATGCATATACATGGAATATACATGGAAATGCATTTCTCTGATAATGAGTGATGTTGAGTGTCTTTTCATGTGTTGTTAGCCATCTGTATGTCCTCTTTGGAGAAAAGTCTTTTTAGTTCTTTGGCCCATTTTTTTGATTGGGTCGTTTATTTTTCTGGAATTAAACTGCAGGAGTTGCTTGTATTTTTTGAGATTGGTTGTTTGTCAGTTGCTTCATTTGCTATTATTTTCTTCCATTCTGAAGGCTGTCTTTTTACCTTGCTTATAGTTTCCTTTGTTGTGCAGAAGCTAAGTTTAATTAGGTCCCATTTGTTTAAATTTGCTTTTATTTCCAATATTCTGGGAGGTGGGTCATAGAGGATCCTGCTGTTATTTATGTCGGAGGGTGTTTTGCCTATGTTCTCCTCTACGAGTTTTATACTTTCTGGTCTTCTGTTTAGATCGTTAATCTAATTTGAATCTATTTCTGTGTATTTTGTTAGAAAGTGATCTAGTTTCTTTCTTTTACAAGTGGTGACCAGTTTTCACAGCACCACTTGTTAAAGAGATTGTTTTTAATCCATTGTATATTCTTGCCTCCTTTGTCAAAGATAAGTTGTCCATAGGTGCATGGATTTATCTCTGGGCTTTCTATTTTGCTCCATTGATCTGTTTCTGCCTTTGTGCCAGTACCATACTGTCTTGATGACTGTGGCTTTGTAGTAGAGTCTGAAGTCAGGCAGGTTGATTGTTCTAGTTCCATTCTTCTTTCTCAAGATTGCTTTGGCTATTTGAGTTTTTTTGTATTTCCATACAAATTGTGAAATTATTTGTTCTAGCTCTACATTATCTCTTGTTAAAATTTTATTTATTTTTTAATTGAAGGATAATGGCTTTACTGAATTTTGTTTTCTGTCAAACCTCAACTACATTATATCTTGTAGGCATTTTCAATTGCAGCATTTCTCAGCAATATTGTGTCTGACTCTAGTCAATAAATACACAAAGCACTCACTTTTTATTTATTATATTTTGGTGCCATTAAACTAGGTAATGAAGAATAGTGCATGGCTAGAGATTAGCCTTCCTTGGTGGCTCAGTGGTAAAGAATTCACCTGCTAATGCAAAGATTCAGGTTTGATCCCTGAGTCAGGAAGATCTCATGGAGAAGGAAATGGCAACCCACTCCACTATTCTAGCCTGGGAAATCCCATGGACAGAGGAGTCCGGTTCGCTACAGTCCACGGTGTCGCAAAGAGGCAAACACAACCGAGTGACTAAACAACAACAACATAGGTGGGGGTTGCATTGTTATTGGCTGTTAGAAAACCAGTGAATATTTTACGTCTTAATTTATGTGTCATTTACAGACGATGGTCTTCTAGTGTGTATTTTGCAATACAGCTGACACATACTACTTGTTAATATTATAAAATGCCTTTTCTTTTTGGGTACGTAGTTCTATAGCAGATTTAGAAAACTATGCTTTTACAAAACATTGTTTTAATCATATTCTTCATTTTCTCATTTGTTTTCAATTGTAAACAACCAATTATGAAAAGTTAATTATTCATTGGGTAAGCTTGGTTTTGGATTATTTACTGTTAGAATAGAAAATATGTTGTTTAGAATTTATGTATGTACAGTAAGTTTGCAGAATACAATGGTAGTGTAATATTTTGTTTTCAATTTGAGACAGCTGATGATTGATACGGTCCTAAGGGTTCTGGTAGAAAAACACTCTGTTTTTGAGAGTTGGTATAAGATTGTCCAATGTTAGTGTGTTTCACATATGGTTTTTAAAACTATGCTACCTTAATGGTGAATTTATGTTATGCTTTCTTAAGTTAAGAATTCTATTCTTTTAGTGTCTCTAAAGACTTAAGGTGATCATTGTCGTGTTTCATAACTTGATGTATTACTTTTGGTGTAATATATATTCAACATGAAACATTTATTTTTGAATTATTCTGAGCAGGATACCTATGATTCTTTTTATCTTGTAGATATCTCTCCTTCACATGTGATCAAGCATTTACAACCCAAAGCGAACAGTGATAAACGAGAAACATTCCAAACATTGATGCTGGGAAGCCCTGAAAGCTATGAAATCAAACATTTTCATCTTTGGGAACGTCAGGAAAATATGTGTGACTTTGAGTGTCAGGGGAGAGATGACAAAATAAATTACAAAGGCACACCTGTAAGCCTTAATGGAAATGTGCCTGATGGAACAGATTCGCATGATAGAAAGGATGCAGACATCAAGCCCTTTGGAAAGAGGTTTGGATTTAACTTTCAGGATAAACTGCAGATATTTCAAACTGGCGGAATAATTTCTGAATATAATGAAGTTAAGAGTTCTGTCAACAACAGTTTCTCATTTTCACCACTTCACAGAATTCCTTCTTGTGTCCAAACCAGTGTTTCTAATATATGTGGGAATGATTTTATGAATCCTTCAGGAATAACACAAGAACTCAAAGCACACAGGGAAAAACCTTACAAATGTGATGAGTGTGGCAAGGCCTTTACTCACAGCTCACACCTCAAGAGACATAAGAAAATTCATACAGGAAAGAAATTATTTAAATGTGATATATGTGACAAAGTCTTCAGCCAAAACTCAAACCTTGCTCGTCATCAGAGGGTTCATACTGGAGAGAAACGTTACAAATGTGATGAGTGTGGTAAGACCTTTCGTGAAAAGTCAACCCTTTTAAGGCATCAGACAGTTCATACTGGTGAGAAACCTTACAAATGTGATGAGTGTGGCAAGTCCTTTTGTGTAAAGTCAACCCTTTTAAGTCATCGGACAGTTCATACTGGAGAGAAACCTTACAAATGTGATGAGTGTGGCACGGCCTTTCGTCTAAAATCAAACCTTTTGAGTCATCAGACAGTTCATACTGGAGAGAAACCTTACAAATGTGATGAGTGTGACAAGGCCTTTGCTCACAGCTCAGTCCTCAAGAGTCATAGGAACATTCATACAGGAAAGAAATTATTTAAATGTGGTACATGTGACAAAGTCTTCAGCCAAAATTCAAACCTTGCTCGTCATCAGAGGGTTCATACCGGAGAGAAACGTTACAAATGTGATGAATGTGGCAAGGCCTTTCGTGTAAAGTCAACGCTTTTAAGGCATCAGACAATTCATACTGGAGAGAAACCTTACAAATGTGATGAGTGTGGCACGGCCTTTCGTGTAAAGTCAACCCTTTTAAGTCATCAGACAGTTCATACTGGAGAGAAACCTTACAAATGTAATCAGTGTGGCATGGCCTTTCGTGTAAAGTCAACCCTTTTAAGTCATCAGACAGTTCATACTGGAGAGAAACCTTACAAATGTAATGAGTGTGGCACAGCCTTTCGTGTAAAGTCAAACCTTTTAAGTCATCAGACAGTTCATACTGGTGAGAAACCATACAAATGTGATCAGTGTGGCAAGGCCTTTCGTCTAAAGGTAACCCTTTTAAGTCATCAGACAGTTCATACTGGAGAGAAACCTTACAAATGTGATCAGTGTGGCACGGCCTTTCGGTTAAAGTCAAGCCTTTTAAGTCATCAGACAGTTCATACTGGAGAGAAACGTTACAAATGTGATGAGTGTGGCAAGGCCTTTTGTGTAAAGTCAACCCTTTTAAGTCATCAGACAATTCATACTGGAGAGAAGCCTTACACATGTGATGAGTGTGGCAAGGCCTTTTGTGTAAAGTCAACCTTTTTAAGTCATCAGACAGTTCATACTGGAGAGAAACCTTACAAATGTGATCAGTGTGGCAAGTCCTTTCGTCTAAAGTCAATCCTTTTAAGGCATCAGACAGTTCATACTGGAGAGAAACCTTACAAATGCGATCAGTGTGGCAAGGCCTTTCGTGTAAAGTCTACCCTTTTAAGTCATCAGACAGTTCATACTGGAGAGAAACCTTACAAATGTGATGATTGTGGCAAGGCCTTTGCTCAGAGCTCACACCTCCAGGAAACATAAGAAAATTCATACAGGAAAGAAACTATTTAAATGTGATATATGTGACAAACTCTTTGGCCAAAATTCCACCCTTTTAAGTCATCAGACAGTTCATACTGGACAGAAACGTTACATATGTGATGACTGTGGCAAGGCCTTTTGTCTAAAGTCAACCCTTTTAAGGCATCAGACAGTTCATACTGGAGAGAAACATTACAAATGTGATGAATGTGGTGAGGCCTTTTGTGAAAAGTCAACCCTTTTAAGTCATCAGACAGTTCATACTGGAGAGAAACCTTGTGTTGAGTGTGGCAAGGCCTTTACTGATAGCTCATACCTCAGGAGACATAAGAAAATTCATACAGGAAAGAGATTATTTAAATGTGATATATGTGACAAAGTCTTCGGCCAAAATTCAAAGCTTGCTCATGCTCATCTTCAGACGGTTCATACTGGAGAGAAACCTTACAAATGTGATGTTTTTGGCACGGCTGTTGGTATAAAGTCAACCCTTTTAAGGCATCAGACAGTTCGTAGTGGTCAGAAACCTTACAAATGTGATGAATGCGGCAAGGCCTTTCGTGAAAAGTCAACCTTTTTAAGTCATCAGACATTTCATACTGGAGAGAAACCTTACAAGTGTGATGAGTGTGGATAAGTCTTCCGTCAAAACCCCATCTTCATCATCAATGGAGAATTCATACTGGAGAGAGACCTTTCAGATGTAATGAGTGTGGCAAGTTCTTCAGTCTAAATTCACACCTTAAAAAACATTGGAGAATACATATAGAGAAACCTTTCAAATGTTTCGAGTGTGGAAAATTATTTTCTCAGTTCTCAGCACTCACTAAATATCAGAAAATCCATACATGAGTGAAACTCATGTGAATGTGGTGTATGGTAGAAGTCTTTAAAATTCACACCCTACTGTTGCTCAGAGAATTCAACCTACTGAGAAACTGTACAAATATCATGAGTGTGGCAACATCTTAGGCTTCATGAGAAAATTCATACTGGATAGAAGCCAGATATATATGTATTTATTACTCAGGTCTTTAGAACATGAATTCATTCTAGAAAAATTCCTCACCAATTTCACAAATGTTAAGAAGTAAATAAATAACCCTATTCTCACATCTCACCAGTAGTATCAGAGTATTTATCCTGGAAAAAACACACAGCAATGTAATGTGTGTGGCAAGGATCTTACCCAAAAGTCACAAGATAGGGACATAGTGGAGCCCTACTTCCCAGACTCAGTGGCTGTGTCAAATCCTTTACCTTTTTCACTCTATGTATTCTCTGATGACTTTAGTTCAGGTACTCAGCAACTGCAGTAAGCCCATATTTGAAGAGACGGTATAGAGATCTTTTCGTGTAAAAGAAACCCGAATTCTACCTCAGCAAAGATGATTGTTTGGGACAGTAGTCTGCCATCTTTTGGTCTCCTGGCTTTCTGAATAAAGTCACTATTCCTTGCCCAACAAGTAATCTCTCAGTTTATTGGCCTTTTGTGTGATGAACTCTAAGAGCTTGGCTTTGGTAATACATTGATCAAATGGATTTGCTACATGTGTTTCACAATGGTCTCTGGGAAGGAATCAATGAGATGAAGGGATCGACTTCATTAGATACAATTCATTCACATCCATGTTCCCTGGAAAAACACACAGCTTGAATTACAAAATTCAGTAGTGTGTGAGAATTAGCAACAAGGAGGGGAGAAAGTAATGTAAAATTAGGACATGACTCACCACAGTCAGTAGGAACAGGAAGCCCTTCTGTACATAGTCCAGCCTGTTATAAAACATAATGTTCTACCAACTGACCTTGAACAGAGTAGGCAAGGTGTTAAAAGGCCTGGGCTTTTCATAGGAGGAGAGGGAGAGTTACCAGGGACTGATGGTGTGCTAGGAAGAATGCATAGACATAGGGTCATGTTCTCCATTGGATAGAAATAACTGTTGTATGTATGATTAAAGAAGAGTTACTTTTATTTGTGGAAATTGAAGACAGAGCTGTCATGGTCTTTGTAGACCGGGACCTAAGGAATGGAGTCAATGAGAAGGAAGCAGGGGACCCAAGTCTCAAGTGAAACAAGGGTGCTTTATTTGCAAAACGCATGTTTATATATCTTTATACAAGGCAGCTTTAGGCAGTAAAAACATTGAGGCAAAACAAAGCAAAGCAAATAACAATCTTGAAAGGGACAGAAAGTATTCCATATCCTGAGGAAGAGGGACATAACTGAACAGATTACCTTCAAGTAAAATGTCCCTGAAGGGAGTCACTGAAGGGATTCCAAGCAGATGCTCTTTCTCATGACCTCAGTCCTGAGAACTGGGTGCAGCTCTGCTCTTACCTGTTTTCCAGGAACTGATAAAGAATAGAGTCCTTTAGAATCAGCACACAAAAGAAGAAAATATCATGTTGGATCCTTTAAAGTTGAATGCTCCCCGACAGTTCCCCATTTTTTACTTTTTCATAATTGGGAATTACTGTAGATACTTGTGTGAAAAAGGCCCTGAGCAAGTGAGTTTGTTTAGTTTGAACAATTTCAGTTGAAAGACATCGGTATGTTACAATTATAATCACCAGGATAATTATCAGCCTTATAGTTCCTGATCCAATGCTATGTGTAATGCCTTGAAACCATCTTTGAGGGTCTAGCCCAGATAATTGATCAGCTACCTGTTCAGCTAAGGTTCTCAAACTGTTGGAAGAGGGTAGACTCTTAGAGAAGGTTTCATGGGTTTCCTTTTGCGATAATTGTACATTTAAGGAAGCATTATTATGCATATCTTGCAAATGAAACTTGATTTTTTTTCCCAATTGTAAGCACTATGGTTGAACCAAAGAGGAGTGATGAGTAGAATTCCAATTCCAATTTAATAATACTTGTTTTTGTAAATCCATTAATTGATCTCCAATCCATAGCTGTTTTTATCTTGAACTTTTCCATCTTTCTGAACCTGAGTGACCCATATAGTATGAGCATCTTTTGTCCAATTTTGAATAAAGTTTTGTATTTGAATTGAAGTTTGTAAAGCAGTGTCTGTGACAGCGGCAGTGGTGCAAATAGCTATTAACCCCAAAATGCTGAGAATTAAGCATCTAATTGCTTAGATCGTCAGAGTAATTTAGTGAGTAACTGGGAGGTAAGTCTTGCCATGAGATCCTCTTTCCAGGGTCATTGGAGATCTGCTGGCAACCACAGCCTACGTTGTGACTGAAAAATCAAAAGGGATTCGTATTTTTAGAGAAATAGAGGAATTAAGACAAGTATACAATATTCAATCTATACAAGTCACAGAACATGAAGTCTTATTGTAAGTTTCCTATGGTGATAACAAAAGGAAGGGGAATGCAAGCTTGTGTAAAATACGAATGATTATAATGGAAGGAATATTTACGATGATTATGACTGGTCCCTGTAAAATATCCAGTCCAGGTTCCAACTTTTCAATATTCGTAGCAAGTTTCCAGATGTCCCATTGCTCAGTCCCAATTTGTTTATTGAGGACAATTTGAGGGTGAGGAGGTTCCATTCCACCATCAAACCAGTCAAGGAGTCCTTTGTCATGGAAGTGTTTCACTGAACTGTTGGTAATCTTCCATGTTACCTGAGTAACATAATCACACATAGTACTGTTAATATTATCTGAGCAGTATGATAACCACATACCATAGGGTCCCCAATCAACAATGGTGTAATTGGCCACAAACATGAATTTCCATGATTTAGCTTGACATCATGATAAACAGGAGTATATTTAAAATCCTTATAAATAAACCCCTTACATTACAACTTTTGTCCTTGTCCTAGAGTTTTGGTAGTATTGACATGATTCTCATAAGAGGACAGGGCAGTAAACAGTCTAAGCAATGTGTGGAAATTCTTTTTTGGAGGCAGGAGGAAAGCTCACGTTTGTCGACTAACAATACATAATTCTGCTGGGCCCATGCATAAAGGAAGGATTTTATAGCCTAGAGGAATGTTAATTAATATTCCTTCTTCCTCAGGATGAGAGGGCCCTCCAAGCTCCAAGGAGGAGGCATATGTACTGAGTCATTAGTGGATACAACTGGTCCTGTATCTATCCATTCTACAACCTGCAATAAAGGGGGTTAGGTATATAAGCCCAATCAGAGTGATTAATCAAGTCAGCCTGAGGAGGGGAAGCAAAAGCAAGCATAGCGACAAAAATATTTTTAGGATTCTGAGGCTTTTTCTGTTGAGAAACCAGATTTTCAGCTTGATTAGTAAGGGTTTTTATCTGTCCCCAAGTAGGAAAATCATAGGGTCGATGACCTTGAGTGCAGCGTTTCTTGGAACTTTTCAAGTCGCCATGGCTTGTACTGGAAATTCCTCCTCCTGGTGATTTAGCTGTTTCTTCTCTATCTTGAATGCTGGTGACTTCGCTGGGGCAGATCTTCCGAAGAGGGAGCCAACTGATTTCGCTGGGTCCTTCTGGAGAAATCCAAGCATACCCCTTTTCCCTGTAATTTTAATTTTCCAGATTTGCATTGTTTAGTCAACCCATCTTGATACCAAATGGGCAGAGGAAGGGAGGTATCTTTCAATGCCTCAAAATGTTTTTCTGCTTTGTCAAAGTATCCCCTTGAAGCAAGTTTAAAAATTTTAAGCAAATAAAGCTGTATTAAAGTCACTGCACACGGTGATTGGAGCCATGAAATTAAAAGACGGTTACTCCTTGGAGGAAAAGTTATGACAAACCTAGAGAGCATATTCAAAAGCAGAGACATTACTTTGCCAACTAAGGTCCGTCTAGTCAAGGCTATGGTTTGTCCAGTAGTCATGAATGAATGTGAGAGTTGGACTGCGAAGAAGGCTGAGCGCGAAAAAGTTGATGGTGTTGAACTGTGGTGTTGGAGAATACTCTTCAGAGTCCCTGAGACTTCAAGGAGATCAGCCCTGGTATTTCTTTGGAAAGAATGATGCTAAAGCTGAAACTCCATTACTTTGGCCACCTCATGTGAAGAGTTGACTCATTGGAAAAGACTTTGATGCTGGGAGGGATTGGGGGCAGGAGGAGAATGGGACAACAGAGGATGAGATGGCTGGATGGCATCACGGACTCGATGTACGTGAGTCTGAGTGAACTCTGGGAGTTGGTGATGGACAGGGAGGCCTGACGTGCTGATATTCATGGGGTTGCAAAGAGTCGGCCATGACTGTGTGACTGAAGTGAACTATAGTCATAGGATTAAAGAGTATATTGCGTTGGAGTCTGTTGGGGTCCTTTAATGGACTGGAACCTGGCGATCCAGTTTCAATGATAAGAAAGTGAAAAAGAGAGAGAGAGAGAGAGAAAGACATGGGCACCCAAGCTCTGATGGATCAAAGGTGATTTAATGATCTTTCTGTGAGTATATATAGGCTGTTGTACAAGAAATTTCTTTCGATAATGATAAAGATCAGAAAACCAAACGTACAGCAACCGTTACCAAGGAAGGAAGGGATTAATAATGGTCACAAGTTCAGGAGACAATCCATATCTCAAGAAAGAGGATCAAGACTAAGCAGTTTTGTCGTAAGGAGAAAGTTTACTGAAGGCGTTTCAAGCCTGTCTCATCCTATGACCTCAGTCCTGGGAGCGGCATGCTGTTCCATTGGTTTCTGACAACAGAAACTGATAAGGAACAAAGGATTTATGAGGAACAGCACGTGGAAATCCCCCTGTTAAACATTCCCTGACAATTCCCACTTATTTATATTTGTAAAAAGGGTTCTGACCATTTGAGTTTGTTTAGTGCTAACAATTTTGCATGATGGTAATGGTGAACGACAAATAGAATTGTCAAGACAATCACCAAAATTACATTTCCAGACCCAGTGCTGTGAGTAATGCTTTGAAACCATCTGCGTGGGTCTAACCCAGATAATTGATCAGCTAGTTGTTCAGCTAAAGTTTGCAAATTAGTGGAAGAGGGCAGATTTTTAGAAAAGGTTTGAAAGATCTCTCTTTGTAATAATTGTACATTCAGAGAGGCATTGTCATGTATGTTTTGTATATGAAATTTGATTTGTGCCCAGTTGTAGGTACTATTATTGAACAGGTGTAACACAAAATTGAGTAGAATTCCAATCACATTTTAGCATCACCTGTTTTTGTACATGATTGATTGTACAAATTGATCTCCAACCCAGTTGATGATTGTTTTTAGTTCCTGTATTTCATCTTGAATATGCTCATCTATCTGAGCCTGAGTGGCCCACATATTATGAGCATCTTTAGTCCAATTTTTGATAAAATTAAGTGTTTGAATTGAGGTTTGTAAAGCAATGTCAGTGACAGCAGCAGTGGTGCAAATAGCTATTAATCCCCAAATGCCAAGAATCAGCCTTCGAATGAATTGTTTAGATCACTGGAGCAGTTTAATAAGTAACCGGGAAGCAAGTCCAGCCATGGGCCTTCCTCCCAGGGCCGCTGGAGATTTATTGGTAACCACAGACTACATTGAGATCGAAGATTCAAAAGGGATTCATTTCTTAAGGAAACAGAAGAGTTAAGACAAGTATATAATCTGCAATTTATACAAGTTACAGAACGTAAAGTCTTATTGAATTGTAAACTTCCTATAGCTAGAACAAAAGGAAGGGGAACAGAAGCTTGTATGAAATATGATTGATTATAACGAAAGAAATAGTTTCTGTGACCACGATTAGTCCCTGGGAAATGTCCAGTCCAAGTCCTAAGTTCTTGGGTGCTCGCAGCAAGTTTCCAGGTGTTCCATTGTTCAGTCCCAATCTGGTTATTGAGGACTATTCGAAGACGAGGTGGGTGCTATTCCACATTCAAGCCACCCAAGAAGTCCTTTGTCATGGTAATGTTGCATTATAGTGTTACTAACCTTCTATGCTACTTGAGTAGCATAAATACATGCAGTACTGTTAATATCATCTGAGCAATTAGATAACCACATACCATGGGGTCCCCAATCGACAACTGTATGATTCAGTTCAGGAAGGAACGAAGTTAGTGTTCAGTAATTAATTTTCAAAAATCTTACTTTATTTGGAAATGACCTACCTATTTAATAAGCTTTTCTTATTTCGTTTAGTATAATTTTATGAATTTAGATTAACCCAATCCTAAAAGATTACTTTAGGTAGACATTTTGAAAATATAATTATTTTTATTAGAGTTTATCTAAAAGTTTTCATCTCATATATAGATAGATAGATAGTGAGTTACATTTTTGTTGACAGACTTAGTTTACCTTAAATCTAGGCACAATAAAAGTATTATATAATGATGATTTAAGGCATGTATTAATTAGATTAGCAAATTATTATATATATTTAAATAAACATTTAATATTAAATATTTTTCAGTTCACATGAACTTGAATTTAAATAGAGCTCATTAATTTCATATTATCCAAAAACAAAGACATGCATTGAGACATAGATAATTTTAGACAGACAGACAGACATAGTTTTCCACTTGACATTTTAAATATCTTTTTGATATATATATATATGTATATACATATGTGTGTGTATGTATATATATATATATTTTTTTTTTCCCCTGAGTTCTACCAATTTGTTTATGGGTGGAGTCCCAGATAGAGTGGACTGTGTATCCAAAGGACATGATAAGAGTTAACTTTAGGTTTTTTCGTAGCCCTGTTTTTGTTTCCCAGGCAGAATTGGAGCTCCAAAAAGTATTTTAACAAGTTAACCTTTTCCTAACTGCACATGTAAGAAAAACCGGTTTTGCAATTTCAAAAAAGATTTTAATCAGTTTTTCTCGAGTCTAAAGAATGAATATTATGGCCATTCAGTATCAAAAATATCACTTCCCGTTTTGGTAGTTACAGTGTATTGCTAATGATATATGCATGAGGGACTTACTGTCAGATTGGATGTAAAGCCTTGAATACAAAATTTTGACAAATAGGACTCTTAAGTATACCTTGAGGTAACAGCCTATTAGAATCTTTTATGAGGCCCAATGTGATTAGGAAAAGGAGAGAGAAAGCGAATCTCTCTCCGTCGAAAGGGTGTAAAGGTATATTTAAAAAGCAATCTTGTAAATCAGTAATAATAATGTGCCAATTTTCAGGAACAGTAGTACGGGATGGGATCCCTGGTTGTAGTGCATCCATGTGATTCATAGATGCATTAACTTTTCTAAGGTCTGTTAAGAGATGTCATTTGTTAGATTTCTTTTTATAACAAAAATAGAGTTCCAAGGAGAGTAAGATTCCTCAATATGTTTTAATTCTACTTGTGTGTCTATAAGTTCTTTAGTAGCCTGTAATTTTTCTTTCATGAGGGGCCATTGTTCTGTGTAAATAGGCTCATCATTCTTCCAAGTTATTTTAATCATTGCTTTGTTAAATGAGCAGTGGCCCATATGAAAACTGTGGAATGTATATCTGAGTTTGCCATTGCATAAGTAAGTCCCTTTCTATTAGATTAAGGGGCTGCATCTATCACATAAGATCTTAATGTTGCAGGCTGGCCTTTCAGTCCTTCATATGGGTAGATTTGAATATTTTGATAAATTTCTTGTACTTTGGTTTGAGAAATTCCTGCAATTTGGCAAGAGATTTTTTGTATAGGCCAGGTTTGGGGCCATAAGTGTTTGGAAATAATAGTAATATCAGACCCAGTGTCAAGGAGACCAGAAAATCTTGAAGCATTAATTTTGAAATTTATATTTTATCGGGCATATTGAGATACCAGTGATGTCCATAAGTATTGTTTTTGATCTGCTGAATCTGCTTGTCTGTACATTATTAGTGGAGTTAATAGAAATTTAAGGCAACAGAAGTAATTGAGCAATTTTGTCCCCCGTTTTGAATTGCCATAGACTCTGAGATGACATCATCATTTGAATCTCTCCTTTATAATCTGAATCAATTATTCCAGGGTGAACAGTAATTCCTTTAGAATTCAAACTAGACTGGCCAAGTAAAAGACCTAAGGTTTGTGGGGGCAGGGGCCCAAAAAGTCCGGTAGTTACTGTAGAAGGGACTGCTTGAGGGTAAAGGGAAAAATCATTTAGGGCTGATATACCAACGGCAACACTACCGGATGTTGAGGGTTTGCGGGAAAAGATAGAAGTTACCCCTGTTTTTTGTTGTAGGGGACATGGGTGGGGGGAGGGGTCCCCTGTTTGGAGTTTCCTGGAATAGGTTTTCCTTCAATATCAAATTTAGATTTACAGTCTTTGGCTCAATGCATTCCTCTCTGGAAGCGAGGGCAGATTATTTGAAGTTTTTTATTAGCTTTCTTAGGGCAGTCCCTTTCTAAATGGTTTTTTTCTCCACATGTAAAGTATCCTTCATTTCCCTTTCTAGAAGGTAGCAGCCATTGTCTTAGCTAGCATTTGCATTTTTGAGTTTCTGATTCTAGATTGCAACAAGCCTTCAAATAATAATAGTCCCAGTCTCAGGAATTGGAAACGTAGCTCTTTGACATTCCACATTTGCATTCTCATAAGCAAGTAATTTCTCTAGCTGTTTTTTGGCTTCTTCTCTGATTACAGTACGGGAAATAGCACTGGAGCAGGCGTGAAGAGATACCCCATGCCCAAGGTAAGAGAAACATCAGTAAGATGGTAGGTGTTGCAAGAGGGCACCAGAGGGCAGACACACTGAAACCATACTCACAGAAAACTAGTCAGTCTAATCACACTAGGACCACAGCCTTGTCTAACTCAATTAAACTAAGCCATGCCTGCGGGGCAACCCAAGACGGATTGGTCATGGTGGAGAGGTCGACAGAATGTGGTCCACTGCAGAAGGGAATGGCAAGCCACTTCAGTATTCTTGCCTTGAAAACCTATGAACAGTATGAAAAGGCAAAATGATAGCATATTGAAAGAGGAACTCCCCAGGTCAGTAGGTGCCCAATATGCTACTGGAGATCCGTCGAGAAATAACTCCAGAAAGAATGAAGGGATGGAGCCAAAGCAAAAACAATACCCAGCTTCGGATCTGACTGGCGATAAAAGCAAGGTCTGATTCTGTAACGACCAATATTGCATAGGAACCTGGAAAGTCAGGTCCATGAATCGAGGCAAATTGGAAGTGGTCAAATGAGATGGCAAAAGTGAATGTTGGCATTGTAGGAATCAGCGAACTAAAATGAACTGGAATGGGTGAATTTAACTCAGATGACCATTATATCTACTACTGTGGGCAGGAATCCCTCAGAAGAAATGGAGTAGCCATCATGGTCAACAAAACAGTCTGAAATGCAGTACTTGGATGCAGTCTCAAAAACGACAGAATGATCTCTGTTCGTTTCCAAGGCAAACCATTCAATATCACAGTAATCCAAGTCTATGTCCCAACCAGTAATACTGAAGAAGCTGAAGTTGAACGGTTCTATGGAGACCTACAAGACCTTTTAGAACTAACACCCCAAAAAGATGTCCTTTTCATTATAGGGGACTGGAATGCAAATGTAGGAAGTCAAGAAACACCTGGAGTAACAGGCAAATTTGGCCTTGGGATGCGGAATGAAGCAGGGCAAAGACTAAACGAGTTTTGCCAAGATAATGCACTGGTCATAGCAAACACCCTCTTCCAACAACACAAGAGAAGACTCTAGACATGGACATCACCAGATGGTCAACACCGAAATCAGATTGATTATATTCCTTGCAGCCAAAGATGGAGAAGCTCTATACAGTCAACAAAAACAAGACCAGGAGCTGGCTGTGGCTCAGATCATGAACTCCTTATTACCAAATTCAGACTGAAATTGAAGAAAGTAGAGAAAACTGCTAGACCATTCGAGTATAACATAAATCAGATTCCTTATGATTATACAGTGGAAGTGAGAAATAGATTTAAAGGCCTAGATCTTATAGATGGAGTGCCTGATGAACTATGGAATGAGGTTTGTGACATTGTACAGGAGACAGGGATCAAGATCATCCCCATGGAAAATAAATGCAAAAAGGAAAATGGCTGTCTGGGGAGGCCTTACAAATTGCTGTGAAAAGAAGAGAAGCAAAAAGCAAAGGAGAAAAGGAAATATATAAGCATCTGAATGCAGAGTTCCAGACAATAGCAAGAAGAGATGAGATAGCCTTCTTCAGCGATCAATGCAAAGAAATAGAGGAAAAGAACAGAATAGGAAAGACTATAGATTTCTTCAAGAAAATTAGAGATACCAAGGGAACATTTCATGCAAAGATGGACTGGATAAAGGAGAGAGAAGATATTAAGAAGAGGTGGCAAAAATACACAGAGGTACTGTACAAAAAATATCATCATGACGCAGGTAATCACGATGGTTTGATCACTAATCTAGAGCCAGACATCTTGGAATGTGAAGTCAAGAGGGCCTTAGAAAGCATCACTACAAACAAAGCTAGTGGAGGTGATGAAATTCCAGTTGAGCTATTTCAAATCCTGAAAGATGATGCTATGAAAGTGCTACACTCAATATGCCAGCAAATTTGAAAAACTCAGCAGTGGCCACAAGACTGGAAACGGTCAGTTTTCATTCCAATTCCAAAGAAAGGCAATGCCAAAAATACTCAAACTATCGCACAATTGCACTCATCTCACATGCTAGTAAAGTCATGCTCAAAATTCTCCAAGCCAGGCTTCAGCAATACATGAACTGTGAACTCCTGATGTTCAAGCTGGTTTTAGAAAAGGCAGAGGAACCAGAGATCAAATTGCCCACACCCACTGGATCATCAAAATAGCAAGAGAGTTCCAGAAAAACATCTATTTCTGCTTTATTGACTATGCAAAGCCTTTGACTGTGTGGATTACAATAAACTGTGGAAAATTCTGAGAGATGGGAATACCAGACCACCTGACCTGCCTTTTGAGATGTCTGTCTGCAGGTCAGGAAGCAACAGTTAGACGTGGACATGGAACAACAGACTGGTTCCAAATAGGAAAAGGAGTATGGCAAGGCTGTATATTGTCATCCTGCTTATTTAAATTATATGTGGAGTACATCATGAGAAACTCTGGGCTGGAAGAAGCACAAGCTGGAATCAAGATTGCTGGGAGAAATATCAATAACCTCAGATGCAGATGACACCACTCATATAGCAGAAAGTGAAGGGGAACTAAAAAGCCTCTTGATGAAAGTGAAAGTGGAGTTTGAAAAAATTGGCTTAAAGCTCAACATTCAAAAACGAAGATCATGGCATCTGGTCCCATCACTTCATGGGAAATAGATGGGGATACGGTGGAAACAGTGTCAGACTTTATTTTTGGGGGCTCCAAAATCACTGCAGAAGGTAACTGCAGACATGAAATTAAAAGACACTTACTCCTTGGAAGAAAAGTTATGACCAATCTAGATAGTATATTCAAAAGCAGAGACATTACTTCGCTGACTAAAGTCTGTTTAGTTAAGGCTATGGTTTTTCCTGTGGTCATGTATGAATGTGAGAGCTGGACTGTGAAGAAGGCTGAGTGCTGAAGAATTGATGCTTTTGAACTGTGGTGTTGGAGAAGACTCTTTAGAGTCCCTTGGACTGAAAGGAGATCTAACCGGTCCATTCTGAAGGAGATCAGCCCTGGGATTTCTTTGGAAGGGCTGATGCTAAAGGTGAAACTCCAGTACTTTGGCCACCTCATTAGAAGAGTTGACTCATTGAAAAAGACTCTGATGCTGGGAGGGATTGGGGGCAGGAGGAGAAGGGGACGATAGAGGATGAGATGGCTGGATGGCATCACTGACACGATGAAAGTGAGTCTGAGTGAACTCAGGGAGTTGATGATGGACAGAGAGGCCTGGCATGCTGCGATTCATGGGGTCACAAAGAGTCAGACACGACTGAGCGACTGATCTGAAGTGAACTGAATACAAAATAAATTGCAAAAATCTCGTATTAGACTTGATTTACCTCTCAAGTTGTTTATATTCCCTTTTCTCCTTTCCCCCACGGGACCTCTTGACCAACAACAACACCCGATAGAATGGATCTATACCCATTTTAGAGGGACAAGGTCACTTACACTCTATATTGATTTGATCAATCTGATAATTATTAATGGGAGAAATAGAACTAAGGCTCTAATTGGCTCTGATCCTCATAACATTGTAATTAATATATCTCAATTTAAGAATACGCTACAAACATCTACAAATTTCCAAATAGCCTTTCTAGAATAAAGATATTTGATTTCATTATCCTTCTAACAAACTCTGGAATTTCTTCAAAAATACTGAATTTATTATCTCTTGCATTGTCACATTACAACCTATACCTCGAACTAGTGTTTTCTATATAGATAGGTCTAAAAACACCAAAGCCTCATTCTGATCTGTCAAAGAATTCAGTATTTTATACTAAGTTTCATTCTGTTCAACAAAATGAAGTATATACTCTTATTCAAGTTTTTCACCTACATCCTTATTCTATTAATATAGTCTCTGACTCTTTATATTCAGTTTCTATATTAGGAAATATAGACACCTCTATTATACATTCCAATCAACATATTATTCAACAAGTTTTTCTCGAACTTACAGTCTATTAGGGACTGCACTTCCCCCATTTGTATTACCCATATTTGAACACATTCCTACCTTCCTGGCCCTATGACTCATGGTAGTGAACAAGCTGATAAACTTGTTTCTTTTGCTTCTCCCAAGGAGCAACATGTTCTGTTGTACAATAATGCTGGCTCTTTAAACCAAATTTAGAAAATTCCATACCACCATGCTAAAGAAATCATTAATAATTGCTCTATTTGTTGACCCCTACATCTTCGACCCATTGCACAGGGTATTGTTAATCCTCGAGGATTACAACCCAATGAATTATGGTACATGGACGTAACTCATTGCCCTGAACTTTCTCCATCTTCTTTCCTACATGCCTGTATCAACACAAATTCTTTTATATGGGCCACCCCTCTTCGAGATGAGGCTACACGGCACGTTAACCAACCCATTAGCTTGTTTTGCAAAAATGGGAACTCCCAACTCTATGAAAACACACAACGGCCGTGCCTATACTTCTAGGCAATTCGAGCAATTTTTGCAGTCTTTTTCTAGTCAACATATTACAGGCATTCCTTACAATCCACAAGCACAGGGCATAGTTGAATGAGCACACCGAACACTGAAACTACAAATAAAAAAAAATTTAAAAAGGGAATACACAGGAACTTTTCTATCTTCCTTATCCAGAGGAGCTTTTACTAGATCTCAACACTATATACTCTGTAATACTATAACTATTGTTAATACAGCTTTATTCATTTTAAATTTTTTAAACTTACTGCAAGGAGATATCTTGACACGAGCAGAAAAACATTTCGAGGAATTAAAGGATACCTCTCTTCCTCTGCCCATTTGGTATCAAGATGGGCTAACTAAGCAATGGAAATCTGGGAAATTATCTTACAGGGAAAGGGGTATGCTTGTATTTCTCCAGATGGATCCAACAAACTCAATCAGCTTCCTCGTTGGAAGATCTGCCCCAGGGGAGTCTCCAGTGTTCAAAATAAAGATGAAAGAACAAAACCCCAGGAGGAAAATATTCCAATACAGGTCATGGCAACTCTAAAAATCTTCAAGAAGCACCGCCCTCGATGTCATTGACCTCATGATCTCCCTACTTGGGGACAAATAAAAACCCTTACTAATCAAGCTGAAAATCTGGTTTCTCAACAGGGAATGCCTTGGAATCCAGAAAAGATTTTTGTTGCTGTGCTTGCTTTGCTTGCTTTTGCTTCCCCTGCTCAAGGTGAATTAATTAATTATACTTACTGGGCCTATATACCCAACCCCCTTTTCTGCAGGTTGTAGAATTGACAGATAAAGGACCAATCCTATCCACCAATGACTCAGTACATATGCCTCCTCCTTGGAGCTTGGAGGGGACCTTTCATCCTGAGGAAGAAGGGAGACTAATTAATATTTCTCTAGGGTGTGAAGTCCTTACTCTCTGCATGGATCCAACAAAATTATGCATTAACATTAGCCGACAAACGGACTTTCGTTCTGCCTCCAAAGAAGAAATTTCAGACATTGTTTGGACTGTTTACTGCCCTTTCTTTCTATGAGAACCATGTCGACACTACTGAAACTCTAAGAAAAGGACAAAAATCATTATGCAAAGGGTTTATATATAAGAGCTTTAAATATATTCCTGTATATATATATACATGCATATACAGATGTCAAGCTAAATCAGGGAAACTAATGTTTGTGGCCAATTACACCATTGTTGATTGGGGACCTCATGGTATATGGTTGTCTAACTGTTCAGATGATATTAATCACAATGTGATTATGCTACTCAAGTAGCAAAGAAGGTTACTAATACTATGATGGAACATTATCACGACAAATTACTTCTTGGCTGGCTTGATGGTGAAATGGCACCCCTTCGCCCTCGAATCATCGTCAATAAACGGATTGGGCCTGAACAATGGGAAATTGGGAAACTTGCTGCGAGCACCAAAGAACTTGGAACTTGGACTGGATATTTCATGGGGACCAGCTGTAGTTTGTTTGTTTTCCTGAGTTCCACCAATTTGTTTATGGCTGGAGTCCCAGACAGAGTGGGCTGTGTATCCCAAGGACATAATAAGAGTTAACTTTAGGTTTTTCTTAGGCCTGTTTTCGTTTCCCAAGCAGAATTGGAGCTCCAAAAAGTATTTTAACAAGTTAACCTTTTCCTAACTGCACATGTAAGAAGAACCGGTTTTGCAATTTCAAAAAAGATTTTATTTTAATCAGTTTTTCTCGAGTCTAAAGAATGAATATTATGGCCATTCAGTATCAAAATATCACTTCTCCTTTTTGTAGTTATAGTATATTATTAATGATATATGCATGAGGGAATTGCTGTCACATTGGATGTAAAGCCTTGACTACAAAATTTTGACAAATAGGACTGTTAAATATACCTTGAGGTAACACAGTCTATTGAAATCTTTATGAGACCCGATGTGATTAGGAAAAGGGAGAGAGAAAGTGAAGCTCTCTCGGTCTAAAGGGTGTAAAGGTATATTTAAAAAGCAATCTTGTAAATCAGTAATAATAATGTGCCAATTTTGAGGAACAGTAGTAGGGGATGGCATCCCTGGTTGTAGTGCACCCATGGGATTCATAGATGCATTAACTTTTCTAAGGTCTGTAGCTGCTGCTGCTGCTGCTGCTAAGTCGCGTCAGTTGTGTCCAACTCTGTGCGACCCCATAACGGAAGCCCACCAGGCTCCTTTGTCCCTGGGATTCTCCAAGCAAGAACACTGGAGTGGGTTGCCATGTCCTTCTCCAATGCATGAAAGTGAAAAGTGAAAGTGAAGTCGCTCAGTCTTGTCTGACTCTTAGCGACCCCATGGACTATAGCCTGTGAGGCTCCTCCATCCATGGGATTTCCCAGGCAAGAGTACTGGAGTGGGGTGCCATTGCCTTCTGCAAAGGTCTGTTAAGAGATGTCATTTGTTAGATTTCTTTTTTATAACAAAAATGGGAGAGTTCCAAGGAGAGTAAGATTCCTCAATATGTTTTAATTTTAATTGTGTAATAAGTTCTTTAGTAGCCTGTAATTTTTCTTTCATGAGGGGCCATTGTTCTGCACAAATAGGCTCATCATTCTTCCAAGTTATTTTAATTATTGCTTTGTTTGTTAAATGAGCAGTGGCCCCTACGAAAACTGTGGAATGTATATCTGAGTTTGCCATTGCATAAGTAAGTCCTTTCCTATTAGATTAAGGGGGTGCATCTATCACATAAGGTCTTAATGTTGCAGGCTGGCTTTGTGGTCCTTCATATGGGTAGATTTGAATATTTTGATAAATTTCTTGTACTTTGGTTTGCGAAATTCCTGCAATTTGGCAAGAGATTTTTTGTATAGGTCAGGTTTGGGGCCATAAGTGTTTGGAAATAATAGTAATATCAGATCCAGTGTCGAGGAGACCAGAAAATCTTGAAGCATTAATTTTGATATTTATATGTGGTTGGGCATATTTGAGATACCAGTGATGTCCATAAGGATTGTTTTTGATCTGCCGGATCTGCTTGTCCATACATTATTAGAGGAGTTAATAGAAATGTAAGGCAAAAGAAGCAATTGAGCAATTTTGTCCCACTTTTTGAATTGCTATAGAATCTGAGATGACATCATCATTTGAATCTCTCCTTTATAATCTGAGTCAATTACTCCAGGGTGAACAGTAATTCCTTTAGATGTCAAACTAGATTGGCCAAGTATAAGTCCGAAGGTTTGTGGGGGCAGGGATCCCAAAAGTTTGGTAGGTACTCTAGTAGGCACTGCTTGAGGGTAAAGGAAAAAATCATTTGCTGGTATATCGATGGCAACACTGTCAGATGTTGAGGGTTTGAGGGAAAAAATAAAAGTTGCCCCTGTTTTTTGTTGTAGGGGACCGGGGGGCGGGGGTGGTGGTGGTGGTGGTGGTGGTTCCCTGTTTGGAGTTTCCCAGGATAGGTTTTTCTTCAATATCAATTTAGATTTACAGTCTTTGGCCCAATGCATTCCTCTATGGCAGCGAGGGCAGATTCTTCCAAGATTTTTTATTAGCCTTCTTAGGGCAGTCCCTTTCTAAATGGTTTTTATCTCCACATAAAGTATCCTCATTTCCCTTTCTAGAAGGCAGCAGCCATTGTCTTAGCTAGCATTTGCATCTTTTGAGTTTCTGATTCTAGATTGCGACAAGCCTTCAAAAATCAATAGTCCCAGTCTCACAAATTGGAACGATAGCTCTTTGACATTCCTGATTTGCATTCTCATAAGCAAGTAATTTCTCTAGCTGTTTTTTGTTTCTTTGTTTTTGGCTTTTTCTCCGATTATAGTACGGGAATTAGCAGTTTCTAATCGAACTAAAAACCAGCATGACGTTGATTAGGTCCTTGTAATGTTTTAGCGTAGCTACCTGTAGGCTCTTTTGAGGAGTAATTCAATCCCAAGCTTCAAGGACCACTGTTTTCCATTGTTCAAGCAATAAGGGAGGGCATTGTATTTGAGCTTCTATGGTATCAAATTGTCTGGCGCCAGTTAACATTTCAAAAGTAATTTGGTTTGGGGAGTGCCAGCTCGAGCATTCTTGTTAGCATGATCTCTGGCTACATCATAACACCACATTGTCCATTGAAGATATTCTCCTGGTTTAAGGAGAGCTTTTATTAAAGTTCACCAATCATAGGGAATAAAATTTCCAATAGAAGATGTCACAACATTTAGAAGCTCTTTAGTGACAGGCGAACGTGGACCATACATAGTTACAGCCTTTTTCATTTGTTGCATGTTAAAAAAAGATTAATACCGTCATTTTGAGGTATTATGTGCCCTTGAGTGTCAGGATTTCTTAAAACTAGAAAGATGGAGAAACCATCAGCGTCAGAAACTTGTCATAGCAAAGCCTGTAATTCAGAGAGCCTCTGTCACAGAGGAGAGTGAGTTAAGTGCTGATTTTTGTAAATATGAGTCTGTGCCAAGGACTTTTTGTTCAGAAGAACATGAAAGGTCGTTGCTGAACCACGCAAAGATCCATCCAGTAAAAGTATCCACCCAAACTTGTAAGCAAGAATACCCATTAGCTTTTGGCATACGAGTAAAATCAATTTCCCAGTCCTCTCCAGGATACTTTCCACTTCGTTGTAATCCAGATTTTGCTAGTTTTTCAGTCTTTGGGTCATTTTTCTAACAAACTTCACACCTTTTGATAATGTTCTTTAAAGTTTTCATTTCATTTTTACCCTCAAACAAACGAGAAGTCATTTGGTAAGTACTCTCCGCACCCAAATGAAAACTCTGGTGTAAACCCTGAAGAATTTTCCATTGAGCATTTTCAGGAATTATTAATCGTCCATCCTCTGTCTGTAACTATCCTATACCATAATCTTAGTTCCTCTTATATCTTTCTAATTCTTCCTCAGTATATTGTGGATTTTCCTGTTCTACAGGACCTGTCCAGATCAAGGGTGTCTGTAGTGAAGGAGTTTCTTAAAGTGCCCCTTTTCTGGCTTGACAGTCAGACAGACCTTCAGCTGCTTTACTCCCATCCCTGCTGTGCCCTTTGCAATGCACAACAGCTACTTCTTTAGGACAATACATTGCAGTTAAAAGTCTCTCGATCTCTCTGAAATGTTTAATAGGTTCTCCTGTTGCTGTTTTAAACTGTCTTTCTTTCTATATTGCAGCATGAGCATGTAAAGTCAAATAAGCATACTTAGAATCCATGTAGATATTTACTCGCTGCCCTTTGCTTAACTCTAGATCTCGGTTCAGAGCCACAAGCTCCGCTAACTGAGCACTGGTTTCCTGGGGGAGAGATTTTGCTTCTACAACCTGTTCAGCAGTCACCACGGTGTAACCTGCTTTTGCTTTCCAACCTGAACTAAAGAACTGCCATCTGTAAATATTTCCATGTCAGGATTGTCTAATGGGCTATCCATTAGATCCTCCCAAGCTGCATAAAGTTAGAAATTTGGAGCAATCGTGATCAGGTGTTTCATTTTCCTTCTCAGGAAGGAAAATGGCAGGATTTAAATGTCCACAGACTTTAAGCTTAGTTACTGGTCTTTCTAACAACAGTGACTGATATTTAAGAGCCTACTGTCTGTCATCCAAATAGTAACCTTAGAATTTAAGATTCCACTCACATCGTGAGAAGTCAGGACAGTAAGATTTTGTCAATTAATTATTTTTAAAGCTTCAGGTGCTAATAAAGCTGCTGTCCCAATTACTCTTAGGGAGTGGGGCCACCCACGTGAAGTTACATCCAATTCTCTACTTAGATAAGCAACAGGTTGCTGGTGATGCCTTCTGGGTTGTGGCAAAACTCCCAAGACCACACCTTTTCTTTCAGTGACAAATTAAATTCTGACCCTGTGGGCAAGCTCAAAGCAGAAGCTTGCAAGAGGGCAGTCTGAAGAACCTTTAAAAAACATCTTAGGAGAGTCGTTGTCAGAATCATTAGGTTCTAACAAAGGAGAGACTTCTGAATTTGTGCCTGCTGGCAGAGGAGGAGCATTTGAAGCAGCCGGGCAGGGCTAGTAGGAAAATTTTGAATATTTTATGTTCTCCTTGGGCCTTTTGTAAAGTTTTATCATCTACTTGCTATTCATGCAATAAGCATTCTGTCTGTTGTCGAGTATTGGGAGGACTAGAATTTACATTGAAATGGCAGAATTACAGCTTTAATGGGAGCCTATAGGGGTCAGAAATCAAATGGAATATTTTTTTCCCCTGCCTGGTGACTCGTTCAACAATTTCTTTGACCCAGTGCCAAATTTCTAAATCAAAACAATCTTTATTAGGGGACCAAGGATTTCATTTAACCACTGTTTGAAAGCAAGCCTCTATTCATTGGCATGAAACCAAATGTCCCTGAGCTTTAAACAAATGGTAAAAATAAAGTAGAGAAAAGATGGGGCTTTCCAGCCGTTTGACCCATGTCTTAATTCTTACCGACCTCAGTAGGTCTCAACCTCAATAGGCCCTGAGTCCCTCTGTCCGAAATACCACGTATACCAGAGTCCCTGTTTGGAGGCCACTTTGGCTCCTTTAATGGACCAGAATATGGCGGTCTGGAGTTGATGATAAGAAAGCGGAAGAGAGAAAAAGAGAGAAAGAAAGAAAGGCACGGAGACCCAAGCTCTGATGGTGCAAAGGTGTTTCAATATTTCTGTGAGTATATATAGACTGTTGTACAAGAAATTTCTTTCGATAATGATAAAGATCAGAAAACCAAACATACAGCAACCATTACCAAGGGAACAAAGGATTAATAATGGCCACAAGGTCAGGAGACAATCCATATCTTAAGAAAGAGGATCGAAACTAAGCAGTTTTGCCATAAGGAGAATGTTTACTGAAGGAGATTCAAGCCTCTTTCATCTTAAGACCTCAGCCCTGGGAGCGGCGTGCTGTTCCACTGGTTTCTGACAACAGAAACTGATAAGGAACAGAGGATTTATGAGAAACAGCACATAGGAATCCTCCTGTTAAACATTCCTTGACAGGAATCTAGTAAACTCTGCTCTGGATAAGTGTCAGGGGACGTTCAACTTTAAGGGATCCAATATGTTGCATTTTCTTCCTTTGTGTAAGTTCAAGGACTTTCAGTTTTGTGTCAGCGAATAGAAGCTTATCTCCAAACGGTGATTGAACATAATCCCTGGTTCCCCAATGAAGGCAGTTTCAATTTAGAAATTTGGAACCAGATTAAAGAGACTCTTAAATGAGCCTCAAGATGGGGAAAACTATTCCAGAATATTTCTGGCCCTTATGGGCTCTTATTAATAAAGATGTGATTCTGCCATTTCAAGGTAACTCTAGCCCCTCCCCCTCCCCAATATTCGACAATAGGCGAAACACTTGTTACATGAATATGAATTAGATGATGAAACTTTACAAAAGGCTCAATTAGAACAACATAAAATATTTCAGAGTTTTCCCACCAGCCCTGCCCCAAGTGCTCCTCTTCCTCCTCTTGCAATGGGCACAAAACCGAAAGTCCCCTCAATTCAAGAACAAGATGACCCTGAGAATAATTTTTCTGAGGCTCTTTTTGACACTAAGGCTGACAATACTTTTCTTGATGACAATGATAAACTTTTGGCACGCACTCGTATTTATGAAAAAATCCTATCCACTTACTCTCCTTCACGATGAAGGCTTTCTGAGTTACTAACTTTGCAGTCTCAAATCACTGAGGCTGATGGTTTCTCTACTTTTCCTGTTTTAGAGAAATATTAACGCTCAAGGGCAAATAATACCTCAATAGGAAGGCATTGATTTTTCTCACATGCAACAAATGAAAAAAGCTGTAACTATGTATGTCCTCATTTGCCTTTTACTACAGAACTTTTAAATGCTATGGCATCTTCCACTGGAAATGTTATAACTTTATGATTGGCAACTTTTGATAAGGGCTCATCTTAAACCAGGAGAATATCTTCAGGGGACCATGTGGCTTCAGGGTGTGGCCCAAGATCGTGCCAATTCTAATGCTCGAACTGGTACTCCCAAAACCAAATTACTTCTGAAATGTTAACCCGTACAGGGCAATGTGATACTATAGAAGCTCAAATACAAAGCCCCCTTGGTGGAAAACTATCTTTACTGTAATAACTGTAGTCATCTGGTTCTTGCTGTTTGCTTTTATATCTGTAACTGTATAATGAACTTTGCATCTAAGTGGCCTAGGGATTTAAGTTACAAGTGATTGTTCATGCTCCTGCAGTTTCCGCTGCCTCCTCTAGCTATTACTCAGGGCCACTGGATCAGAGCCTCTCAATATGAGGATAAGGAGAATATTGCCTCAACAATTTAGGGTCTACACCCCTTCCCGGCAGGAAGAAGTTATAGAACGATTACTCCACCCCTTTCCCTGACAATATTCTCCTAAAAGCAGGAGGAAATGAAAGAGTTAACTCTTAGGCAGGCAGTCCAAGACCCTCTAAGGAGGAGGCAAACATTCTCATTCATGCTTTCCTTAAGCCTTGTGCAACAATGTATCTTGCTGGAGAACTGACCTTTCTTTAGGTCCAGAACTAATGATTACACAGCTGAATGTCTTACTCATAGAAATGCTTTCCTTAGGCCCTATGGTGATGATTATAATTGTAACAAATCTTGCCTGGGAACCTATATCTCAAGACTTGTACCCCTGCTTACACAGCAACAGTATATCTTGCATAGAGACATTGTCTGGAAATTGTTCTCCCTGGCTAATCTTTTACCAAAGTTATCTCAGCATGTATGTCTTGGGAAATGGCCTAATAGACCTCTTACAACGTTGAGGTATTCTTTTATCGTTCTCAACAGCTAGTTGAGAAGTATATAAGGTCCCACTTAAACTAATGAAGTGGATACTCTTTCAGCCCCCACAAACCTTCTGCCTTTTACGTGACCGACCTATTTTGACTTCTAAAGGAATTACTGTTCACCCTGGAATAATTGATTCAGATGATAAGGGAAAAATTCAAATTATGATGTAATCTCAGATACTATGGCAGTTCAAGAAGGGGGGACAAAATTGCCCAACTACTTTTTTTACATTACATGTCTCTTAACTCCTCTAATGGCATCTGGACAGGTGGATTTGGCAGTACAGATCAAAAACAGTCCTTATGGATGTCAATAGTGTCTGAATATGCACAAGCAAATATAAATATCAAAATTAATGGCAAAAGGTTTTCTGGTCTTCTTGATACTGGATCCAATATTACTATTATTTCCAAACATTTATGGCCCAAATCTTGTCCTATACAGAGAATTTGTTGCCAAATTGCAGGAGTTTCTCAAACCAAAGCACAAGAGGTTTATCACAGTGTCCAAATATATCCATGTGAGGGACCAAAAGGCCAGCCTGCAACATTATGACCTTATGTGATAGATACACCCCTCAATTTAATATGGAGAGATTTACTTATGCAATGGCAAACTCAAATATATATTCCACATTTTTCCTAGGAGCCACTGCTCACTTAACAATCAATGCACTTATTTAAATTACTTGGAAAAATGACGAGCCTATTTGGACAGAGCAATGGCCCTTCACAAAAGAGAAATTGGAGGCTACTAAAGAACTTATCAGTACACAATTGAAATCAAAACATATTGAAGAATCTTATTCCCCTTGGAATCTCCCATTTTTGTCATAAAGAAAACTGGCAAATGGCATCTCTTAACAGACCTTAGAAAAATTAATACTATCTATGAAACCTATGGGTGCATTGCAACCAGGAATTCCATCACCTACCACTATCCCTCAAAACTAGCATATTATTATTATAGATTTACAAGACTGTTTTTTTACTATGCCTTTACACCCTCTAGACCCAGAGAGATTTGCTTTCTCTCTTGCTTATCCCTAATCATATCGGGCCTAATAAATGGTATCAGTGAACTGTATTTCCTCAAGGGATGATGAATTCTCCCACCACTTGTCAATATTATGTAGCCAAAGCCCTTTAACCTGTGAGAAAGCAATTTCCTAACTTTCTTGTTATTCATTATATGGATGATATATTGTTTTCAGTTCCATGTGTTTTAGAAACTCAACATATGTTTGATATAGCTCAATAGTGCTTGAAAGACTCTGGATTAATCATTGCTCCTGAAAACATTCAAAACTTTTCTCCTTACCATTATTTAGGATCTGTTGTTAATAGACAATGTATTACTCCCCCAACTAACAGAGATTCATGTTGATAAATTATCAACCTTGCATGGTTTTCAAAAACTTTTAGGCAATATAAACTGGATTAGACCCACTTTAGGCATTGCAAATGATCAACTGACTAATTTATTGAATACTTTGAAAGGAGATCCCTATTTAAATAGCCCTTGTTTAATACAAAATAAATTGCAAAAACAGTTTCTTACTCATATTAGACTTGATTTACCTCTCGAGTTGTTTATACTCCTTTATCTCCATTCCCTCACGGGACTTCTTGCCCAACAAGAACACCTGATAGAATGGATCTATGCCCATTTTAGAGGGACAAGGTCACTTATGCCCTATACTGATTTGATCAGTCTAATAATTATCAATGGGAGAAATAGAACTACTACTCTGATTGGCTCCGATCCTCATAAAATTGTAATTAATAAATCTCAAAGGTCTACCAAGTTCCAAATAGCCTATCTGGAATATTTTAAAGATATTTCATTTCATTATCCTTCTAACAAACTCTGGAATTTCTTCAAAAATACTGAATTTATTATCTCTTGCATTGTCACATTACAACCTATACCTCGAGCAGATATTTTCTATATAGATGGGACTAAAAACACCAAAGCCTCATTCTGGTCTGTCAAAGAATGCAAAGTCTTTTATACTAAGTTTCATTCTGCTCAAAAAAACAAATTATATACTCTTATTCACGTTATTCACCTACATCCTTACCCTATTAATATAGTCTCTGACTCTTTATATTCCCTTTTATATTAAGAAATATAAAACCTCTATTATAAATTCCAATCAACCGATTATTCAACAAGTTTTTCTGGAACTACAGTCTCTTATTAGGGACTGCACTTCCCCATTTATATTACCCATACTCAAATACATTCCTGCCTTCCCGGCCCTATGACTCATGGTAATGAACAAGCAGATAAACTTGTTTCTTTTGCTACTCCTGAGGAGCAACATGCTCTATTGTACAATAATGCTGGCTCCTTAAACCAAGTTTAGAAAATTCCATACCACCATGCTAAAGAAATCATTAATAATTGCTCTACTTGTAGACCCCTACATCTTCGACCCATTGCACAGGGTGTTAATCCTCGAGGATTACAACCCAATGAATTATGGCAAATGGATGTAACTCATTGCCCTGAACTTTCTCCATCTTCTTTCCTACATGTCTGTATTGACACAAATTATTTTATATGGGCCACCCTTCTTCGAGGTGAGGCTACATGGCAGGTTATAACCCACCCATTAGCTTGTTTTGCAATAATGGGAACTCCCAACTCTATAAAAACAGACAACGGCCGTGCCTATACTTCTAGGCAATTCAAACAATTTTTACAATCATTTTCCATTAAACATGTTACAGACATTCCTTATAATCCACAAGCACAAGGCATAGTTGAAAGAGCACATCAAACACTGAAACTACAAATAAAAAATAAAAAGGGAGAGTATGCAGGAACATTTCTATCTTCCTTATCCAGAGCAGGTTTTCCTAGATCTCAACACTGTATACTCTCTAATCCTTTAACTATTGTTAATACAGCTTTATTTGCTTTAAATTTTTAAACTTACCTCAAGGAGATATCTTGACACGAGCACAAACACCTTTCAAGGAATTAAAGGATAACTCTCTTCCTCTGCCCATTTGCTATCAAGACTGGCTAACTAAGCAATGGAAATCTGGGAAACTATCTTACAGGGAAAGAGGTATGCTTGTATTTCTCCAGATGGATCCAACGAACTCAATGGCATCCTCTTCGGAAAATCTGCCCCAGGGGAGCCTCTTGTGTTCAAAATAAAGACAAAAAAACAAAACCCTGGGATAAAAATATGCCAATAAATGTCATGGCGGCTCTAAAAATCTTCAAGAAGCATCGCCTTTGATGTCATCGACCTGATGATCTCCCTACTTGGGGAGAAAAAACCCCCTTACTTATCAAGCTGAAAATCTGGTTTTGCAACAGGGAATGCCTTGGAATCTAGAAAAGATTTTTGTTGCTATGCTTGCTTTGCTTGCTTTTGCTTCCCCTGCTCAAGCTGAATTAATTAATCATGATTATTGGGCCTATATACTCAACCCCCTTTACTGCAGGTTGTAGAATTGACAGATAAAGGACCGATCGTATCCGCAAATGACTCAGTACATATGCCTCTTCCTTGGAGCTTGGAAGGGCCCTTTCATCCTGAGAAAGAAGGGAGATTAATATTTCTCTAGGGTATGAAGTCCTTCCTCTCTGCATGGGTCCAGCAGAATTATGCATTAACATTAGCCAACAAACATGGGCTTTCGTTCTGCCTCCAAAGAAGAACTTTTGGACATTGCTTGGACTGTTTACTGCCCTTTCTTTCTATGAGAATCATGTCAACACTACTGAAACTCTAAGAAAAGGACAAAAATCACTATGCAAAGGCTTTACATGTAAGAACTTTAAATATACTCCTGTTCGTATATATATGTATATGAATATACAGATGTCAAGCTAAATCAAGGAAATTAATGTTTGTGGCCAATTACACCATTCTTGACTGGGGACCCCATGGTATGTGGTTGTCTAACTGTTCAGATGATATTAATAGCACTGTCTGTGATTATGCTACTCACGTAGCATAGAAGGTTACTAATACTATGATGGAACATTACCAAAACAAAGGACTTCTTGGCTGGCTTGATGGTGAAATGGCACCCCTTCGCCCTCGAGTCATCCTCAGTGAACAGATTGGGCCTGAACAATGGGACATCTGGAAACTTGCCGCAAGCACCAAAGAACTTAGAACTTGGACAGGATATTTCAGGGGACCAGCTGTAGTCATAGTAACTATTCCTTTCGTTATAATCATTCATATTTCATACAAGCTTGTGTTCCCCTTAGTTTTGTTATAGCTATAGGGAACTTGCAGTTTAATAAGACTTTATGTTCTGTGACTTGTATAGATTACAAATTGTATACTTGTCTTAATTCCTATGTTTCTTTGAAAAACGAATCCCTTTGATTCTTCAATCTCGACATAATCTGTGGTTGCCAGTAGATCTCCAATGTCCCTGGGAAGAGGGTCCCAAGGCAGGACTTACCTCCCAGTTACTTACTAAAGTACTTCGATGATCCAAACGATTTATTGGATGGTTAAGTCTTAGCATTTGGGGATTAACTACCATTTGCACTACTGCTGCTGTCGCAGGCATTGCTTTACAAGCCTCAATTCAAACACACAACTTTATTCAAGATTGGAGCAAAGATGCGCATACTATGTGGACAACTCAGGCTCAGATAAATGAGGAAGTTCAAGATGAAATACAGGAAATAAAAACAGCCATCCTAAGAGTCGGCGATCAATTGATAGATTTACAAAACCAAGTTATACTAAAATGTGACTGCAGTTCTACTCAATTTTTTATTACCCCTGTTCGGTTAAACTATAGTGCCTACTATTGGGAACAAATCAAATTTATTTTACAAGATATACATGATAATGCTTCCTTAAATGTACAATTATTACAAAAAGAAATCTTTGAAACCTTCTCTAAGAGTCTACCTTCTTCCAACAATTTGGAAACCTTAGCAGAACAGCTAGCTGATCAATTATCTGGGCTAGACCCTCGAGGATGGTTTCAGAGAATTACATGTAGTATTGGATCTGGAACTATAGGGCTGATAATTATCCTGGTGATTATATTTGTAGTATACCGATGCTTTTCAACTAAAATTATTCAAACTAAACAAACTCAATTGGTCAGGGCCTTTTCACAAAACGTATCTACAGTCACCCCCAATTATGAAAAAATAAAAAGAGGGAATTCTCAGGGGACGTTCAACTATAAGGGATCCAATATGTTGCATTTTCTTCCTTTATGTGCCATTTGTCAAGACTCTCTGTTCCTTATCAGTTCCTGGAAAACAGGAACAAGCAGAGCTGCACACAGTTCTCAGGACTGAGATCATAGGAAAGAGCACCTGCTTGGATTCCCTTCAGTGACTCCCTTCAGTGACCTTTTACTTATAGGACTATCCATTTTCTTACAACTGATGGAATTTCATTCTTAATGGCTGAGTAATCATTTTTATTGAAGATATATAAGCATGCGTTTCTGAAAATAAAGTATCCTTGTTTCACTTGAGACTTGGCTCCCCCACATCCTTCTTTTGCCTTCTTTTCGTCGACTCTAGTCCCCAGGGCCCAGTCTGTAAAGACTATAACAGATAAAGAAGATAGAAGTGTTCCTGTGTATTCCCCCCTTTTAAATTTTTTTATATGTAGTTTCAGTGTGTGATGTGCTAATTCTACTATGCACTCTTCTTGCTTATTATAAGGAATAACTGTAATGTGTTTAATAGGAAATGATGGTAAAATTTGTTTCAATGGCCTAGAAATATAGGTAGGTAGGGCCATTGTTTAATTTTATAGAACTAGGTGTTCCCATTATTATAAAGCAAGTTAATAAGTGCGTTATAACATGCAGAGCTTCACCTCGGGTAGGTGTGGCCTATATAAAAGAAGAATTTGTATCGATTGAGATATGTAAGAAGGAGAGGGAGAAAGTTCAGGGCAATGAGTTGCATACATTTGCCATAGTTCACTGGGTTGTAATCCTCGAGGACTGATACTTTGTGCAAAGGGTTGAAGATGTAGGGGCCTACCAAGTAGAGATATTATTAATGATTTCTCTAGCATGTCGGTATGGAATTTTCCAAATTTGATGTAATGAGCCAGCATTATGGTATAATAGAGCGTGATGCTCTTCAGGAGTAGCAAAAGAGACAAGATTATCAACTTGTTCATTGCCATGAGCCATCGGGCCAGGAAGACAAGACTGTGTTTAAATATGGGTCTTCTGAAGAAAAGTTATGACCAACCTAGATAGCATATGGAAAAGCAGAGACATTCCTTTGCCAACAAACATCCATCTAGTCAAGGTTATGGCTTTTCCAGTGGTCACATATGGATGTGAAATTTGGACTGTGGAGAAAGCTGAGCACTGAAGAAGTGATGCTTTTGAACTGTGGTGTTGGGGAATACTCTTGAGAGTCCCTTGGACTGCAAGGAGATCCAGCCAATCCATTCTGAAGGAGATCAGCCCTGGGTGTTCTTTGGAAGGACTGATGCTAAAGCTGAAACTCCAGTACTTTGGCCACCTCATACAAGAATTAACTCATTGGAAAAGACTCTGATGCTGAGAGGTATTGGGGGCAGGAGGAGAAGGGGACGATAGAGGATGAGATGGCTGGATGGCATCACCAACTCAATGGACATGAGTTTGAGTGAACTCCAGGAGTTAGTGATGGACAGGGAAGCCTGGCATGCTGCAATTCATGGGGTCGCAAAGAGTCAGACACGACTGAGCGACTGAACTGAACTGAACTAAATATAAATGGAAGAAGTGTTGTTCTTAAAAATAATTGTAGTTCAAGAAAAAGTTGTTGGATAATAGATTGATTAGCATTTATGGTAGAAGTTTCTATATTTCTTAATAGAAAAACTGAATATTAGGAGTCAGAAACTATATTAATAGTATAATAATGTAGGTGAATAACCTGAATGAGAGCATCTAATTCGTTTTGTTGAGCAGAGTAAAATTTCGTATAAAAATTTTATGTTCTTTGAGAGACCAGAATGAGGCCTCGGCATTTTTAGTCCCATCTATATAGAAAACATCAGTTTGAGGTATAGGTTGTGATGTGACAATATGAGAGAGAATAAATTCAGTATTTTTGAAGAAATTCCAGAGTTTGTTAGAAGGATAATGAAATGAAATTTCTCCAAAATATTCCAGAAAGGCTATTTGGAAATCAGTAGTCTTTCGTAATGTGTTTTTGAATTAGATTTATTAACAGGTACTCCAATTTTATGAGGATCAGAGCCAATTAGTGTCTTAGCCATCTTTCTTCCATTAATAATGATTAGCACAATCAAATCAAGATAGAGTCTAAGTAACTTTGTCCCTCTAAAATGGGTATAGATCCATTCTATTTGGTATTCTTGTTGGGTAAAAAGTCCAGTGGGAGAATGAAGAGAGGGGAGTATAAATAATTCTAGAGGCAAATCAAGTCTAATAGGAGTAAGTAGTAGTTTTTGCAATTTATTTTCTATTAAACAGTTTATCTCGTGCCTCTTGTGAAGGTGAATGAGGGCTATTTAGATTGGTGTCTCTTTTTAAAGTGTTAAATAAATTAGTTGATAATATGTAATGTCTAAAGAAGGTCTAATCCAAATTATATAGCCTAAATGTTTTTGAAAATCAAGGTTGATAATTTATTAATATGAATCTGTGTTAGTTGGGGAGTAATATGTTGTCTATTAACAACAAATCTTAAGTAATAGTAAGGTGTAGATGTTTGAATCTTTTCAGGGGCAATGATCAATTTAGAAGCTTTTAAGCATTGTTGAGCTATGTCAAACATCTGTTGAGTTTCAAAATAGATGGAGCTGAAGACAGTATATCATCCATATAATGAAGAACAAGAAAGTCAGGAAATTGTTTTCCCATAGGTTCAAGGGCTTTGGCTACATAATATTGACACATGGTGGGAGAATTCATCATTCCTTGAGGCAACACAGTCCATTGATACCGTTTATGATACCTGATATGATTATGATAAGAAGAGGGTGTCAGTTCACTTCAGTTCAGTCACTCAATTGTGTCTGATTCTTTGCGATCCCATGAATTGCAGCACACCAGGCCTCCCTGTCCATCACTAACTCCCGGAGTTCACTCAGACTCACGTCCATTGAGTCAGTGATGCCATCCAGACATCTCATCCTCTGTCATCCCCTTCTCCTCCTGCCTCCAATCCCTCCCACCATCAGAGTCTTTTCCAATGAGTCAACTCTTAGCATGAGCTGAAACTGGAGTTTCAGCTTTAGCATCATTCCTGCCAAAGAAATCCCAGGGCTGATCCCCTTCAGAATGGACTGGTTGGATCTCCTTGTAGTCCAAGGGACTCTCAAGAGTCTTCTACAACATCACAGTTCAAAAGCATCAATTCTTCGGCACTCAGCTTTCTTCACAATCTAACTCTCACATCCATGGATATACTAAAAAAGCAATCCTGTAAATCTATAATAATAATATGTCAGTTTTGAGGAATAATGGTAGGTGATGTAATTCCTCGTTGGAATGCACCCATAGGTTTCACAGATGTATTAACTTTTCGAAGATCTGTTAAAAGATGCCATTTGCCAGATTAATTTTTTATTCAAAAATGGGAGAATTCCAAGGGGAACAAGGTTCCTCAAAATGTTTTAATTTCAATTGTGTATCTATCAGTTCCGTCAGTTCAGTTCAGTTACTCAGTCCTGTTCGACACTTTTCAACCCCATGACTCGCAGCACGCCAGACCTCCCCTGTCCGTCACCAACTTCCGGAATTCACTCAAACTCACGTCCATCGAGTCGGTGATGCCATCCAGCCATCTCATCTTCTGTCGTCCCCTTCTCCTTCAGCCCCAATCCCACCCAGTATCAGATTCTTTTCCAATGAGTCAACTCTTGGCATGAGGTAGCCAAAGTACTGGAGTTTCAGCTTTAGCATCATTCCTTCCAAAGAACACCCAGGACCGATCTCCTTCAGAATGGACTGGTTGGATCTCCTTGCAGTCCAAGGGTCTCTCGAGAGTCTTCTCCAGCACCACAGTTCAAAAGCATCAATTCTTCAGGGCTCAGCTTTCTTCACAGTCCAACTTGACTGTGTCATCCATGCATGACTACTGGAAAAATCACAGCCTTGACTAGATGGACCTTAGCAGCCTTTAATTTATATTCTGTAAGGGGCCACTCTGTTCATCTCCAAGGCAAACCATTCAATATCACAGTTATCCAAGTCTATGCCCCAACCAGTAACACTGAAGAAGCTGAAGTTGAACGGTTTTATGAAGACCTACAAGACCTTTTAGAACTAACACCGAAAAAAGATGTCCTTTTCATTACAGGGGACTGGAATGCAAAAGTAGGAAGTCAAGAAACACCTGGAGTAACAGGAAAATTTGGCATGAGAATGCAAAATGAAGAAGGGTAAAGACTAATAGAGTTTTGCCAAGAAAATGCATTGGTAATAGGAAACAACTTCTTTGAACAACACAAGAGAAGACTGTACATATGGACATCACCAGATGGTCAACACCGAAATCAGATTGATTATATTCTATGCAGCCAAAGATGGAGAAGCTCTATACAGTCAACAAAAACAAGACCAGGAGCTGACTGTGGCTCAGATCATGAACTCCTTATTACCAAATTCAGACTTAAATTGAAGAAACTGGGGAAACCGCCAGACCATTTAGGTATGACCTAAATCAAACCCCTAATGATTATACAGTAGAACTGAGAAATAGATTTAAGGGCCTAGATCTGATAGAGTGCCTGATGAACTATGGAATGAGATTCATGACATTGTACAGGAGACGTAGATCAAGACCATCTCTGTGGAAAAGAATTGGAAAAAGGCCAAATGGCTGTCTAGGGAGGCCTTACAGATAGCTGTGAAAAGAAGAGAGGTGAAAAGCAAAGGAGAAAAGGAAAGATATAAGCATCTGAATGCAGAGTTCCAGAGAATAGCAAGAAGAGATAAGAAAGCCTATTTCAGCGATCAATGCAAAGAAATAGAGGAAAAGAACAGAATGGGAAAGACTAGAGATCACTTCAAGAACATTGGAGATACCAAGGGAACAATTCATGCAAAGATGGGCTCAATAAAGGACAGAAATGGTCTGGACCTAACAGAAGCAGAAGATATTAAGAAGAGGTGGTAAGAATATATGAGAGAATTGTACAAAAGGATCTTCACCACCCAGATAATCATGATGATGTGATCACTCATCTAGAGCCAGACATCTTGGAATGTGAAGTCAAGTGGGCCTTAGAAAACATCACTACGAACAAAACTAGTGGAGGTGATGTAATTCCAGTTGAGCTATTTCAAATCCTGAAAGATGATGCTGTGAAAGTGCTACACTTAATATGCCAGCAAATTTGGAAAACTCAGCAGTGGCCACAGGACTGGAAAAGGTCAGTTTTCATTCCAATCCCAAAGAAAGGCAATGCAAAAGAATGCTCAAACTACTGCACATGTTCACTCATCTCACATGCTAGTAAAGTAATGCTCAAAATTCTCCAAGCCAGGCTTCAGTAATACGTGAACTGTGAATTTCCTGATGTTCAAGCTAGTTTTAGAAAAGGCAGAGGAACCAGAGATCAAATTGCCAACATCTGCTGGATCATGGACAAAGCAAGAGAGTTCCAGAAAAACATCTATTTCTGCTTTATTGACTATGCCAAAGCCTTTGACTGTGTGGATCACAAGAAACTGTGGAAAATTCTGAAAGAGATGGGAATACCAGACCATCTGACCTGCCTCTTGAGAAATCTGTATTCAGGTCAGGAAGCAACAGTTAGAACTGGACATGGAACAACAGACTGGTTCCAAATAGGAAAAAGAGAACGTCAAGGCTGTATATTGTCACCCTGCTTATTTAACGTCTATGCATAGTACATCATGGAAAACACTGAGCTGGAAGAAACACAAGCTGGAATCAAGATTGCTGGCAGAAATATCAATAACCTCAGATATGCAGTTGACACCACTCTTACGGCAGAAAGTGAAGAGGAACTAAAATGCCTCTTGATGAAAGTGAAAGTGGAGAGTGAAAAAGTTGGCTTAAATCTCAACATTCAGAAAACGAAGATCATGGCATCTGGTCCCATCACTCCATGGGGAATAGATGGGAAAACAGTGGAAATAGTGTTAGATTTTATTTTTCTGGGCTCCACAATTACTGCAGATGGTGATTGCAGCCATGAAATTAAAAGACGCCTACTCCTTGGAAGGAAAGTTATGACTAACCTAGATAGCATATTGAAAAGGAGAGGCATTACTTTACCAACAAAGGTCTGTCTAGTCAAGGCTATGGTTTTTCCTGTAGTCATGTATGGAAGTGAGAGTTGGACTGTGAAGAAGGCTGAGCGCCGAAGAATGGATGCTTTTGAACTGTGGTGTTGGAGAAGACTCTTGAGAGTTCCTTGGACTGCAAGGAGATCCAAACAGTTCATTCTGAAGGAGATCAGCCCTGGGATTTGTTTGGAAGGAATGATGCTAAAGCTGAAACTCCAGTACTTTGGCCACCACATGCGAAGAGTTGACTCATTGGAATAGTCTCTGATGCTGGGAGGGATTGGAGGGCAGGAGAAGGGGGCGACAGAGGATGAGATGGCTGGATGGCACCACTGACTCGATGGACGTGAGTCTGAGTGAACTCTGGGAGTTGGTCCTGGACAAGGAGACCTGGCGTGCTGCAATTCACGGGGTTGCAAAGAGTAGGACACAACTGAGTGACTGAACTGAAGGGGCCACTGCTCATTCTAAATATGCTCTTTTTTTCAAGTTATTTTAATAATTGCATTGTTTGTTAAATGAGTGGTGGCCCCTAGGAAAAATGTGGAATATATATTTGAGTTTGCCATTGCATAAGTAAATCTCTTCCTATTAAATTAAGGTGTGCTTCTATCACATAAGTTTGTAATGTTGCAGGCTGACCTACTGGTCCCTCATATAGATATATTTGAACATTTTGATAAATCTCTTGTATTTTGGTTTGAGAAATTCCTGCAATTTAGCAAGAAATTCTCTGTATAGGCCAAGATTTGGGCCATACATTTTAGAAATAATGGTAATATCAGATCCAGTATCAAGAAGACCAGAAAATCTTTTGCCATTAATTTTGATATTGATATTTGGTCATGCATATTCAGATACTATTGTTGTCCATAAGGGTTGCTTTTGATCTGTATTACCAAAGTCACCTGTCTGTATACCATTAGAGGAGTTAATAGAAATGTAAAAGAAGTAATTGGGCAATTTTGTCCCCCTTTTGAATTGTCATAGTATCTGAGATGACATCATAATTTGAATTTTTTTCTCATAATCTGAATCAATTATTTCAGAGTGAATAGTAATTTCTTTAGAAGTCAGAGTAGATTGGCCAAGTATAAGGCTGAAGCTTGTGGGGTTATGGGTCCATAAAGGCTGGTAGGTATTCTAGAAGGGACTGCTTGAGGAAAGAGAAGAAAATCATTTAGGGCTGGTATATTGATGGCAGCATTGCTGGATGTTGAAGGTTTGAGGGAAAAGGTGTACTTTGCCCCTGGTTTTTGTGGATGGGGACCGGGGGAGTCCTCATCTTTGAGTTTCCTTAAATAGGGTTCCCTTAAACATCACACATAGATCTATATCTTTTTAGCCCAATGTACCCCTTTATGACATTGAGGGCAGACTCCTGGAGGTTTTTAGTAGTTTTATTTTTTTCTGTGTGTTTTTCAGGACAATCATTTTTTAAATGGCTTTTATCTCCACAAACAAAACATCCTTCATCCCCGTTTTTAAAGGCAGCAGCCATTGCTTCTAACATTTGCATTGTCTGAGTTTCTGATCCTAAGTTGTGACAATCCTTCAAATAATCATTAACATTCCTGGTCTCACGAATTGGAGCAATGGCTCTTTAAAACTCCTGATTCACATTTTCATATGCACGCAGTTTTTCTAATTGCACTCTTATCTCTTCTGTGACAACATTATGGGAGATAGCAACTCCCAGTCTAGTTTAAAAATCAGCATAGGCTTCATTGCTGCTGCTGCTGCTAAGTCGCTTCAGTCGTGTCTGACTCTGTGCGACCCCAAAACGGGAGCCCAACAGGCTCCCCCGTCCCTGGGATTCTCCACGCAAGAACACTGGAGTGGGTTGCCATTTCCTTCTCCAGTGCATGAAAGTAGAAGTGAAGTCGCTCAGTCGTGTTCAACCTTCAGCGAGCCCATTGACTGCAGCCTTCCAGGCTCCTCCGTCCATGGGATTTTCCAGGCGAGAGTACTGGAGTGGGATGCCACTGCCTTCTCCATAGGCTTCATTAGGCCCTTGTAATATCTTTGTGTAGTTACTATTAGGTTCCTTTTGAAGAGTAATTCAACCCCTAGCTTCAGGGGCAACTTCTTTCAATTGCTCACGCAACAAAAGAGGACACTGTATCTGAGCTTTCATCAAATCAAATTGCCCCATACCAGTTAACATTTTTAAAGTAATTTGGTTTTGGGTAGTGCCAGCTTGAGCGTTAGAACTGGCATGATCTCGGGTCACATCCTGAAACCACATTATCCATTGAAGATATTTTTGTGGTTTAGGAAGAGCTTTTACCAAAATTAGACAATCATAGGAATAAAATTTCCAGTAGAAGACGCCATAGCGTTTAGAAGTTCTTCGGTAAAAGGTGAATGAAGGCCGTACACAGTTACAGCCTTTTTAATCTCTTGCATGTGAGAAAAATCAATGCCTTCATATTGCAGTATTAGTTGCCCTTGAGCATAAACATTTCTTAACACAGGAAAGGCAAAAGATCATTGGCCTCAGAGACTCGAGATTGCAAAGCCAGTAAATCAGAAATCCTTCGTCATGAAGGAGAACGAGTGGATCATCTGTCTTCATAAATATGTGTGTGTTAGGGGCTTATCATTATCATCAAAAAAAAGTATTGTTGGCTTTAGTGTCAAAGAGAGCATCAGAAGAATCATCATCAAATTAATTTTTGTCCTCTAATTGAGGGGACCTTCGGTTTCATGCCCGTTACAAGAGGAGGAGGAGGAGGAGTGCTTGGGCCAGCTGGAGCAGGGATGGTGGGAAAGTTTTAAAACATTTTATGTTGCTGTAATTGGCGCTTCTGTAACACCTTCTCATCTAATTTATATTCATATAATGAGCATTCCGCTTGTTGACGAATATCAGGGGGGCTAGAATTACCTTGAAATGGCAAGGTCACGTCTTTAATGAGGGCCCACAAGGGCCAGAAACTTATTGGAATATATTCTCCCCCATCTTGCGGCTTGTTCACCTTTTCTTTAACCCGTCTCCAAATTTCTAAATCAAAACTGCCTTCATCGGGGAACCATGGACTATATTTAACCACTGTTTGGAGAAAAGCCTCTATCCATTGACGTAAAAGTGAAAGTCCTTGAACCTTAAATAAATGATGGAGGAAAGTAGAAAAGTGGTGGGACTTTCCAGCTATTTGTCCTATAACCCCGCACTTACTGACCTCCTTAGGTCCTAACAGTCACTCCGTCCGCTTTCCATGGGCATTCACCAGTTCCGTGTTTGGGTGCCACTTGTCACGGTCTTTGTAGACCAGGACCTGGGGATTGGAGTCGATGAGAAGAAGGACGCAGGGGACCCAAGACTCAAGTGAAACAAGTGTGCTCTATTTGCAGAAACGGATGTTTCTATATCTTCATTCAAGGCAGCTTTAGGCAGTAAAAAAATTGAGCAAAAACAAAGCCGAGCAAATAACAATCTTGAAAAGGTCAGAAAGCATTCCATATCCTGAGTAAGAGGGGCATAACTGAATAGATTATCTTTAAGTAAAAGGTCACTGAAGTTCAGTTCAGTTCAGTCGCTCAGTTGTGTCCAATTCTTTGCAACCCCATGAATCGCAGCATGCCAGGCCTCCCTGTTCATCACCATCTCTCAGAGGTCACTCAGACTCACGTCCGTCGAGTCCGTGATGCCATCCAGCCATCTCATCCTCAGTCATCCCCTTCTCCTCCTGCCCCCAATCCCTCCCAGCATCAGAGTCTTTTCCAATGAGTCAATTCTTGTATGAGGTGGCCAAAGTACTGGAGTTTCAGCTTTAGCATCATTCATTCCAAAGAAATCCCAGGGCTGATCTCCTTCAGAATGGACTGGTTGGATCTCCTTGCAGTCCAAGGGACTCTCAAGAGTCTTCTCCAACAACACAGTTCAAAAGCAACAATTCTTCGGCGCTCAGCCTTCTTCACAGTCCAACTCTCACATCCATACATGACCACAGGAAAAACCATTGCCTTGACTAGACGGACCTTAGTCGGCAAAGTAATGTCTCTGCTTTTGAATATGCTATCTAGGTTGGTCATAACTTTTCTTCCAAGGAGTAAGCGTCTTTTAATTTCATGGCTGCAGTCACCATCTGCAGTAATTTTGGAGCTCAAACAAATAAAGTCTGACACTGTTTCCCCATCTATTTCCCATAAAGTGATGGGACCAGATGCCATGATCTTCATTTTCTGAATGTTGAGATTTAAGCCAACTTTTTCACTCTCCTCTTTCACCTTCATCAAGAGGCCCTTTAGCTCCTCTTCACTTTCTGCCATAAGGGTGGTGTCATCTGCATATCTGAGGTTATTGATATTTCTCCCGTCAATCTTGATTCCAGCTTGTGTTTCTTCCAGCCTAGCATTTCTCATGATGTACTCTGCATAGAAGTTAAATAAGCAGGGTGACAATATACAGCCTTGACGTACTCCTTTTCCTGTCTGGAACCAGTCTGTTGTTCCATGTCCATTTCTAACTGTTGCTTCCTGACCTGAATACAGATTTCTCAAGAGGAAGGTCAGGTGGTCTGGTATTCCCATCTCTTTCAGAATTTTCCACAGTTTCTTGTGATCCACACAGTCAAAGGCTCTGGCAATGTCAATAAAGCAGAAATAGATGTTTTTCCGGAACTTTCTTACTTTGTCCATGATCCAGCAGATGTTGGCAATTTGATCTCTGGTTCCTCTGCCTTTTCTAAAACCAGCTTGAACATCAGGAAATTCACGGTTCACATATTGCTGAAGCCTGGCTTGGAGAATTTTGAGCATTACTTTACTAGCATGTGAGATGAGTGCAATTATGTGGTAGTTAGAGCATTCTTTGGCATTGCCGTTCTTTGGGATTGGAGTGAAAACTGACCTTTTCCAGTCCTGTGGCCACTGCTGAGTTTTTCAAATTTGCTGGCATATTGAGTGTAGCACTTTCACAGCATCATCTTTCAGGATTTGAAACAGCTCAACTGGAATTCCATCACCTCTTCTAGCTTTGTTCGTAGTGATGTTTTCTAAGGCCCACTTGACTTCACATTCCAAGATGTCTGGCTCTAGATGAGTGATCACACCATCATGATTATCTGGGTCATGAAGATCTTTTTGTACACTTCTTCTGTGTATTCTTGCCACCTCTTCTTAATATCTTCTGCTTCTGTTCGGTCCAGACCATTTCTGTCCTTTATTGAGCCCATCTTTGCATTAAATGTTCCCTTGATATCTCTAATTTTCTTGAAGAGATCTCTAGTCTTTCCCATTCTATTCTTTTCCTCTATTTCTTTGCATTTATCGCTGAAGAAGGCTTTCTTATCTCTTCTTGCTATTTTTTGGAACTCTGCATACAGATGCTTATATCTTTCCTTTTCTCCTTTGCTTTTCGCCTCTCTTCTTTTCACAGCTATTTGTAACGCCTCCCCAGACAGCAATTTTCCTTTTTCACTATTCTTTTCCATGGGGATGGTCCTGATCCCTGTCTCCTGTACAATGTTACGAACCTCATTCCATAGTTCATCAGGCACTCTATCTATCAGATCTAGGCCCTTAAATCTATTTCTCACTTCCACTGTATAATCATAACGGATTTGATTTAGGTCATACCTAAATGGTCTGGCTGTTTTCCTACTTTCTTCAATTTCCAGTCTGAATTTGGCAATAAGGAGTTCATGATCTGAGCCACAGTCAGCTCCTGGTCTTGTTTTTGTTGACTGTATAGAGTTTCTCCATCTTTGGCTGCATAGAATATAATCAATCTGATTTCAGTGTTGACCATCTGGTGATGTCCATGTGTAGAGTCTTCTCTTTTTGCCTTTGGAAGAAGGTGTTTGCTATGACCAGTGCATTTTGTTAGCAAAACTTTATTAGTCATTGCCCTGCTTCATTCTGCATTCCAAGGCCAAATTTGCCTGTTGCTCCAGGTGTTTCTTGACTTCCTACTTTAGCATTCCAGCCCCTATAATGAAAAGGACATCTTTTGGGGGTGTTAGTTCTAAAAGGTCTTGTAGGTCTTCATAAAATCGTTCAACTATGGATTCTTCAGCATTACTGGTTGGGGCATAGACTTGGATAACTGTGATATTAATGGTTTTCCTTGGACACGAATCCATTTCTTCTGAGGGATTCCTGCCCACAGTAGTAGATATAATGGTCATCTGCCTTAAGTTCACCTATTCCAGTCCATTTTAGTTCGCTGATTCCTAGAATGTTGACGTTCACCTTTGCCATCTCTTGTTTGACCACTTCCAATTTGCCTTGATTCATGGACCTGACATTCCAGGTTCCTATCCAATATTGCTCTGTACAGCATTGGATCTTGCTTCTATCACCAGTCACATGCACAACTGGGTATTGTTTTTGCTTTGGCTCCACCCCCTTCATTCTTTCTGGAGTTATTTCTCCACTGATCTCCAGTAGCATATTGGGCACCTACTGACCTGGGGAGTTCCTCTTTCAGTATCCTATCATTTTGCCTCTTCATGCTGTTCATGGGGTTCTCAAGGCAAAAATACTGCAGTGGCTTGCCATTCCATTCTCCAGTGGATCACGTTCTGTCAGACCTCTCAACCATGACCCACCTGTCTTGGGTTCCCCCACAGGCATGGCTTAGTTTCACTGAGTTAGACAAGGCTGTGGTCCTAGTGTGATTAGATTGACTAGTTTTCTGTGAGTATGGTTTCAGTGTGTCTGCCCTCTGATGCCCTCTTGCAACGCCTACCATCTTACTTGGTTTCTCTTACCTTGAGCATGGGGTATCTTTCCACAGCTGCTCCAGCAAAGCACAGCTGCTGTTTCTTACCTTGAACGAGGGGTATCTCCTTACCACCGCCTTCCTGACCTTTAATGTGGGATAGCTCCTCTAGGCCCTCCTGTTCCTGCGCAGCCTGTTCCTCCTCTGGTTGATCCTCCTGGCCGACAGCCCTGGCCTCGGGCATGGGTGGCTCATTTCAGCTGCCATCCCTGGCCTCAGGCTCCGAGCTCAGGGTGGCTCCTCAGGGTTACTGCCCCTCGCCTCGGGCTTGCGGTGTCTTCTCAGTGTCACCGCCCCTGGCTTCGAGCGTGAGGTGGTTTCTTCTGGCTGCCCTGGGCCTCGGACGTGGGGTGTCTCCCCCGGCCACCCCTGACCTCGGACACAGACGTGGGGTGTCTCCCTCCAGCTGCCCCTGGCCTTGGACGCGGGGGTAGCTCCACCCAGCTCCTGCCTTGACCTCGGATGCGAGGTGCCTCCTCCAGGCCGCCACTGGCCTTGGTTGCGGTGTACCTCCTCCTGGACGCCACTCACCATGGACTAGGGGTATCTCCTCCCAGCCACCGCCCCTGACCTCAGATGTGGGGTAGCTCCTCCTGACTGCCACTGACCTCAGACGTGGGGTGCCTCCTCCTGGCTGCCACTGACCTAGGATGCGGAGTAGCTCCTCTTGGCTGTTCCTGCACCGTCGCAACCTGGTACTCTAGGCTGCTGCCCCTGACTTCGGAAGTGGGGTAGCTCCTCTCATCCACGCTTAGTGCCCCGGCCCGGCTCTCACAGCTGTCTGCACTTAGTGCACCAAAAGGTCACTGAAGGGAGTCACTGAAAGGAATCCAAGTAGATGCCCTTTCTCATAACCTCAGTCCTGAGAGCTGCGTGCACCTTTGCTTGTTCCTGTTTTCCAGGAACTGATAAGGAATAGAGAGTCCTTGAGAAATGCCACACAAAAGAAGAAAAAATAACATATTGGATCCCTTAAAGTTGAACGTCCCCTGACACAGAGCAATTAGTTTGAGCATCAAATTTGATCAGAACCAGGGTAATATCTGTATATGTATGAATCACATTAACAGCTGTCATTACTATTTGCTACTGTTGTATTCAAAGAACTATATTCTGAATGTATCAAGGTTTCCTGTTTCCATGAATAAAATAGAAACACTTGTGTTCTAACCCAGGATGAATTGTTATTCCATCAACACAGTTTTATCTCACTTCAGTACTTTGTAACAGCAGGTAAGAAGGCAGCATTAGGCTCTCTGCTGCTGCTGGTGCTGCTAAGTCGCTTCAGTTGTGTCCGACTCTGTGTGACCCCATAGACGGAGCCCACCAGGCTCCCCCATCCCTGGGATTCTCCAGGCAAGAACACTGGAGTGGGTTGCCATTTCCTTCTCCAATGCATGAAAGTGAAAAGTAAAATTGAAGTCGCTCAGTTGTGTCCGACTCTTAGCGACCCCATGGACTGCAACCTACTAGGCTCCTCCATCCATAGAATTTTCCAGGCAAGAGTACTGGAGTGGGTTGCCAGGTTTAAATAAATCTAGAACAATTTCTTGTCACCATGGAATTAAACAACATAAAATTTGGGGGTATGTAGTCATAATTTGTAACTAAAGTTACTCTTTCTACACTCTATACCAGAGCATTCATATGACTGTAATCCAAATAGCACAGCAGTGCAATTAAACTGGCTTCCATTAATGTGCAAAAATTGCATCAAATAAATTTAAAGGTCTAATTTGCTTTATTTTTATTTTTGGCAGTGCTGGCTTTTCTTTGCTGCATGCAAGCTTTCTCTAGTTGCTGTGTATGTTGGCTTTTCTTGTTGGGGAGCACAGCCTCTGGGTGCAAGGGCTCAGTACTTGCAGCTCCCAAGCTCTAAAGCACGGACTCAGTAGCTGCAGCACATGCTGTTAATTGCCCTGTGGCATGTGGGATCTTCTCAGACCAAGGATGGAACCTGTATCCTCTGCATTGACAGGCGGATTCTTACCCACTGAACCATTGGAGAAGTCCCTAATTAGCTTTATTCAATGACTGATGCATTGGGCAGAGTTCAACCTGATAAATGGGTGTGCCAAGGAGCCTGACACAGTGGACAGTCTCAGGACGTTGAGGGTATTTTCATGTGCATTTTCATTGTGTATCATAGATTCTTGACTTGTCCTTACTATGAAGTTTTTATTTAGATATGGGCTCTTGGTGATTCTTAGACTTGGGTGATGGTTCCCTTTCCAAGATTAGAGTGGTTTCAGCTGTTTTCTCCTAAGATTTTCCTGTCTTCTTCTGGGACCCAAAGGGCAAATATTAGTGGCTTGTTGTCCCAGAGGTCACTTAAAATGTCCTCCTTTTATTCTTTTTTATTCTATTCAGGAGTGGTGATTTTCAGTGCTGTTTCTTCTAGCTCAATGATGTGTTTTCTGCCTCATGTAGCCTGTTCTGATTCATTTTAGTTTCTGGTTTTTTGTTTTGCTTTGTTTTCATTTAATTTACTATATTCTTCAGTTCTATTTGGCTGGTTGTTATATTTTCTAAGTGTTCATTAAAGACTTCTCATTTCTCAGGTCATGCATTCTTCACCCAAGTTTTTTTATCATGTTTACTATCATTACTCTGAACTCTTTCAGGTAGATTGTCTATCTCCATGTTACTTAGTTCTTCTAGGGTTTTGTCTTGTTCCTCCCGCTGAAACATATTCCTCTGTCACCTCGTTTTGTGTAAATTTCTATTTGTATTTTAATCTATCTGCTAGCATAGTTACGTTTCTTGACCTTGGAGAAGTGGCCCTCTGCAGAAGATATCCCAGGTATCCTTCTCCCGATCCAAGAGCCAGAAGACATCTGATTCCAGGGTGGTGTCCCACGTGTATTTGTGGACTCAGTTTGCAAGCTGTGGGTCTCTACTTTTCTTGCTTTTAGTATCTGCCACCTGCTGTGAAGAGCCAACTCATTGGAAAAGACCCAGATGCTGGGAAAGTTTGAGGGCAGGAGGAGAAAGGGGCAACAGAGAACTAGAGGGCTGGATCACATCAGTGATTCAATGGATATGAGTTTGAGCAAACTCCAGGAGATGGTGAAAGACAGGGAAGCCTGGAGTGCTAAGTCCATGGGGTCGCAAAGAGTTGGACACGGCTGAGCAGCTGACCAACAACCCTGCTGGGTGAGGCTGGTCTGGAGGCTTGTGCTTGCACAGTGATGGTTAGAACTGGGTCTTGACCCTTTTGTGGATAGAGTTACGTTGAAAGGCATGTGTACAGGAAGCCTTTGGACAGCCTGTCTGCTGATGGTTAGGGCTGCATCCTGGCCCTTTCATCCTTTGGCCTTGGGGGGCCCATTGATGAGGCCTACAGGTTGAGAGGAGCCAGTGTCGGGCTAAGATGGAGATCTCACGCAGATGAGTGTTCACTCATAGTTCTGCCCTCAGGATCTGCGTCCCCACAGTGAGCCACAGCCCACCTCCCACCCCTTGAAGAGCCTTCAAGACCAGCAGGCAGGTCACACCATCCAGGATCCTAACAAACGATTGTGTTTTGCTCCTCATCTCAGCTTCATCTCAGTGTGCATGAGGCTTCGTCTGCACCTGTTATGAGTGAAGTCTCTGTTTTCCTCATTCCTGTGGGGCTCCTTTAATCAGGGCTCACTGGTCTTCACAAGTAAATATTAAAGATCCCTATGGCCTTATTCATTGATTGGTCAGCATCCTACCTGGTAAATAAACAGGTGCTCCCAGAAGGTGTCTGTCCTCTTTACACCAAGGTATATATGAGTCAGTCGGTTGTTTTCAAACTTTTGTGACCTGAATATGCTCATAAAGCCATGACGTGTACAAAGTAGGTGCAGTGAAGAAGCTGAGTTTCTTTAGGGGTGGGGCTCACTTCCATGAAAAAACTGAAATGGCCTAATTGTGAAATGAAATGTTTAATTTGGGAATTGGCTGTGATCAGGTGCTTGAAAGTCAAGTGAGTAGAGTTGTACAAGCACACAGTGAAGGGAATGACTATGGATTCCAACTGTATTTTGTGACAGGGAAATAGTCTCCAGGGCCAAATGCTTGCAAGCCGTCCTGCCATTTCTGTGTTGTGTTCACATTCAGAGCCCAAAGATCTTGCAGAGAAAGTGAGATGTATTCTTTGTTCCCAACCGAAAATACTTTCCTTGATAACTGATGTTAAATTCGACTCAAAATCACTTTTATATCACATTTTGAGAATCCCTGTTTTAATACTTTATGCATGCTATCTTTTGAACTTGAACTCCAGAATAAGTACTGACGTTGTTTCTTGTTTCCCATATGATGGAACTTGAATGGAAAAAAAGCATCCCATCCCAGGAAGTGACTGAATCAGAGCTTGAATCCACATTGTCTCGCCTCAAAGATCTCTTCAGCATGTTGCTACACTCAGGCCTAGGTTGTTGGCATGGCTACAGTAATTCTTGTTGCAGTTGACAGGGCCGAGGTGCAGGCAGGCACAAAGGTGGGGACGAGTCACCTTTTCCCAGTTGTTTTTCTGGGGGAACAGCTGAGGGGAGGCTCCCTGAGGTGGCACCTCAGGCAGCAGACCAGGTGCAGGTGGACTCTGCATATAGTAACTCTGAGAGAGTAGGGTCATCCATCAGCTCTGTGCCCACAAAAATCAAATGCTGCTGGTCGGTTAGGATGACCTCATTGTATTTACAAAGATTTGTTGGAAGAACTTAACAGAAAAAATTGGACAAAACTGACCAATCAATAAATATCTGTGTCCAGTGGGCCACCTCCCAGAAGAAAAAGACAAAGAATAAACATTTCATTAATGTATTTAGACTATTTTTTAAGACATAATTCTGTTGCATAGTTTAGTCTGTAGAATAGGGAAAATGTAACCTTTATATGCACCATGTGTGTTTGCTAAGGCGCTTTAGTCATGCCTGACTCTTTGTGACCCTATGGACTGTAGCGCCCCAGGCTCCTCTGTCCATGGGATTCTCCAGGCAAAATTACTGGAGTGGATTGCCATGCTCTCCTCCAGGGTGTGTTGCTGACCCAGGGGTCAAATTGTTCTTTACCACTAGCGCCACCATGACCCAGTGATAAGTGCCTTGTTGTGGTAGTCCGGAAATGAACCCACAATATCTCCAGACCATGTCTTTAGTTTCATTTCATCAGTGTTGCAAATGAATGTTTAAATAAGATGTAGGTACACTGATTACCATATAATCCTAGAAGAGAGATTAACCAAGGTGAAGTTGTATTTGTTTAGGCAAGAGTGGTTCATTCTGATTGATAGAGAAGACACATTTCCTTTTAGTCAAGAACAAGTGTAAATTGGTGCCAACTACTGAAATAATTGGACAAGATTGTGGTTGCTGACGTTTAAAAGAGAATCATGAGTGATAAAACACTTTAGAGTAACAATTATCTATTAGAAATCATATCATTATTAATGGAGGACTAAAAGAGAAACTCTTCTCAGAGCTCCTATTAGCCTTTGCCCTGCTTCATTCTTTACTCCAAGGCCAAATTTACCTGTTATTCCAGGTGTTTCTTGACTTCTACTTTTACATTCCAGTCCCCGATAAAGAAAAGGACATCTTTTTAGGGTGTTAGTTCCAGAAAGTCTTTTAGGTCTTCACAGAACTATTCAACTTCAGCTTCTTCAGCGTTACTGGATGGGGGCATAGACTTGGATTACCGTGATATTGAATGGTTTGCCTTCGAAACGAACAGAGATCATTCTGTCATTTTTGAAACTGCATCCAAGTATTGCATTTTGGACTCTTTTGTTGACTATGATGGCTACTCCATTTCTTCTAAGGGATTCCTGCCTGTAGTAGTAGATAGAATGGTCAAAGTTAAATTCACCCATTTCAGTCCACCTTAGTTCACTGATTCCTAAAGTGTCGATGTTCACTCTTGCCATCTCCTGTTTGACCACTTCCAATTTGCCTTGATTCATTGACTCAACATTCCAGGTTCCTATGCAATATTGCTCTTTCCAGCATTGAATCTTGCTTCTATCACCAGTCCCACCTACAAATGGGTGTGGTTTTTTCTTTGGCACCATCCCTTCATTCTTTCTGAAGTTATTTCTCCTCTGATCTCCAGTACTATATTGGGCACCTATCGACCTGGGGAGTTCATTTTTCAGTGTCCTCTCTTTTTGCCTTTTCATACTGTTCATAGGGTTCTCAAGGCAAGAATACTGAAGTGATTTGCCATTCCCTTCTCCAGTGGACTACATTCTGTCTGACCTCTCCACCATGACCCATCCTTCTTGGGTTGCCCCACACAGCTTAGTTTCACTGAGTTAGACAAGGCTGTGGTCCGTGTGATCAGACTGGATAGTTGTCTGTGACTATGGTTTCAGTCTGTCTGCCCTCTGATACCCTCTCTCAGTGCCTACCATCTTATTTGGGTTTCTCTTAACTTGGATGTGGGGTATCTCTTGATGACTGCTCCAGCAAAGCACAGCCTCTGCTCCTTACCCTGGACATGGGTAGCTCCTCTCGGCCACCACCCCTGACCTTTGAAATGGGGGTAGCTCGTCTTCACCGCTGCCCTTGACCTTGGACTTGGGATAGGTCCTCTCAGCTGCTGCCCCTGACCTTGGACTGGGGCAGCGCCTGTTGGTCATGCTTGTCAAAGGTCACAAAGAAACAAGCTGAATCCTCAGTTAGTGGTACACTGGTGTGTGGCATTTTCAGATCCAGTAAGTGATAAAAACTGTTTAGCTTGTGAAGTCAACAAGAGTTCCAGAAAAACATCTATTTCTGCTTTATTGACTATGCCAAAGCCTATGACTGTGTGGATCACAACAAACTGTGGAAAATTCTGAAAGAGATGAGAATACCAGACCACCTGACCTGCCTCCTGAGAAAACTATATGCAGATCAGGAAGCAACACTTAGAACTGAACGTGAAACAACAGAGTGGTTCCAAATAGGAAAATGAGTATGTTAAGGCCGTATATTGTCACCCTGCTTATTTAACATATATGCAGAGTACATCATGAGAAACATGGGCTGGAAGAAGCACAAGCTGGAGTCAAGATTGCCAGGAAATATCAATAACCTCCAATATGCAGATGACACCACCCTTATGGCAGAAAGTGAAGAGGAACTAAAGACCTTCTTGATGAAAGTGAAAGAGGAGATTGAAACAGTTTGCTTAAATAGCTCAACATTAAGAAATCGAAGATCATGGCATCTGGTCCCATCACTTCATGGCAAACAGATGGGGAACCAGTGGAAACAGTGGCTGACTTTATTTTTCTGTTCTCCAAAATCACTGCAAATGGTAATTGCAGCCATGAAATTAAAAACGCTTACTCCTTGTAAGAAAAGTTATGACCAACCTGGACAGAATATTAAGAAGCAGAGACATTATGTTGTCAACAAAGGTCCCTCTAGTCAAGGCTATGGTTTTTCCAGTGGTCATGTATGGATGTAAGAGTTGGACTGTGAAGAAAGCTGAGCGCCGAAGACTTGATGCTTTTGAACTGTGGTGTTGGAGAAGACTCTTGAGAGTCCCTTGGCCTGCAAGGAGATCCAACCAGTCCATTCTGAAGGAGTTCAGTCCTGCATGTTCATTGGAAGGACTAATGTTGAAGCTGAAACTATAATACTTTGGCCACCTGATGCAAAGAGCTGACTCATTGGAAAAGACACTGATGCTGGGAAAGATTGAGAGCAGGGGAAGAAGGAGACAATAGAAGATGAGATGGTTAAATGGCATCACCGACTCAATGGACATGGGTTTGCATGGACTCCAGGAGTTTGTGATGGACAGGGAGGCCTGGTGTGCTGCGGTTCATGGTGTTGCAAAGAGTCGGACAAGATTGAGCGACTGAACTGAACTGAACACCTAACTGATATGTAACCTAATCTATCTACCATGTTCTCCTTCCACATTATCTATGTCCTTCATTTAATCCTAAAAGAGGTATACTCAAGACATTTGGCTCCTCCCATGGCTGGAATTCCTCAGGGATGTGTGACCTGTTTGCTAAACATGAATGCTTGACGTATTACCTTTTAATCTTTCTCCGGGCATTGCTTTCCCTTCAAAGTTTAATTTATATACCACACCCACCTAGATAAAATTACACAACAGGTAAATTAGCTTCCACAAGTGCATGATCTGATTTGTCGAGGAATAAGGTTTATATTTGAGGTACTCAGTAAAGGTCTGTGAAAGTGAAGTTGCTCAGTTGTGTCCAACTTTGCGACCCCACGGACTGTAGCCTACCAGGGTCCTCTTTCCATGGGATTTTCCAGGCAATAGTACTGGAATGGATTGCCATTTCCTTCTCCAGGGGATCTTCCCAACCCAGGGATTGAACCCAGGTCTCCCACATTGTAGACAGACGCTTTACCATCTGAGCCACCAGGGAAGTTTTGTACTCATCATCAAACTCTGGATCTGTTCTGTGTCTGGTATCCTTTAACCCATGGCCCTCCAATCTACAAGTCATGCCATCCTGGTAGCTGACCATCCATAAAGGATTTCTCAAAAACCAAACAATATATGGCTTTTGTGATTTGTCAGTAACAGTGAAGAATTTCTGTCACCACACGGTGTTCTTAAAAATGCTCATTACACATTACTGCACATAGAACATTATAGTCTCGGTAAATTGAAGTGAAACAATATCATGAATCTTCTCTGACTGCTATGAGAGGGAGAATCAAACTACAAGGGGGAAAAGTACAAAGACAAGATATATAAATTTTTTAAGCTGCAAAACTTATGCCAGCAAATTTGGAAAACTCAGAAGTGGCCACAGGACTGGAAAAGGTCACTTCATTCCAATCCCAAAGAATGCTCAAACTACCACACAATTGCACTCACCTCACACGCTAGTAAAGTAATGCTCAAAAATCTCCAAACCAGGCTTCAGCAATACGTGAACCGTGAACTTCCTGATGTTCAAGGTGGTTTTAGAAAAGGCAGAAGAACCAGAGATCAAATTGCCAACATCCGCTGGATCATGGAAAAAGCAAGAGAGTTCCAGAAAAACATATATTTCTGTTTATTGACCATGCCAAAGCCTTTGACTGTGTGGATCACAATAAACTGTGGAACATTCTGAAAGAGATGGGAATACCAGACCACCTGACCTGCCTCTTGAGAAACCTCTATGCAGGTCAGGAAGCAACAGTTAGAACTGGACATGGAACAACAGACTGGTTGCAAATAGGAAAAGGAGTATGTCAAGGCTGTATATTGTCACCCTGCTTATTTAACTTCTATGCAGAGTACATCATGAGAAACGCTGGGCTGGAAGAAGCACAAGCTGGAATCAAGATTGTCAGGATAAATATCAATAACCACAGATATGCAGATGACATCACCCATATGGTAGAAAGTGAAGAGGAACTATAAAGCCTCTTGATGCAAATGAGCGTGGAGAGTGAAAAAGTTGGCTTAAAGCTCAGCATTCAGAAAATGAAGATCATGGAATCTGGTCCCATCACTTGATGGGAAATAGATGGGGAAACAGTGGAAACAGTGTCAGACTTTATTTTTCTGGGCTCCAATATCACTGCAGATGGTGATTGCAGCCATGAAATTAAAAGACGCTTACTCCTTGGAAGAAAAGTTATGACCAACCTAGATAGCATATTCAAACGCAGAGACATTACTTTTCCAACTAAGGTCTGTCTAGTCAAGGCTATGTTTTTTTTCCAGTAGTCATGAATGGATGTGAGAGTTGGATGTGAAGAAGGCTGAGCGCTGAAGAATTGATGCTTTTGAACTGTGGTGTTGGAGAAGACTCTTGAGAGTCCCTTGGACTGCAAGGAGATCTCACCAGTCCATTCTGAAGGAGGTCAGCCCTGGGATTTGTTTGGAAGGAATGATGCTAAAGCTGAAACTCCAGTACTTTGGCCACCTCATGCGAAAAGTTGACTCATTAGAAAAGACTTTGATGCTGGGAGGGATTGGAGGCAGGAGGAGAAGGGGATGACTGAGGATGAGATGGCTGGATGGCATCACGGACTGTATGGACGTGAGTCTGAGTGAACTCCGGGAGTTGATGATGGACAGGGAGGCCTGGCGTGCTGCGATTCATGGGGTCGCAAAGAGTCCAACACGACTGAGCGACTGACTGAACTGAACTGATTGCTCTTTTGGCCAGATGATGCAAAGAGCGGACTCAATGGAAAAGACCCTGATGCTGGAAAAGATTGTGGGCAGGAGGAGAGGGCGACAGAGGATGAGGTGGTTGGATGGCATTACCCACTCAATGAACACAGTTTGAGAAAACCCTTGGAGATAGTGAAGGACAGGGAAGCCTGGTGTGCTGCAGTTCATGGTGTTGCAAAGAGTCAGATTCGACTTAGCAACTGATCAACGAAAATTGCTTTCTTTAAAGCAATGGTTAGTAAACTTTTTCAATTTCAAAATTAAAAAAAAAAGGAAGTTCCCATCACATACCTTAGTCCTCCAGTCTCAGACTATAGGTTTTGATCTTGTGTGTCTGGAACTGAGCCATGTGGAGTTTGGCTTTCCAGCGGAATGAAGAACAAAGAGGAAAAGTTGTGATACAGGATGTCACTATAAAATGGCAGGTTTTCCCCAGGCATAGTTTTGTATTTCTTATTAGTTTGCAGTACCAAGAGAAATCCAGAAAGATTTCTTGTTTTCCTAAGATGATTCAATTATTCTAATGGCAGGAAATGTTCTGCATCCAATTACTGTCCTACAGGAACTCTTTGGAGACCAAGGTTCCCAACCCCTGAATCGCCAGGAGCAGGACAGGCAAGAACCTGCTGATAAAACCATTTATTTATTTATTGCACTTGAAAATATGTGGGTTATTTTCAAATACCTTTTGGTTTTGATTTCTCACATAGTTTCACAGTAAGAGAGCAGGCCCTGTATGATTTCAATACTCTTTTTAGGCCATGAAACTTTTGCACCTTGTTTTATGCCACGTTCCAGTGTCTCCTGGTTAATAGTCTATGGGAACTTGAATAAAATTTGTATCCTGCTCTTGTGTGAAAATTGTATAAGTCTTAATTATGTTGAATTGGTTCACAATTCTTTTCGGGCTTATATATCCTACTTTCCTGTCCATTCTATAAAGTTTTGAGAGTTTCATATTGAAATTCCAACTAAAAATCTTAATTTGTCCACTGAAGAAATTGTAATATAGAGTGGAACTGTCTGTAACTACTTTCAAAGCCTCAGGTAAATGTCTTGTCATACTTTTGTAATTTCAAAAAATTTTAAAAAGGAAACTAAAATCTTTATTGAAACTTTTCTACTTGTTAGGAGGACATATCCTAGTTTCCAACAAACTGGTCTACAAAGTTACAAGCTTTTGCCTTAAAAGTGTAATGGGGTGACACAGCGACTTGGGAAGGCTGGCCCCCTCTGCAGGCATGGCGGCGTGGAGCCCTGCTGCAGTGATGCCTCTGGTCTGCAGAACCCACCAGCTTCCTCCTGTCCACTGTGCCCAGTGCATGTTTTCCTCACATCCCCAGGGAGGAGCTCAAAGTGACCCAGTTTAGTTCATTTCAGTTCATTTCAGTTCACTTCAGTCGTTCAGTCGTGTCCAACTCTTTGCGACCCCATGAATCGCAGCATGCCAGGCCTCCCTGTCCATCACCAACTCCCAGAGTTCACTCAGACTTACGTCCATACAGTCCGTGATGCCATCCAGCCATCTCATCCTCTGTCGTCCCCTTCTCCTCCTGCCCCCAATCCCTCCCAGCATCAGAGTCTTTTCTAATGAGTCATCTCTTCACATAAGGTGGCCAAACTACTGGAGCTTCAGCTTTTGCATCATTCCTTCCAAACAAATCCCAGGGCTGACCTCCTTCAGAATGGACTAGTGGGATCTCCTTGCAGTCCAAGGGACTCTCAAGAGTCTTCTCCAACACCACAGTTCAAAAGCATCAATTCTTCAGCGCTCAGCCTTCTTCACATCCAACTCTCACATCCATTCATGACTACTGGAAAAAAACCATAGCCTTGACTAGACAGACCTTAGTTGGAAAAGTAATGTCTCTGCTTTTGAATATGCTATCTAGGTTGGTCATAACTTTTCTTCCAAGGAGGAAGCGTCTTTTAATTTCATGGCTGCAATCACCATTTGCAGTGATTTTGGAGCCCAGAAAAATAAAGTCTGACACTGTTTCCACTGTTTCCCCATCTATTTCCCATCAAATGATGGGACTGGATGCCATGATCTTTGTTTTCTGAATGTTGAGCTTTAAGCCAACTTTTGCACTCTCCTCTTTCACTTTCATCAAGAGACTTTTGAGTTTCTCTTCACTTTCTGCCATAAGGGTGGCGTCATCTGCATATCTGAGGTTATTGATATTTCTCCCGGCAACCTTGATTCCAGCTTGTGCTTCTTCAAGCCCAGTGTTTCTCATGATGTACTCTGCATAGAAGTTAAATAAGCAGGGTGACAATATACAGCCTTGACATACTCCTTTTCCTTTTCGCAACCAGTCTGTTGTTCCATGTCCAGTTCTAACTGTTGCTTCCTGACCTGCAAAGAGGTTTCTCAAGAGGCAGGTCAGGTGGTCTGGTATTCCCATCTCTTTCAGAATGTTCCACAGTTTCTTCTGATCCACACAGTCAAAGGCTTTGGCATGGTCAATAAAGCAGAAATAGATGTTTTTCTGGAACTCTCTTGTTTTTTCCATGATCCAGCGGATGTTGGCAATTTGATCTCTGGTTCTTCTGCCTTTTCTAAAACCAGCTTGAACAACAGGAAGTTCACAGTGCACATATTGCTGAAGCCTGGCTTGGCGAATTTTGAGCATGACTTTACTAGCATGTGAGATGAGTGCAATTGTGCAGTTGTTTGACCATTCTTTTGCATTGCCTTTCTTTGGAATTGGAATGAAAACTGACCTTTTCCAGTCCTGTGGCCACTGCTGAGTTTTCCAAAATGCTGGCATATTGAGTGCAGCACTTTCACAGCATCATCTTTCAGGATTTGAAGTAGCTCAACTGGACCCAAATCCTCAAAATTTCTAGGAGGCTGTGGGGGAATATATAAAATTCAAATTAAATCAGAAGGATTTAAGGAGAGGAGAACTGTCTAGCAGCCAACAGGCACTAAAAGAGGAAATCAAAGGTAGGCATGGATTGCAGATTTTTAAGTCTGTCCCCAAACACTGACCATATCCTGGCTGCTTAGATGTTGGTGCTAAAACACTGGATGAATCTTACTAACAGGGGCTTCCCTTGTGGCTCAGCTGGTAAAGAATCCGCCTGCAATGCAGGAGACCTGGGTTTGATCCCTGGCTTGCGAAGATCCCACGCAGAAGGGAAAGACTACCCACTCCAGTGTTCTGGCCTGGAGAATTCCATGGACTGTATAGACCATGGGGTCGCAGAGTCGGACACGACTGAGCGACTTTCACTACTACCACCATTCTTTCCTCAACATATGACCAAAAGTTTATTTTGTTCATCGATATTTCCATAGTGTAATTATAGAAGAATATGCTATCTATTTAGATGTTAAAGGCAACAAATTAAAAAGAAAAAAAAAACAGATTGTAATTTATGGGGCATCACAGGACTGTTAAACACCTCCCGGCCCCTTGCCGCGCCTTGCTCTTGCTCTGCAGACCTGGACGCTCCTCGCCCCGCCCCCTCGCCTGCTGCCGACCTGAAGCTGCACCTCAGAATCCGCGCGTGCGCAATTTCTTGCGTAGGGCGGAAGGCCTCGAGATAAAGTCGCCCGGCGGCCCTTGAGATGTTTCTCTCCTAGTGTAAAGGTGTGCTGCCTGCTTAGCCAACAAACCCGCCCTCGCCACGCCCATCTTCAGGGTCCCGCTGGTTCTGCGGCAGTAATATCCCGATACCCCACCATCTGCCCCGAATAAACCCAGAGGCCGCGGTTGCAGGTCGAGTGTCCGAAATCGCTCTGAGGCTTGTCCTTGCCATTTGCTTTTTGGCCTTCGTCCCCAGAGACACCGCCTTTCGGATATTTTCCTGCTTAAAACTTAACCATTAGTACCTACGCCTGTGCCTTGTAAAGTGCCCGGGCGCGAGGGGCATTCGGGCACGCCCACCTCCACCATCTCACCCTGTCGGCCCCGGGAGATCGCGTCGGCAGCCCCGCTCCCGGAGAAGCCGCGTCCTCTCCCTGGTCCTGGGATTCTGGAGAGCCTGCCCAGCCCGAGACCCCCTGGCTCCCAGCCTCTCTGCCCTCGTCTCCTCAGGCCGATCGTTCTGCCCCCCAGACCTCCCTTCCTGCTCAGTCCCTTTTCCTCACCCCAGGGCTGGACGTGTGACACCCAGTGTTTTTCCGTCATAAGTCCCTCTCGTTGGAACAGGTGCTCTTTTGATGGGTGGGCGTTTCATTTACTCATCATTTCTGTAGATACGTCGGCGAGAGTGAGTGAGAGTGAAAGGCAAACTCAGAAGTGGAAAACAATGAGAGAACCGACGGGGTCGCCCATGATGGCTAGGCAGTTGCAAAGGAATGGTAAAATGAAATAGAGTTAGCCCTTAAGGCAGCGAGTGGGTGAAAGAATAATGGACAAAGGCGTGAGATCTCCAGTAGTTGGAGACAAGGAGACAGGGGCCCCGCATCTCTAGAAGAAGGGCTGACACAGATGAGCCTAGGAGAGTAACAGGGATAGATGTTGACTAGAAGAGAAGAGAAGGAAGTAAGCCTAGACACCTGGAGTGCCCCAGAGTGGGAGGGTAACAGGGAGAGAAGGAGTGTGACAAGAAGGCAGAAAGGAAGCAGAGTTAGAGAAAGAAAGAGACAGATGTATAGATGTTTAGGACAGTTAGAAGGGTGGTGTTGGGGAGAAGAGCAGCAAGAGGAGAAACAAGTTGCCGAGGGGGGCAGGACAGGTGTGAGGAAAGAAATAAGAGGGCAGAAACAGCATCCCACCTGAGGCAGTGGACACCAAAGGACTGTTCTACATAGTGAGGTCTTCCTGTTTTTGTGGTTGTGGCAAACAAAGGCGGGACGTTGATTCTAAGCCTGAAGCAGCCTGTTTTCCACTTACCAGATCAACTTCTAAAAACTTACATCGTCTGAGGAAGAAGCTGGGAAGAGGAGGGAAAAGGAAAGAAAAGAGGAATGGCTCTTTCTCAGGTAAAATCATATTCTCAGTTGATTCTCAGTCTGTCCTTCCTGAAATCCCTTCTTTGGACTTACTAATCATCTCTGACTCTGAAGTATCCTTTCTGACACCTAGTGCACACTCACCAGGGAACTTCCCTCAGGGCCTGTCGTCTCTACTTAGATCCCATCTTCGCATGACCCAGTGGCCTGGACCCTGTGTGGAGGGCACCATCCTGGGCAGGGCTTCATACCCACAGGTTTGAGAAGGGGTCTCAGTGCTGTTGGGCAGCAGGGATTGCCTCGGGTCCTTCTGGATGTGCAGTCTGCTCTCTGTTAATCAGGATTAAGAAGCTGTAGGTGGAAGTCAGGTATTAACATGCACAGTACCTGGTAAAATCTGGAAGTAGACCTAAAACGGGAAATTTATTCTAAGGTAATTGAAGCTAAGTGATGAGTCACTGACTTCAAAATCTAGATTGGAAATGGGATGGAAAATTCAGAGTCAGGTATCAGTGACAGTGTGCTATTCCATCATCTGTTTGAAACTGTGACATGAATCTAAAACTCTGAGAGCTGGAAATTCATTTTCATTGCCTTCATTCTTCAGATTTTGTCTTTTCACTGTGTTCATTTTGTGGTTTGGCACAGAGATGTTTTTACTTTTGATGCAGATGAGGTTTCCTCTTCATTGTTTAACCCATAGATTCACCATTTGTTATGGCAGCTTTTTTCCACTGGGTTTTCTTAGCGTCCTTGTCATTAGATTTTAAATATATGCAAATGGTTATTTCTGAACATTCTCTTCTGTTCCCTTGGTGTATAAATCCGTGTTTATGCCAGTACTACACCATCTGGATTATATTGTTATATGGCTTGAAATTTTAAAAAGGGTGGCCTTCATCTTTTATCTTTGTACTTATTGAAGAGTATTTTTGCAGTTTGTTGTCCCCTTGAGATTCTTTATGACTTCTGGCAAGTTTTTCTATTTCTGCCAACATTTTTATTGTACGTTTCATAATGAATTCATTAGATCTGTGGAACACTTTGAGTAACTTGGAAATACAGAGTACTGAGATTTCCAGCCGATGACTACTAGATTTATTTGCTTATTTTGGATTTCTTTTAGAAATGATTAAGTAGTTTTCAGTGTATATGTTTCACCTGCTTGGTGAATTATTCCTAAACATTTCATCTATTTTTAATATAATAGTAAATAAAACTGTTATGTGATTTTCTTTTCAGATTGTTCATTGTGTATAGAAATACAGCTCATTTGCACGTTGACTTTTGTATCCTGCAAGTTTGCTAAAATTGCTATTTGGTGTAGCAGGAGGTTTTTTTGTGTCTGTGTGGAATCTACAGTTAATAAACAAAAGACCTTGTCCTCTAGGAAAGAAGGTAACTTTCTAACTTTTCACTTTGGGAAACTTTGATTTCTTTTTCTTGTGTAATTGCTCTGGTTAGGGGTTTCAGTCCTTTGTTGAACAGTGATGCAGAGTGCACGTCCTTGCTTTCTTCCTGATCTCAGAGGAAAAGTTTTCAGTCTTTCACCATTAAGAACAATGTTAGGTGTGCTCTTTTCATACCTCATATGTTTTAGTTTGAGATACTTGTTTTGAAAACAAAACAAAAACCCCAAATGGATGGGAATGTATCAAAAGTGTGAACAGAGATGATATCTCAGGGCAGAGAGGAAAGCACAACATTAATAGTGGTTGGAAACCTCTTGTAATGGTACATAGAGATGATAGCTTATGGTGGACAATGTCATATTCATGATCTCTGAAGAAGAAGATATAGCTTTGGGACCAGGGACCAGGCTTGATCACTCAAGAGCTTTTGTGTAGCAGAATTTTATTAAAATATGAAATGGGACAGAGAAATCTTCTGACATTGATATCAGAAGGGGGATGGAGAATGCCACCCTTCGCTAGAGATAGCAAAGGAGCTATATACGTTCTCAACTGGTTATTACAGTAAGTCAAAAGACTGTCTCAAGGTTGTAAAGGTCTTTCCAGGCCCAGAATTTACATTTCAAGATGACAGGATTAGCCAGAAGGTTCTCAAAAGGAGAAACCTGTCCTCAAGCAGGAAACATTGTTGTTATATTATCTTCAGTTCAGTGCAGTTGCTCAGTTGTGTCCGACTCTTTGTGACCCATGAATTGCAGCATGCCAGGCCTCTCTGTCCATCATCAACTCCCGGAATTCACTCAAACTCAGATCCATCGAGTTGGTGATGTCATCCAGCCATCTCATCCTCTGTCGTCCCCTTCTCCTCCTGACCCCAATCGCTCCAAGCATCAAAATCTTTTCCAATGAGTCAACTCTTCTCATGAGGTGGCCAAAGTATTAGAGTTTCAGCTGTAACATCGTTCCTTCCAAAAAACACCCAGGAATGATCTCCTTTAGAATGGACTGGTTGGATCTCCTTGTGGTCCAAGGAACTCTCAAGAGTCTTCTCCAATGTCACAGTTCAAAAGCATCAATTCTTCGGCGCTCAGCTTTCTTCACAGTCCAACTCTCACATCCATACATGACCACTGGTAAAACCATACAGTTAACTAGACGGACCTTTGTTAGCAAAGTAATGTCTCTGCTTAGTACAGAGTTTAAGTGGAATTGTTTTGTTTTGTAATCATCAGCTCTGGGCTTAAATAAAAAAGTTTGTCCTTTTCTCCTCCTTGATAATTCCAGACCACTTTCTGTCCTCCTCAAGAGTCCCAGACCCCCTTTCTCCTCCCTGGGTACCCCGGACCTCTCAATCTAGCTAGGAATTGACTCTCTCAGATCTTTGGCCAAAGAGAAGTTTGTTTATTAAAGTCCCAGGGGAAGCTTAACCTTTCCCCGAGTCCTCAGCCTGTCCTTCAACATGTATCATGTATTCTTTAACCCACCAGTGGTGCTGCAGCTCCATCAGACACAAAGGCAAGGTTTGTATCCACAAACTCAACATCTCCCTGCTGTGAGCTGGTTGTTCTTGAGTGTGAGGAGCATGAGGTGGGCTGCCTTGCCCCCTCTTCTCTCTTTGTGGGCTTGGATCTATTGGCTACTCAATTCTTAGTCCATATAAATCAGAGCTGATGCCCCAAGCGTATAACCCCTGATCCGGTGCTGCTTTCATCACAGTTGTCATATTTGGAAGATAGAATCGGAAAATGGGAAAGTTCTGGCTGCTCTTTAATTTTATCTGGCACCTCAGAACCTGTAATGAACTGTCTTAGTCCCTATCTGCCTCTTGAGATCGCTCAGCCATTTCTGCTGTTCTCCTTTTGCTGCCATACATGTCAGGGTGTGAGGAATAGGCTGGTGGATTGGATCTTCTGTGCCTGTTACTCAGGAAAACTGTAAGGACAGCAGTCCAACAAAGGGAATGTGTGTAAATTCCACAAAGGGAATGGGTGTAAAGGGTTTTAGCTTGACATCTCTGGGTGGACCAAATAGTCCCATCTCAAGGTCTTAGGATATGAGACCCCCACATCTCATAGTTTTCCACTCTTGTACTGGTCTATCTAGTCTGGGAGTGGAGACTCTTCCTGAATTTGCCTTCTTCTTGGTTTGTATAATTTTTCCTTTTAAATTTAATTTTGAAGTATGTGGCTCTAGGGTCTGAAGTCATGTCCAGTTTCTTTGCTGTGGTAACCCACCTGTGTTTACGGGGCAGCTCCTCCTGGACTCTCTGTGGTGTGGGTTTACTAGGTAAGAGAAAATTTTTAAAGGAGAATAGTTTCCTTTATTGGTTGTAATATTTTCCTGCTGCATACAGAATTACCACTTGAAGCTACTTAGTATAGTGGTCAGCGTGTTCTGTGATATGAGAAAGTATCTGAAGACCTTGACCTGTACATATTTTTCTGGCTTTGAGTGATGTCAGAGAAGCCTGCGTGAAGGGCACTCTGATAGTGTTGTTCACGTGTATTATCACCATGCCCTTTGAGCTTCACCAAGAGGTGTAGGAACTTCTCCTGACAAGGGTACTGTCCAGGTTCACACCCTCATAGTTGTGAGGCTGTTGGCTAAACTGTTGCTGATGCTGCACGCTTGTCACCTGGGTGCTATTGATCATTCTGCCTCCACACTTAATTTTGTAGCAACTTAATGACAGAGCTTATGTAGTGGAGTGATAACTTCAGTGAGGAACCATCATTTGTTTTTTTTTCAAGGCATAGCTACTGTCCTTTTATAATATTTGTATGCATTGTCTTTTATTTTTGTCATTAAGTTTCTATTTTATGTTACTCTTTGTATTTTATTTGCCATATGTGGGAAGGTTGGTTAATTCCCACCCCTGTGGTGGAATTGGTGATTAGTACTTTTAGAGTTCTTTATGTATTCTTGATGTTAAACTATTATTGAATATATGCTTGGCAATTTTTGGCATTATAGTGTACATTGTTTTTTCACTGCTGAGGATGGTTGACTGCACAATATTTGATAATTAGGATGTGTGCAATTTACCTCTTTTTATTTTGTTGGCGTGAGCTTTTGGTGTTGTATCTGATAAATCATTGGTGAATCCACTGTCGAGAATCATTTTTAGGTTATCTATAATACCCAGGTGTGGATGTGACTGGTGGTAGAAGCCATGTCCAATGCAGTAAAGAGCAATATTGCACAGGAACCTGGAATGTCGGGTCCATGAATCAAGGCAAATTGGAAGTGGTCAAACAAGAGATGGCAAAGGTGAACGTCGACATTCTAGGAATCAGTGAACTAAAATGGACTGGAATGGGTGAATTTAAGTCAGATGACCATTATATCTACTACTGCGGGCAGGAATCCCTCAGAAGAAATGGAGTAGCCATAATGGTCAACGAAAGAGTCCGAAATACAGTACTTGGGTGCAATCTCAAAAACGACAGAATGATCTCAGTTCGTGTCCAAGGCAAACCATTCAATATCACAGTTATCCAAGTCTATGCCCCAACCAGTAACACTGAAGAAGCTGAAGTTAAACCGTTTTATGAAGACCTACAAGACCTTTTAGTACTAACACCCAAAAAGGATGTTCTTTTCATTATAGGGGACTGGAATGCAAAAGTAGGGAGTCAAGAAACACCTGGAGTAATAGGCAGATTTGGTCTTGGAATGTGGAATAAAGCAGGGCAATGACTAATAGAGTTTTGCCAAGAAAATGCACTGGTCATAGGAAACACCCTCTTCCAACAACACAAGAGAAGACTCTACACATGGACATCACCAGATGGTCAAAACTGAAATCAGATTGATTATATTCTTTGCAGCCAAAGATGGAGAAGCTCTATACAGTCAACAAAAACAAGACCAGGAGCTGACTGTGGCTCAGATCATGAACTCCTTATTACCAAATTCAGACTGAAATTGAAGAAAGTAGGGAAAACGGCTAGACAATTCATGTATGACCTAAATCAAATCCCTTATGATTATACAGTGGAAGTGAGAAACAGGTTTAAGGCCCTAGATCAGATAGACAGAGTGCCTGGTGAACTATGGAATGAGGTCTCTGACATTGTACAGGAGACAGGGGTCAAGACTATCCCATGGAAAACAAATGCAAAAAGCAAAATGGCTCTCTGGGGAGGCCTTACAAATAGCTGTGAAAAGAAGAGAGGTGAAAAGAAAGGAGAAAAGGGAAGATATAAGCATCTGCATGCAGAGTTCCAAAGAATAGCAAGAAAAGATAGGAAAGCCTTCTTCAGAGATCAATGAAAAGAAATAGAGGGAAAGAACAGTATGGGAAGACTAGAGATCTCTTCAAGAAAATTAGAGATACCAAGGGAACATTTCATGCAAAGATGGGCTTGATAAAGGACAGAAATGGTATGGACCTAACAAAAACAGAAGATTTAAGAAGAGGTGGCAAGAATACACTGAAGAACTGTACAATAAGGATCTTCAAGACTCAGATAATCACGATGGTGTGATCACTAATCTACAGCCAGACATCCTGGAATGTGAAGTCAAGTAGGGTTTAAAAGAATCACTATGAAGAAAGCTAGTGGAGGTGATGGAATTCCAGTTGAGCTGTTTCAAATCCTGAAAGATGATGCTGTGAAAATGCTGCATTCAATTTGCCAGCAAATTTGGAAAACTCAGCAGTGGCCACAGGACTGGAAAAGTCAGTCTTCATTCCAATTCCAAAGAACGGCAATGCCAAAGGATGCTCAAACTATTGCACAATTGCACTCATATCACATGCTAGTAAAGCAATGCTCAAAATTCTCCAAGCCAGGCTTCAGCAATACGTGAACCGTGAACTTCCTGATATTCAAGCTGGTTTTAGAAAAGGCAGAGGAACCAGAGATCAGATTGCCAACATCTGCTGGATCATGGAAAAAGCAAGAGAGTTTCAGGAAAACATCTAATTCTGCTTTATTGACTATGCCAAATCCTTTGACTGTGTGGATCACAAGAAACTGTGGAAAATTCTGAAAGAGATGGGAATACCAGAACACCTGACCTGCCTCTTGAGAAATCTGTATGCAGACCAGGAAGCAACAGTTAGAACTGGACATGGAACAACAGACTGGTTGCAAATAGGAAAAGGAGTATGTCAAGGCTGTATATTGTCACCCTGCTTATTTAACTTCTATGCAGAGTACATCATGAGAGATGCTGGACTGGAAGAAGCACAAGCTGGAATCAAGATTGCCAGGAGAAATATCAATAACCTCAGATATGCAGATGACACCACCCTTATGGCAGAAAGTGAAGAGGAACTAAAAAGCCTCCTGATGAAAGTGAAAGTGAGAATGAAAAAGTTGACTTAAGTCTCAACATTCAGAAAATGAAGATCATGGCATCCGGTCCCACCACTTCATGGGAATAGATGCGAAAAGGTGGAAACAGTGTCAGACTTTATTTTTCTGGGCTCCAAAATTACTGCAGATGGTGATTGCAGCCATGAAATTAAAAGACGCTTACTCCTTGGAAGAAAAGTTATGACCAACCTAGATAGTATATTCAAAAGCAGAGACATTACTTTGCCGACTAAGGTCCATCTAGTCAAGGCTATGTGTTTTTCAGTAGTCATGTATGGATGTGAGAGTTGGACTGTGAAGAAGGCTGAGCGCCAAAGAATTGATGCTTTTGAACTGTGGTGTTGGAGAAGACTCTTGAGAGTCCCTTGAACTGCAAGGAGATCCCACCAGTCCATTCTGAAGGAGATCAACCCTGGGATTTCTTTGGAAGGAATGATGCTAAAGCTGAAACTTCAGTACTTTGGCCACCTCATGGGAAGAGTTGACTCACTGGAAAAGACTCTGATGCTGGGAAGGATTGGGGGCAGGAGGAGTAGGGGATGACAGAGGATGAGATGGTTGGATGGCATTACGGACTGAATGTACGTGAGTCTGAGTGAACTCCAGAAGTTGTTGATGGACAGGGAGGCCTGGCGTGCTGTGATTCATGGGGTCGCAAAGAGTCGGACACGACTGAAAGACTGAACTGAACTGATACTAAATTATGGATGCTAGGCAAACTTACTGTGATAATCGTTTCACTGTATACATATCATTTAATTTTTCCTCTAGCTTAAACTTACACAGTGATATTTGTCATTGTAAGAGTTGGTTATACAACCGCCTTTATGTCACTGTTTCTAGAGTTGGGCTTACAAAGGGGAAATAATTAAAACACGTTGGATACAAGAAACAAAAATGCAGTTTATAATCAAGAAACAATAACCCAGTTTATAATCATTTAAAGTGTTTTGCTTTTAAAAGACTGTGGTTAGTGACCCAAATGATCACATCCCTTAAGTCCTCCATCTCAGACAGCCAGGTACTGACCCTGAGTTTGTTGAACTCAGCACTATGCTGTTTGCTGTTTTGTAGGGTATGAGTACGGAATAGCCCATTTCTACCCAGGCAGAGTTTTTATTTGTAATATAGAGACTAGTCTCATTCTTGTTTCTTAAAACTGTCCCAGTTCCCAGATCCCTGAGTTGCTTCTGCCTCACTAGCAGGATCCGAGCACAACGTGCTGTGAAAAACAGCTTTTTACTGAGAATAAGCCCTTTTAGTATTAAGAGGAAGTATCTTGGCTTCCGACATAACTTGAAGCTTTTACCTGAGCAGTGTTACAGACGGGAACTTAATGCTGTCAAGGTAACAGGCTCCGCCCACTCTGCGGCCCGCCCCTCCCACGAACTCTGCGCACCGTGGGTGCTCGCCCCGCCCCTGGTCGGAAGCTGCGGCTCTAATACCTAAAGCCCTTTCACACGGAGCCGGAAGTTGGAGAGTGCGGAGCTGAGGTCCTCGAGCGGCGCCTAAGCTTCCTTCTGGAGTAAGTTTGCAGAGCTCGCCACCCCTCCCATCCCCACCTCTTCCCCCTCTCACTCGTCCTCGTGGTGCGTGAATTGCCAGAGAGCTGAAAACCCTGGCACCCGGTGCTCGGCCCCGAATAGACGCTGCCGCTGCCGTTGCGGCCCAGTTATCTTTTCATTTGGGTTTTGAATGTTGCTGAGGCGGTTTTGGCCCTTGTTGCGCGTAGACCCCGCCTCTGGCGACATTTTCCTGCTTAAAACCCTTTTTGACCTCTGGCCTCGCCCAGTAAAGCCCTCTCTGCGAGTTGGAGTCGCGCCCGCCCCGTCGCCTTCTCGACCGCTGGAGGCGGAGCCCAGATAGGCCGCGCGCCCTCTCCCAGGTCCAGGGATTCCGGAGAGGCCGCCTGGTTCCTGAGGCCCCTCCCTCCCAACCCCTTTATACTCGCGTCTCCTGAGGCCGCTCCTTCTGCTCCGCAGCAGCCCCCTTTCCTGTCAGCCCGTCCCCTCACCCCGCATAGGGTAGGTGACCTGGGCCAGCCATGTGACAGCCAGTGCTGTTCCATGCCCAATTCAACTCTGTCGGAAAAGGTGCTCTTCCGGTCCGGGGGCGTCTCGTTCTGTCGCCCACTCAGTAAATTCAGGAGGGAGGAGGATCAGGAGAAGCAGAGTCAGAAGGACTGAGAGAAATAACTGAGGAGAAAAGCATCAGGGAGAACCAATGGGAACACTGAGAATGGCTGAGGGATTTGCAAAGGGATAGTCAAGTTCGAGAGGTTAAGCCTTGAAAATAGCCAAGTGAGTGAAATAGAGAAGTATTAATAAATTAGAAAGCCAGATCTCCAGGGACTGGAAAACAGCATAGGAAGAACTGCCCCTTATCAGTGATGGAAGCGGAAGCGAAGGACGATGAGGGATGTCAGAGGTGGAGAGTCCCTAAGTGGGTTTCAGCCTGGTTTGAGTCCAGGCCTCTTGGGTTAGAGTCCCGAGTTGTGTTTTCACCCGGTTGGAGCCGCGCCGCAAGGATTCAAGTCTCAATCTGAGGTGGCCGGTTTTATGGTGTTGGCAGAGAAAGGTAAGGAGCAGAGGAAGAAAGGGCTGGAAGGAAGCATAGCCACCTGGCCTGCCAGAGAGTGGGGAGGAAGGGAGAGTCACAGCGAGAGAAGGGGAGTAATCTGGAGCGCAGAGAGGGAGCCGAAATGGGGGAAGAAAGAGGCAGACATAGGTATGGATTTTTGAAAGACTTGGGAAGGTTGGGGAGAGAGCATTTCGAGGGGGGACGAATTGCAGCAGCCTGGGACAGGACACGTGTGAGGGAGGAAGTAGGACGGGAACAGCAGGAGAGCAGAGGGGGAGAAAAAGAGACACCGAGACCCAGATGAAATAGGGAGATGGGTGAACAGAGCGGTAAGCTCGAGCCAGGTGTGGCCAGTTTTTGGATACAGATGATTTTTTTAGTTATACAGAGGAGGTTGAGAATTTAAAAACTCCTGTCTATAAGGCTTGTGTCTTTTTTATTACTTGTGGCAGAAGATGTCTTTCATTTGCCAATCCTGTTGAGCCTGGGACAAATGAAAGACATCTGCCACAAGTAGTAAAATTACTGATTCACTGAGTTGTGAGTAACCCTTTTCCCTTGTCCTATCGTAAGATAGAGGTCAAGGAAGAAGAGACCTGGGGCAAGAAATGACTGACTCTAGAGTGTCACTCTGTCGTAGCATTTTTTTTTTTTAATGATTTTTTTTGGCTGTGCTGTGCCGTGGGTTCAGGAGTTGTGGCTCCCAGGTTCTAAAGCACAGGCTCAGTAGTGCACAGGCTTAGTTGCTTGTGGGATCTTCCTGAACCAGCGATACAACCCATGTCCCTTGCATTGTCAGGCAGATTCTTATCCAGTGTATCATTATTGGGTAGCATTTTTAAAGGAACTTTTTTTTTTTTTAAACGGATTCACAGTTTCTCCTTTCTTTATGTATGGTGCTTTTTGTAGCTTGGAACAGGTCTTAATTCATTCAGTTTCCGTACTCATTTTTAACTTCAGAAATAAGCTTTTTTTGTTTCCAGTATTCTAATCTTATCATCCTTTTCTAAATATGATTATTATTCACAATTTTTTAAACTTTGACACCAAATTTTTAGATTAAAAATAATTCTGTTTTTTTCTTTTTCCAAATTTTTTTCAGATTCATTCCTTGTCTGAGTGCTTTTTTCCCTTCATCTCATACATTTGAAATTTTATTTGGTAAGTAGTAAATCATTAGACTATTTTGTGCAATACTTAGCAAAAGTGTCACCTCATTTATCAGTTCTAATGAGGTAGATGAACCTAGAAACTATTATACAGAGTGAAACAAGTCAGAAAGACAAAGACAAATAATGTATATTAATGCACATATATGGAATTTAGAAAGATGGTACCAGTGATCCTACATGCAGGGCAACAAAGGGAGACACAGATGTAAAGAGCAGACATTTGGACTCAGTGGGAGAAGTTGAGGGTGGGATGATTTGAGAGAATAGCACTGAAACATGTAAATTACCATATGTAAAATAGAATGATCAGTGCAAGTTCAATGCACGAAGCAGGGCACCCAAAGCCAGTGCTCTGGAACAACCCAGAGAGATCTGGTGAGCAGGGAGGTGGAAGAGGGTTCAGAATGGGGGGCTGCTTCTGCTGCTAAGTCGTGTCAGTCCTGTCTGACTCTGTGCAACTCCATAGATGGCAGCCCAACAGGTTCCTCTGTCCCTGGGATTCCCCAGGCAAGAATACTGTAGTGGGTTGCCATTTCCTTCTCCAATGCGTGAAAGTGAAGTCACGCAGTCGTTTCCATCTCTTAGACTCTCAGCGACCCCATGGACTGCAGACTACCATGCTCCACCATCCATGGGATTTTCCAGGAAAGAGTACTAGAGTGGGGTGCCATTATAGTCACTGCTGCTGCTGCTAAGTCACTTCAGTCGTGTCCGACTCTGTGTGACCCCATAGACGGCAGCCCACCAGACTCCCCCGTCCCTGGGATTCTCCAGGCAAGAACAGTGGAGTGGGTTGCCATTTCCTTCTCCAGTGCATGAAAGTAAAAGTGAAAGTGAAGTCGCTCAGTCGTGTCCAACTCTTAGTGACCCCATGGACTGCACCCTACCATGTTCCTCCATCAGTGGGATTTTCCAGGCAAGAGTACTGGAGTGGGGTGCCATTGCCTAGCAGTCTGTTAATGCAGGAAAGGAAGGTTTGAAAACTCAGAATGGCACCAGGCCCCTCATTCATAAAATGCATTTTGGGACAATCTTGGCAGCAGATGATTCATCCCAGGCCATAAAATGATTAACTTGAATCTTGTTGAAGGGCAGATTACCATACAAATAGTTTTCTTTAGATAAATTAGGGGAACAATATCTGAGTATAACATACTGGTTTGTGAAGTAGGTTCTGAGCCATTAGGTGGAACCAACTTGAAGACAGAGTCTGGGGTAAGTGCATAGTCCATTCACGTAGCTTAAGACTAACATTTCCATAAGAAAAATGCATTGGTTAACCCAAAGTTTGAGAATAGTTAACTTCAGGTGAAACCAGGTGTCATTATGGCAACAAGTATGTTAAGAGAAACTTCCTTTTACATTTGTATAGAGAAGGAAAAAAGTATTGCTAGTTTGTTTCCTCCTGCCGCTTAAGAGACATAAAAATGTCTGACACTTGCGGCCTGTTTGCTCCATTTGGAGACCCTTGGCCTTCCTGCCTGTTACCCTCTCAGCCCCCCCTTTTCTTTTAGAAGAATTATGTTGCCTAGGGAAAAGGGGCGTTGTTCTTGTTCCATAACTGCTTCCGAGCTGACAAGGGGCGTTGTTCCTAAATTGGTGAGGCAACATATTCTCCTAACCCTCATACCGAAGATGTCTGATCCAGGGCCCCCAAATAGTAGTTGGAAGAATCTGCATCAGTAGCAGTAGCAGGAGTTTGAGCAACTATTGCAGAAAGGGGGACCCCTTCCAGGGTCAGAAACTGAGCTCTTGTCTAACACTGGAAAATGAATTGTCCAAGGAGACATATGTGCTGACAAAGCAAGAGATTTTATTGGGAAAGGGAACCTGAGTGGAGAGCAGTAGGGTAAGGGAACCCAGGAGAACTGCTCTGCTGCATGGGTTGCAGTCTCGGGTTTAATGGTGATGATATTAGTTTTTGGGTGGTCTTTGACCAATCATTCTAATTTGGAGTCTTTCCTGGTGGCACACGCATTGCTCAGCCAAGATGGATGCTAGCGAAGGGGATTCTGGGAAGTGGGCAGGCACTCTTTGTCTCCTTTCGACCTTTCCCAATCTCTTCAGGTTGGTGGTGGCTCATTAGTTCCATATTTCTTATCAGGATCTCCTGTCGTAAAACAACTCATGCAAGTAGTTACTATGGTGCCTGGCCAGGGTGGGCGGTTTCAGTGTACTTGCCCTAACACAGCCATTTATAAATTAAAAGCTTTCATGCAATGAGAAACAAATCCAGTTACACAGTTACAGATGCAGGGAGCAAACAGCAAAAACAAAACAATCAGAATTATTGTTAGTAAGATAGTTTGCCACCATGGGACACTAGTTAACATCTCCCAAAATGAGGCAATTGAGGCTTCAGGAATATCCATAGCCCTAGTCATCTTGTTCATGTGTTTAGTAAAATGAATAACATTAGGGCTCATATCAGGTATATATGTACAGCTTTGGGTATGAATAATGGCACAAGTTCCTCCTTGCACAGCTGTCAGCATATCTAAAGCCTATCTGTTTTGTAAAATCACCTTTCTAATTTGTGCTTGTTCAGCATTAAAAGCTAAAATAACTTTTTAAGAATCTTGTAATGCTTGTTGAGTAAAATTAGTCAAAGCATCCACTCGTAGCATAACGTCTATAGTTCCCAAAGAGGGAACAAAGACTGCAGCCAAGTAATGATACCAGTGAAATACAGACCTTGCCCACCAAGTTTTAAGGTGGGTAAATTAGCAGGCTTTTCTGGAAGCTGTGCAAATATAAAGCTGTGAGTAAAGGTTGACCCAGGGTGCATTTCCCTATCAAACCAAGGGGAAGACATGCTCATAGGTAAGAGCCACATACCCATAGGTCCCATTTGGAGCAAGCCAGCTTTCTGAGATATCTAGCCCCAATTAGTGCCTGGCCAGAGAAAGGGAGGACCTGAATTGGGGTTGGAAAACACGGGAATGATTCCGTTGCATACATCCTGAAGCAAAAATCCCAATTGTTTCCAATCATTGTAATGAAGTTGTTGGCTAACTTTTGGGGATGGCTCTGTTTGTTCCCAGCATATAGGGGCAGTAGATACTAGACGTCCTTTTTCAGGAGTTAGCCATATAACCTCATCTCATATTTGATAAACGTCAGGTAAAAAACCATTAGATCCAGACCTGTTTGCCTTATGTGTATCGAAAGTGTCATTAAACTGAGAATATGTATAATCAAAAATAAAAGTCACGTTATGTCCATAGTTAAAGTACAAAGTGTTGCACCAGTCCATTTTAGGGTTGGTAGATGTCATCAGATGAAGAAGAGGCATCACATATGATTGCTGTTGAAGGTATTCAGAGACTTGGAGAGAGTCTTTTTCTTGAAGTGGAGATGTCCACCACAAAAGCCTTTCATGATGAAGAGGGGAGCGCTCCGCAGATCCAGCAGTTAGACCAATTGTGGAATGCAGCATAGGAGTGAGCCCAGGAAGGCATTGTCTTGAGGATCAAATGGCACACTCAGGATTTTTGGGGCCAGCAGAAGTAGGCTCACATAGATTATCAGGCCTATCTGAAAAGTACAAAGTCAGAGCATAGAAAGTAAAGACATAAAACGAAGTCACTTAGTTCTGGTCAGGGTGCCACCTCTTAACTCAAGTGTGATGTACCCAGGAATCAATTCCTGGCACTTTGACAGCTATGGAAGAAGAAAGAATTACCTGGTAAGGGCCTTCCCAGAGGGGCTCGAGGATGGCCCCCAGATCCCAAAGTTTTTGTGAGGACCTCAGTTCCTGGCTCAAATAGAGGCTTGCTTGACTCAGAGCCTGGGTCAGGAGTCGTCTCCCAGAGTTCTGTTATTGCCTGTTGAAAAGCTGAGAGCTGAGTTACATAACTAGTGAACTCCATGGCTTCAGGGTTTATAACGTTGTCTGTGCATAAGAAAGGCCTTCCATAACTACATTCAAAGGGGGACAGTCCTTCCTTTTGGGGGGCAGTTCAAGCCCTCATTAAAGCTATGAGTAGGACTTTAATCCAATTGTCCTGTGTCTCTTGAGTTAATTTGCCCAGATGTCTTTTGATAATGTCATTGGATTTTTCAACCTTTCCTAAAGATTGGGGTCTCCAGGAACAGTGTAAGTGATATTCTATTTCTAGAGCTTTAGATACCCCCTGAGTTACAGCAGGTTTAAATGCAGAGCCATTGTCATTCTGAAGGCTCTGTGGCAGCCCAAACCTTGGGATAATTTCATGGATTAAAATCTTTATAACCTCCTTAGCCTGCTTACTACAACAGGGAAAAAGCCTCAATCCATCCAGTAAAAGTATCTACCCAAACTTGTAAGCAAGAATATCAGTTAGCTTTTGGCATATGAGTAAAATCAATTTCCCAGCCCTCTCCAGGATACTTTCCACTTCATTGTAATCCAGATATTGCTAGCTTCTCAGTCTTTGGGTTATGTTTCTGACGAACCTCACGCCTTTTGATAATGTTCTTTAAAGTTTTCATTACATTTTTACCTTCAAACAAACGAGAAGCCATCTGGTAAGTACTCTGAACCCAAATGAAAACTCTGGTGTAAACCCTTAAGAATTTTCCATTGAGCATTTTCAGAAATTATTAATCGTCCATCCTCAGACTGTAACCATCCTTTATCTGTAATCTTTGGTCATCTTTTCTCATATCTTTCTAATTCTTCCTTAGTATATTGTGGTTTTTTCTGTTCCACAGGATCTGTCCAGATCAAAGGCATCTGCAATGAAGGGGTTCCATAAAGTGCCAGCTTTTCTGACTTGAGTGTCAGCCAGCTGATTACCTTCAGCTGCTTTACTCCCCATCCCCGTTGTGCCCTTTGCAATGCAAAACATCTACTACTTTATGACAATATATAGCAGTTAAAAGTCTCTCAATCTCTCTGAAATGCTTCATAGGTTCTGTTGCTGTTTTATACTGTCTTTCTTCCAGTATTGCAGCATGAGCATGTAAAGTCAAATAAGCATACTTAGAATCCATGTAGATATTTACTCGCTGCCCTTTGCTTAACTCTAGAGCTCGGGTCAGAGCCACAAGCTCTGCTAACTGAGCACTCGTTCCCTGGGGGAGATATTTTGTTTCTGAAACCTGTTCAGCAGTCACCATGGCCTAACCTGCTTTATGCTTTCCATCCCGATCAAAAGAACTGCCATCTGTAAATACTTACATGTAAGGATTGTCTAATGGGGTATCTGTCACGTGAGTGTATGTTCCTCGATTCTTTGTCTCATCACAACAAATATTTGGAGTGACGGACATTAAAGCCTCCTTGGGTGTCACAGCTCTCAGGTCTTGGATAGACCGTGTTATAGCTCTCAGGTCTCAAATGGACCATGTTATAGCTCTTAGACAAATAAGTGTTACAGCTCTATTTTATTGAGAAGAGCGCAGGAAAGTCCATCTTTAAGGTGTGATGGCACATCGATCTAAAGACACAAGGAGAAGAGTGCCCTAGCACGTGGTGGGGGGTGTGATGGGGAGGGTGAGGAGAGCTAGCTTTGGCTCCTCTATTTATATGTTTATATCTCTCGGCCTGTGCTATGTAAATTGGGCCAGCCAGGAGTGTTGTTTGTTTTACCTGAGGTCTTCACTCTGGTCCCTGGACCTTCTTTTGTTTTATTTTTCGCGGGCTTTTCCCTTCTTCGTCTTGTAGCCACCACCATTTTGGACTCATTTTCCCTGTTCTACCTACCTAACAGCATCCATTAGATCCTTCCAGCTACATAGTTTAAAGTTAGAAATTGGAAACAATCGTAATCAGGTGTTTCATTTTTCTTCTCAGGAAGGAAAGTGGCAGGATTTAAACATCCACAGACGTTAAGCTTAGTTACTGGTCCTTCTAACAACAATGGCTGATATTTAAGAAGCCTACTGTCTATCATCCAAATGTTAACCTTAGAATTTAAGATTCCACTCACATCTTGAGAAGTCAGGACAATAAGATTTCATTATTTAATTATTTTTAAAGCTTAAGTTGCTAATAAAGCTGCTGCCCCAATTACTCTTAGGCAGTGGGGCCACCCACGTGAAATTACATCTGTTTTTCTTCTTAGATAAGCAGTAGGTTGCTGGTAAGCCCTCGGGCTTGTGTCAAAATTCCCAAGGCCATACCTTTTCTTTCAGTGACAAATCCTAACCCTGTGGGCAAGCTCAAAGCGGGAGCTTGCAGGAGAGCAATCTGAAGAACTTTAAAAGCCTTTTGAGTATCTGGAGACCGAAGCAGTTTGTCTGTTTGGGCTTGCTGAGTTTCAGCTATAAGTTTATATAAAGACCGGGCAAGTTCCCCATAACCCGGAATCCAAATATGACAGTAGCCTGTGATTCCCAGAAATCTCAATTGTCTTAAAGTCATAGGTAGGGGTGATTTAGTATGGGTTTAATTTTCTCAGGGCCTATGGCCCTAGTCTCTTCTGATATGATTAGGCCCAGATATCTAACTGATTGTTGACAAAGCTGAGCCTTTTCTCTTGATGCCTTATAACTGCAGCCTGCCAGAAAGTTTAAGAAATTTTCTGAGGCTCCTGAACAAGCTTCCTCTGTCTAAGCACAGAGCAAAATATCATCAACATATTGTAACCCCACTGCTTTGGAGCTGTTAAGTTTTGTAGATCCTGTGACAAACTTTGTCCAAATAAGTGAGGACTGTCTCGAAATCCTGGGGGCAAAACTGTCCAGGTTAACTGAGAAGCTGGCTGCATAGGTCTTCAGAGGCAAATAGAAATTGACTTTCTTCCGCCAAAGGCACAGAATAGAAAGCATCTTTGAAATCAATTACTGAGAAATACTTGGCTCATTCAGGAATTTCAGACAATAGAGTATAAGGATAAGGTACGATGAGGTGTTAAGGAACTACAGCCTCATTTATTATTTGTAAATCTTGAACTGCTGCTGCTGCTGCTAAGTCGCTTCAGTCGTGTCTGACTCTGTGCGACCCCATAGATGGCAGCCCACCAGACTCCCCAGTCCCTGGGATTCCCCAGGCAAGAACAATGGAGTGGGTTGCCATTTCCTTCTCCAATGCATGAAAGTGAAAAGGGGGAAAGTGCAGTCGCTCAGGCGTGTCCAACTCTTAGCGACCCTATGGACTGCATCCTACCAGGCTCCTCCATCCATGGGATTTTCCAGGCAAGAGTACTGGAATGGGGTGGCATCGCCTTCTCTGAATTTTGAACTAGTCTCCGTTTACCATTTGATTTCTTTATACTCCAAATAGGAGTGTTGCATGGACTGTTACAGGAAACTAATAGTCTCTGCTCCTTTATATTTTCGATGATGGGTTTTAACCCTTAACCTCAGGTTTCAGTGGATACTGCTTCTTATGTGGAAATAAGTGGGTCTTTGAGCTTGACAACTACAGGAATAGCATTTTCTGCTCGACCCACAGATTTTCCATCTGCTCATACTCTAGGATTTACATTTTGTTCAACTAAAGGGAGAGAAAGGAAGGGCTCCGTATTTATGAAAACAGAGGCATGGACCTTGTTCAGTATATTTCTCCCAAAAGGGGTGAGGAAGACTCTGGCACAATCAGAAATTCGTGTGAAAATAGCCCAAAATCTCAGTTACACCATAAAGAATAACTGAAATAATACCCTTTGGCTTGTCCAGACAGTCCCATTACAGAAGTGGATCAGGAAGGAAGTGGGCCAGGGGCTTCAGTAAGCATGGAGTAATTTGCCCAGTATCTAAAGGAAATCGACGGATTGGCCCCCACAGTTTTAATACCTGGGGTTCCTCAGGTGTAATTAGGACAGGAGCTTGTATGGGGAGTCCCAGGCACCTTCAGTCCTGATTGTCTTGGGATTCTGACCCCAGGTGTCATTATAACTCAGTATTTTAAGAGAAACCGCCTTTTAGATTTGAATAGCGAAGGAAAAAAATATCGCTAGTTTTTTTCCTCCTGCTGCTAAGAGAGATAAAAATGTCTGAGACTTGAAGCCTATTTCCTCCATTTGGAGACCCCTGGCCTTCCTGCCTGTTACCCTCTCAACGTCTTGTAGTAAAATAGACATATTTTCAATTGTGGTTTTACCAAAGACATGGATTGTGTGTATAGATTTATGTGTGCACACACAAATGGATATTTATGGTCTCAGCTCTTTACCAGAGGATAACGGAGGTATGACATTAGATCTTGTGAAATTAAAGGCATTTCTTTGAGAAATGGGAAAATAAAAGAACATTAACATGATAAAACCAACAAAATGCTTCATTCTTTCCTTTCAAAAAAGGAAGAAAAACCCCACCTAGTTTAACTGGTTAGTCTAACGGTCTGCTTTCTCCATTTTCTATGATCAGTGAAAAAAAAGTGAGCTGTGCGTGATATGAAGATGTTTCCCTCAGGTCCCTTTGTGACTTTTCTGTGCAAATGAGGAAGGATGGGCTGGATTGACCTGGAACCTTCCAACAGAGCCTCTCTCTTCATAATAAAAAAGATGGCTCAGATCCTATTTCCAAGCTGACACCTTACAATGTTTGTTGTACCAGTGGATATATATTTGCAATTCTGTATTTTTAAAATATTTTACTGCAATCATATAATAAAGAATTACCTGCTTGGTATCAGTTTGACCGAATCTTGAAAGAAAAGTTTCTTTTGCTCAGATACATGACAGATGTTCCTGGTCTTAAATGGTATGGGTACTAAGGACAAACTCTGCCCCCTTGCCCTTCAGCCTCCCATTTCATAATTCAGTTATACCTGGTTCTCTTCACTCAGCTCAGACCTTCTCATAAATGGCTTCTCTCTGGGCCTGAAGGAGCCCACTTGTAACATGCAAGTGGAGAACCTGGAAGTGGGTTTGTTGGAGAGCCCACATGGAGTGGTTTGACGTTCTACTGCCTGAGATCGTGTTCCCCAGGACAGCAGTGCAGAGGCTGACATGTGCCTGCACAGGTTTGATTTGCCAGCTCGTGACCACACGTGAGCAGCAATGAAGGATGTGGAATTCAGCCAAGAGAAGTCTTTTCCACTGTTAGAATGGTGGCCTGGTTTGAGCCTGCAGACACCTGTGGGTGCAGGAGGATGGGAGCCTTGGGCTTGAGGGGCTAGTTATAGCAGGTGCCCCCAGCATCCACTCCACTCCCTGGCTTTTCTTGGCTCTTTTAGCAGGCAGGCACTGTAGAGTAACAGGGAAAATCTCAGGTCATATTTTCCATCAACTTTGGTATCATTGTGTACTTGGGGTTGCCAGTGCCTAAAGGTTCATGTGTATTTGGGAAGATACCAAGAGAATCTGGAGTCTTTCCTTGGAAGATGGTGAGGTCTCAGTGGGCCATGTGCATCATTGGAATTATCCCTCTTTTTCATAGTCTTTGAAGATTTCGATGTTTGACGTGGATCACTCACTGTAAATGAAAATATGATGTCTAGTGTCTGTGGATCCTTGGGTGTCCTCTTTTGTATTTTGCCTCTTGCATGAGCTATCAGGGCTTGGAATGCTTTGTGTTTTTATAAGAGGGTTAGAGGCTCATTATGGGCTCTGTGGATACTCTGTTGGACACCATGAAAGTTTGTAAGTTTGTTTGAGTCCCGCTGGGAAAATAGGAGTACTAAGGTTAAGATCACAGAATGCTTGTTATAAGGTGGTCCTGCTCAGTAGGGATCTCTGGGCCCAACCTGAGGAGAGTCATAACGTCCTGTGACATAGGGAGGATGGCTCCAAAAATCAGAGGGCAGCGATGCCACAGTGATCTGCAGCCTGGAGGCTTGTCCTCTAGAAGATGCAGCTGCAACTGTCTTGCTGCCAGGCTGGGTTCTGTGTTATCCACTCCTGTCCCTCCCAAAATAAGCACACATACAGGCACAGTACAGAAAACATGGAATCTTAACTGCACTGTTGGTGGTAATGTAAATGGTTCTGCTATGGTGGAAAATAAAATGGAAGTTCCTTAACAAATTAATATAGACCAGGCCTACAGTCTGTCAAACCCATTTCTGACAGATATCCAAAGGAAGAGCAATCAGTTTTTCATGGATATGTCCGCAGTCCCATGAGTGTGACTGGATTTGTAGTAGCGAAGGCATAGACACAGCCCAGATATCTCTTGACGAAAGAATAGGTTACAAAAGTGTGGTATAGAAATATTTATTATATACTGTATATTCATGAACTATTATTTTCTCTGTATATAAATATAAAAATCAAGAATCCTCCATTTATGCAAGAATGAATGAACCTAGAGAACATTATGCCAAGTTAAATAAGTGTGACAAAGGAGGACAGACACTATGTGGAAACTAGACTGGTCAAACTCTTAGAGCCATAGAGTAATAAGGCTGTTACCAGGAGGTGGGTGGATGGGGAAATGGGGCACTGGTGATCAAAGAGTAGAGATTTTCCATTGTTAAATAAGTAAGTTCTGGGGATCTGAGGTACTGCATGCTGCCGATAGTGTTTCTATATCCTTAAGATTCACCCAGAGAGAAATAATACAGTGTAGTCATAGGTGGAAGTGTAACTTCCTCAACTATAATAATTATTCAGTGTATGACTTTATCACATGATCACTTTGAACACAGTGCATTTATACCTGTTTTTGTTAGTTAAACCTTAGCAAGGCTGGGAAAGAAAAAGAGAGATGGGGGCAGCGGTGCTTTTCTCCTCTGAATGGTGCTCAGTCCTGGCTTCACGTTTCATTGATCATGCATTTTGCATAAGCATGTGCCGGAGTCCAGCTCTAGCAGCAAGGGAATCAGCCTGAAGAGATGAGTGGTGTCGGTGGCGAATGATGCAGCCTCTGACTCAAGGTACCAGACTGCATGTTTATTTCAAGCTTGGTTCTCTTTTATACTTTGACAAAAGCATTAGGTCAGCGGTTTGGCATTTTCAGTTTCCCCTCACCCAGATTTATTGTCTACATAAAACATTGTTGCCCTTCAAACAGAGTTTCTGCTTCAGCAATTCTCTTAGAGTCCTGTTTAGTTTAACTTGTGATTACTTTGTAACTCATGCTTATGTCTGGGCTGCAAACCACATTTCCTCAGTTTATTTCTTATCTTTCTAAATCCTGTTTGCCCCTAGCATCCTAAGCTCACTATCCCCTAAAAAGGCTTCTAGCTATTAATATCTCTGAAATTCCTAATCTGTATAAGCTATAGCAAAACATGCTAGCACCACCACATTCCTTACATTTTTAGCTTCTAAGTATTCTTAATTATTTCTAAACTGTAAATTCGGCAAACTTCCATTGCCATAAACATTTCCCCTACAAATAGGTCTCAGATGACAATCCTTCCTATGGTCTCAGGCTGTGGCCTCCTTGCTCATCCTGGAACTCTCTTGTAAAGATCCTTGAACAAATGTCAATGGTTAACTTTATGGATTATTCTCTGGGCCCAACTGCAAAAGGCTTTGCGCCTTCTCATGCTCCTCTCAAAGACAATAAGCACCTTAACATTCTTTTCAGTCAACTCAACTGAGGAGAGGAAAATACAAGTCAGAATCACAAGACCTAACTCCTTCATCCCGGGTCCGTGCCTGCGGGACAAGGAGAGGAGTTAGGGCCGTTGCTCCATTTTGTCAACACATGTTTTGTACCCTCTGACCAGAGATTCCCTTTCAGGTAGTTTGTGTTGGTCCACAGCTTGAGACTGTTTAAGATGCCCCAGTTGATTCCAGTCTGGATCCCTCACTGAGCATCAGGACTCTTGAGTCCTCCCAGTCCCTGAGGTCTGAGATCTGGGCTGAGGAGGGGATGCTCTGTTCTGAGTGGGGATGGATCAGGACCTGCTGTATGACCTGAAAAGGAGATTGCCTGGTCAGTGGAGGTGCCTCCTGCTGCTGTGTACATGATGTCTCAGCAGGAGGAGAGTGTGATCCGAGGGAAAGTGTGGGAAAGTCCCTTGTTGGTCTCTCTGCGGAAGTTGACTGTCCTGAGTCCCTCCTGAGACAGTGGCCACAGGGGACTGTCTGTTCCTCATGGTGAGGGCTTCCCTGTGTGTGTGTGGTTGGGGCTCAGGAAGGGGATGTGTTGACTCTAAGCATTAAACAGCATGTTTTCAACTTTCGTGATAGACCTCTGAGGACTCATGTTGCCTGAGGAAGCCCTGAAGTTAAGGAAGAGGAAAGAATAGGAGTGAGGCATGGCTCTTTCTCAGGTAAGGTCATATTTAGTCTGTCCTTCCTGAAATGCCCTTCTCTGGACTCGCTAATCGTGTTTGACTCTGGAGTGTCCTGTGTGACTACTGTACATGCACAATCACCCAGGGCCTTCCCTCAGGCCCCGTCGTCTCCACTTAGATCCCATCTCCCCATGACCGGTGACCTGGCCCCTTGTGAGAAGGCTCCCCTGGGTACCGTCCTAGGCAAGGCTTCTCACTCATGGGTTGGAGAAGGGGTCTCAGTGCTGTTGGGCAGCAGGGATTGCTTAGGGCCTATCTGGATGTGCTGTCTGCTCTGTCAACCAGGGTAAGGAAACTGCACGTGGAAGTCAGGTGTTTGTATGCACAATAGCTGGTAAAATCTTGGAATCAGATCAATTGAGCCTGTCCTTTCCCTTTTATGTATCTTGACATTCTTGTGAATATACCTTATATATACACAAATAATTATTTCTGAGTAATGTGTTCTCTTCAGTTGGTTTATTTGTCTGTTTTTATACCAGTACCACATCACCTTGATTACCTTGTAATAGGTGTTGAAATAGAAAGACTTCCATCTTCCTTCTTCAAGAGTTTTGCTGTTTGCTCTTAGAATAGTTCTATGACTTTCACGATGTTTTATTCTGCGTCTACAAGGTTGTCATGGCAATTTTGATAATGAGTTAATTGGTTGATTGACACTTTGTATGGTTATTAATCTGTTTTGATATAGCATGTTTCTTTTGTATCTTTATGATTTATACTGATGAAACTTTGTCATGTGGGAAAGAAGATACATTTACTTCTTTTTTAATTTGGGGACCTTTGATTTCTTTTTCTCATCTAATTGCTGTAACTGTTTCAGTGCTTTGTTGAACTGTAGTGCAGAGTGTGTATCCTTGCCTTCTTCTTGACCTCAGAGGAAAAGCTTTCATTCTTTCCCCATTGCTGTGCTCTTTTCATAATGGCATTTATTATGTTGATGTTGGAATAATTTATTGTTTGTAGTTTGTTGAGTGTTCCATCTTGAAAATTAGTCAAATTGTTGTCGAATGGTTTTTTCTGCATCGAGTTAATCCTGTTTTTTTCCCCCCTTTAATCTGTCAATGTAGTGTGTCATATTAATTGATTTTTGTGTGTTGACTTCTCCTTGCCTTATGTGAATAAAATCCACTTGGTCATGGTGTCAAATCTTTTTATATATTAATTTAAATTATTTTAATTGAAGGATAATTGGTTTACACAAGTTGTTATTTTCTGCCAAACACCAACATGAATGCGCCATAGGTATACATATGTCCCCTCCCTCCCATCTTCCTCCCTATTTCACCCCTGTAAGTTGTTAGAGAGCCCCTGTTTGAGTCCCTGAGTCAGTCAGCAAATTTGCATTGGCTCCCTATATATGGTAATGTAAGTTTCCATGTTACTCTCTCCATATATCTCACCCTCTCCTTCCTCTCCTCCCACCTCCATCTGTTCTCTGTGTCTGTTTCCCCAGTTCTTTTTAATATATGTTGAAGTTGGTTTGCAAATATTTTAATTTTGCATCAGTATTCATCAGGGGTATTGGTTTCTAGTTTTCCTTTCTTGTGTCTTTGGGAAATCAGCAAACTATTGGAACCATGCTTGCTCCATAGAATTAGCAGGATTAGTGGTAATTCTCCTGTAAATGTTTGGTAGATTTTGGTCCTGTATTTTTCTTAGAGGTTTCTAACTACTTTTAAATCTCTCTAGTTATAATGGGCTTCCTTGGTGACTTAAATCATAAAGAATCTGCCTTCAGTGCAGGAGACCCAGGTTCTGTCCCTGGGTCGGAAGATTCCCTGGAGAAAGGAATGGCTCTCTAGTCCAGTATTCTTGTCTGGAGAAATTCCATGGACAGAGGAGCCTTGTGGACTACAGTGCATGAGGTCACAAAGAGTCAGACATGACTCAGTGGCTATTACTTTCCCTTTCAACACTTCTCAACGTTTTTATTTCTTAATAAGTAAAATAGTTTGTATATTTCTGAGAATTTGCCAGTATCTCCTGTATTCTGTCATTTATAGGCATTATTAGTCATAGTACTTTCTTATCTTTTTGACCTCAGTTGTAATCACTCCCTTTTCATATCTGTTTTTAATTATTTAAATCTTTTTTTTCTCTTGTCCATATCAAGGTGGGGGTTTTCCTATACAGTTTTTCAAAACATCAACTCTTGGTTTGTTGATTTTTATATTCTACTCTCTAGTGTATCTCTGGTTTAATCTTTCTTATTTACAGGTTTCCTTCTGCTAAACTTGAGTTTAGTTTCTTTTCTGTTTTCTGCTTCCTAGTGGTCTAAAAATAGATTTCAGATTTAAGATCTTTTCTTTTTTGTACTGTAAGAATTTAACAGTTCAGACTTTGCTTTTAGTACAGTTTTCTCTCTGTTATAAATTTTGTAATGTTGTCTTTTCGTTTTCATACATGTATTTAAAAATTTCCATGTGATTTTTTTTCTTAGACCCATTTATGGTGTAAGAGTGAGTTGTTTAATGTTCACATTTGAGGAATTTTCTTTTTCTCTTGTGTTTATTTTGTTGTTGTTAAGGAAGATACTTTTATGGTACCAGTCTCTTAAAATGGTTAATTTTGGCCTAACGTGTGGTGTCTCATAGAAAATGTTTTCTGTGTCCTTGAAATACATGTGTTTTCTGCTTTTCTTGGGCCGTGTGATCTGTACATGCCAGTTCAAAGTTTGCTTCAATTTTCTGAGGTATCTAATGTTAGATGTATATATATATTGTTTTACTTGTTACAGCTTTTTGGTAAACTGACCGTTTTATCATTATACAATATTTATCTCATTTCACGTTTTTTTCTTCAGTTTATTTTGTTTGATGTAGCAGTCTCCCTTGCTCTCTTTAGGATGGACTTTTTCCATCATTTCACTTTTCACCTTTCCATGTCCTTAGGTTTGTGAGTACTATCTGTTTCAACTCTCTGACAAACTCTGTGTCTCTTGCCGTGGTTTTTTCCTCCTGTTAGTTCTTCTAGTGGCCCCAGCTCCTGTGCATTGTATGGTAGTGAAAGACAGGCACCCTGGACAGCTCGTTTCATGCCACTGTAATTTCAAAAGGAATGTATTGAATATTTCCTTCCTATCATGATGTTTCTTGAGATAGTCTTGCTTAATAACTACATTTTTTCCATATTATTTTTTGCCATAATTTTTAATTTTCTGAGATTTTTACGTTGCTATTGTGTTTTTTTTTGGTCATGATCTAATGACCATTCTAATTTCAAATCACTGTTTTATTAATGGGAAAAAAAAAAGCAAAGAAAGTCTTTGGTTTCTGTTAATGCCTTGCTATGTAAATCTAAACGGATAAGATTATATTTGTATCTTTGTATATGGTAATTTTATTATGAATTGAGTTCAAGTAGTCTTTTTTTTTAATGTTTTTACCAGTTTTCTTTTGGTAGCCTAGTATAGAATCCTGTTGACAAACTCAGCTGAGTACAAAGGATACATTTTTATCGTCTGAAAGATGCTGAAGCACATGTGAATAAAAGGATGATATACAGTTGTTGAAATAATCTGTCAAAAGATGAATCCTCTCATGTCAGTTAATTTTTTATAGATAAGCTTGCATACATGTGCAAGTCTGTGGTTTAGATAGAAGACATCATGATTTAAAAACTACATATCACCTTTTTTTTTTTCAGTTGAAATTATGTTACCAGTACAATTTGTGGCCTTGAAATTCTCTAAATAATCCTGTTAGTGTTTTAAGTAGTAAATTACTAACAGTTGTGTTTCTGATTCACATCTGCAATGACCTTTCATGCCATTCCACATTGTTCACCTTGGGCTTTTTTTTTTTTAACATATTAATACAATATTTATTTGTTTTCCTTCTGTCAAACCCTGAGCCCACCACTTTCCCCAGGCTGCCTGGGGAGTTCCAGGACAGGGAACATACAGGGCAGACACAAGAGAAAGAACTATGGGAGGTGGAAACAGGTCCTTCACATCGTGAAGAAGATGAGCTAGACCACCATCAGGCAAAAGAGCCCCATGGCCTTTGAGAGGGCCAAGCCCATGGCGTGGAAGAGCTACTGTTTCAGAGAAGGGTTCCTGGCATAACAGTGATGAAGTTCCCGAACACAGTCCCCCTTCCAGCCCTGGAGCCAGCCACCCCTGCTGTGGCAGCTCCAGCTCCAGGGAACTTGGCTGCTGTGTCAGAGTCCTTTGAAGTGGCACTGGTTTGGAAGCTGTGGCTAGGAATAAGTGAGATGGTCCGAGGACCTGGCGCTGCCAAGCTGCTGTGGCTCTCATCAGTCAGTGTCTCTGGTCCTTCACCACCACTGCAGACAGTGACCACTCAACAGGGGGGAGGTTCTCCCAATCAGGGAGGGGTAGAGACTAATATGGTGCAGGTGTCCATTTTCAAGGGGTGGAGGCCTGAGGCCCGAGAGCGGCTTTCCCTGCAGAGAAGACAGAGGGACAGGGAAGAGGCTTACCTTGGACTTCTTTCAAGTTTTGTTTAGGAGCTCTCTGTCAAAGGACTTTAATGTTCTCTGTATTAACTGTTAGATGCTTAAGCTTCAGTTGCTGAGCCCAAGCTTCTGAGTTCAGGTGCTTCCTGTAAGATTTCTTACCTTCTTGATCTGAGTCAAGTTTCTCAGAGTGTCTGTGACACAGGTTTTCTTCTCTAAGGTGGGAAGAGATGGTTCTTTAATGAGCTTTTATATTGATGACAGGTTCTTGCCTGTAAAGTACTTATTTAATGTTTAGAGTAATATTACAGTAATTTAGAGCAACAGGAAGCCTTCAGACACTTTTGGTCCTTGCTGCTGTTTTCAACATCATACCTGAAAATTTTGACCATTCCATTAAAAGTGCTGTGGAGTTTTCATCTCTGAAGACACCACTCATGCTGCACCTCATCTAGATAATGAGTTGCACTCACTGGGTAAAACATAATATCTGACACTTCTGTATAGCCAATACTGTGTTGAGCTTTATTTTTATATATTTCATGGATTTTGAACAATGATGAAAAATCCATATTAATTGGAGGATCTCATAAGGTCTTAGGAAAAAGCATAAGAAATTAAAATTAGAGATTCATAATTTCTCCAGATACCCCTGCATGGATCTGTTAGAACACATGCTTCAACCAAGTCGATCCATATGCCTTACTAGCGTTTCTCTTTTGCATGAAAATGAGAACTTTTCATGGCCCTTTTGGTGACATGTTTTTTCATTTCAGGAACGACTGACCTCTGAGGATGTGGCCATTGAATTCTCTCAGGAGGAGTGGGAATTCCTGGACCCTGCTCAGAGGGCCTTGTACAGGGATGTGATGCTGGAGACCTACAGAAACCTGCTCTCCCTGGGTGAGGATGATTTCCTTCTAGAGCTGCCCTTGAGTATCTGCATTTTCCCTGTGTGCTTCTCGGGAGGCCCTGATGTCTTTCATCTGAGAGTTCTGGTGACTGGGGCATGACAGCTTCGGAAGGTTAAACTGACCCTCTTCAGATGCTGTGTCTGTTTCATGTAATATCTGAGGTTGTCCCAGAGCTTAATTATGTACAAAGCTCACTGGCAAATGTTAAAAAAAAAAACCAAAAAAAAAAAAAAAAAACTCGATTTCCTATTTTCTTCCTTTTGTTCATTGTTTGAAAAAATCCACAGCACTTTAGAGTTCTTTGTTCTGATAACGCTGAATATCTATTTGTTTGTTTTCACTTGCTTGTTTATTTATTTATTTATTTTTTTGGTTGCACCATTCTGCATGTAGGATCTTAGTTCTCTGACTAAGGATCAAACCCACACCCCCTGCATTGGAAATGCAGAATCTTAACTGCTGGATCACCAGGGGAGTCCCAGAATTTCTGTTCCTGATCTGAATATTATCTCCACATTGGAGCCTGAGAAAAAGCTCTGGACAGTGGGAAATGATGTATAAGTAGCCAAAAATACAACATGTAAAGAAAAACAAGTATCTCAAAAGGGCTGTTTTTTTTCTGTTTAGGAGTGGGACAAGTTGGTGGATTGGATCCTCTGTGGTTGTTACTTAGGAAAATGTAAGAGTGGGTAGAGAGATCGTCTTTTTGATCCTAGATCCTACGAGGGGAGCATATGTGAATCTTGCAGGCTCTTAGCTTGCCATCTGTAGGTCGAGTGCATGGTCCCATCTCAAGATGCTGTAATGTCTGACCTTCATGTTGTATTAGTTTTACTCTTGTGCTGCTCTACCCAGTCTGTCAATGCCAACTGTTCCTGATGTTCCATTCTTCTTACTTTGTATCATTTTACCTCTTCAGTTTCTTTGAAATATATTCCTGAGGGTCTGAAATTTTATCTGGTTTCCTTGTTCTGATAATCCACCTATGTTTAATTGGCAGCCTCTGATTTAGTGGGTAACAGAAAACTGTGATGGAGACACTATTCCTAATGTTATTTTCTTGCTCTGTACAAAGTCACCACTTGAAGCTATCCAGTAGAGTGGTCAGTATGTTCTAGGATGATGAGAGAGAAAGTATCATGAGAGACTGATACATCTTTCCAGGTTATTTTCTGGCTTTGGAGACACTGTCAAGGACACCATGACAGTGTTGTTGATGTGTATCAAGGACCATATATTTTAGCCTCTGTAAATGGTATGGGAATTTATCCCAGGACACGTTTGTCCAAGTTCACATTCTCATATCTATGGGGCTATTGGCTGCACTGTTGTTCTGTGCATTGTAGGTATTTTTTTTATTTTATCATTGAGTTCAAATTTCTGTGTTACTCCTAGTGTTTCTGTTTTGTATTTGCAATGCATTGGATGGTTGACTGGGGAATGGTCCCTATGGTGGAACTGGTGATCAGTCCCTCTTAAAATTCTTTATATATTCTTTGTTCTCACTTACTATCAGATGTGTGATTTCCACATATTTTCTCTTCTACTGTTGATTGTCTTTTCAGACTTCCTGCACTTTAAAGCAGAGTAGTTTATAATTTTGATATAGTTCAATTTATTGATATCTGGTTTTATTTTGTGGCCTGCGCCTTTGGTGTTATATCTGATAAATCATTTGTGGGTCCAATTTCCAGAAACATTTCTTGCACGTTTACTTCTAGGAGTTTTATATATTTGGGACTTAGGTTTAGGTCTTTCAACCATTTTGAGTTCATTTTTGTCTGTAGTGTAAGATACTGTTTCAAGTAAATTCTTTTGCTGGTGGGTATTTAGTTTTGTCAACATGTCTTGTTTCATAGACTGCTTCCTCCTTTTAGTAGTTTTTATACCCTTGTGAAACATCTTTTGAACATCTCTGCAAGAGGTGTTTTTTTTTGTTGTTTTGTTTTAACCATTGTTTTTAGGTATGCTGCTGCTGCTGCTGCTGCTGCTGCTAAGTCCCGTCAGTCATGTCTGACTCTGTGTGACCCCACAGACGGCAGCCCTACAGGCTCCTCTGTCCCTGGGATTCTCCAGGCAAAAACACTAGCATGGGTTGCCATTTCCTTCTTCAATGCATGCGTGCCAAATCGCTTCAGCTGTGTCCGACTCTGTGCGACCCCATAGATGGCAGCCCACCAGGCTCCTCTGTTCGTGGGATTCTCCAGGCAAGAATATTGGAGTAGGTTGCCATTTCCTTCTCCACTTTTTAAGTAAATTTACAATGTTGTATTTCAGGTATACAGCAGTTTACAAGATACTCAATATAGTTCCCTGAGCTACATGGTAGGTTCTTGTTGTTTTATCTATTTTGTATATACATTGTTTTGTAAATATTCAGACTCCTAATTTATCTCTCCCTTTCCTGCCCGCATCACCATCCTGTACTATTCTCTTTGGTCACCATTAGTTTTTTGTTTTTTGTTTTTTTTTTTTCTGGTGGGTTTACTTTGTAAATAAGTTCATTTGTATCATTTATTTCAGTTCAACATATAATATCCTATGATATTTGACTTTCTCTGTCTGATTTCACTTAGAATAATCTCTAAGTCTGTCTGTATTGCTGCAAAAGGCATCACTTCATTGTGTTTTATGCTGTGGAGGCGGCTACCTACTCCAGTGTTCTTGCCTGGAAAATTTCATAGACAGGGAAGTCTGACAGCTGCAGGTCATGGGGTCTCAAAGAGTTGGACATGGCTGAGCTACTTTCACTTCACAATATTCCCTTGTATACATGTACCATATATTCTTTATCCCTTTGTCAGTGAACATTTAGGTTGCTGCTGTGTTTTGACTGGTATAAATAGTGTTGCTAAAAACATGGGGTGCCTGTATCATTTTGAATTAGTTTTCATCCTTTCTGGATATATGCCCAGGATTGGAATTGCTGTTTCCTGTGATAGCTGTATTTTTAGTTCTTTATGGAACCTCCATGCTATTCTCCAAAGTGGCAGTACCAATTTATGTTCCTTCCAACAGTGTAGGAGGGTTCTCTTTTCTCCACACCCTCTCAAGCATTTATTGTTTGTAGACTTTTTGATGGTGGTCATTCTGACCAGTGTGAAGTGATACATTTTTGTGGTTTTGATTTGCATTTCTCTCCTAAGTAGAGACATCAAACATCTTTTCAGGTGACTGTTGGCCATCTGTTTGTCTCCTTTGGAGAAGTATCTGTTTTGATCTTCTGCCCAGTTTTTGATTGGGTTGTTTGTTTGTTTGTTTTGATATTTAGCTGTATGAACTGTTTGTATATTTTGGAAATAAATCCCTTATAGATAGCATCATTTGCATATATAGTCTCCTAGTCCAGAAGTTGAATTTTTGTTCTTTTTTGGTTTCCTTTGCTTTGCAAAAAGGTTTTAAATTTAATTAGGTCTAATTTGTTTGATTTTGCTTTTATTACTATGCCTCTAAGAGGTAGATTCAAAAAATTTTGCTGACATTTATGTCAGTGTTTTACATTTGTTTTCCACTATGAATTTTATAGTATCTGGTCTTGCATTTAGATGTTTCACACATTTTGTGTTTATTTTTGTATGTGGTGTTAGAGAATGTTGTGATTTCATTCGTTTTCATGTAACTATCCATTTATCCCAGCATCACTTATTAAAGAGACGTCTTCATTTTATGTTCTTTACTCCTTTGTTATAGAATAATTAAGTAAATTGGTTTATTTCTGGGTTTTCTGTCCTGTTCTACTGATCTGTGTTTCTGTTTTGTGCCATCATCATACCACTTCCCTGGTGGCTCAGACTGTAAATCCATCTGCCTACAATGGAGGAGACCCAGGTTCAGTCCCTGGGTCTGGAAGATCTGCTGGAGAAGGAAATGGCAACCCACTTCAGTATTGTTGCCTGGAAAATCCCATGGACAGAGGAACCTGGTAGTCTACAGTCGATGGGGTCACAAAGAGTTGGACACGACTGAGCGCCTTCACTTTCACTTTGTTGACTATCAGTTTGCAGTATAGTCTGAACTCAGGTAACGTGATTCATCCAGCTCTGTTTTTCTTTCTCAAGATCATTTTAGATATCAGAGTCTTTTGTATTTTGGTAGAAATTAAGTTTTTCTTTGTTTTATGAAATATGTCATTGTTAATTTGATAAGGGTTGCTTTGAGTATGTAGATTGCCTTGGATAGTATGGTCATTTTGACAGTGTTACTTCTTTCAATCCAAGAACACGGTATATGTTTGTGCCATCTGTTTGTGTCATCTTTGATATCAGTCATCAGCTCTTATAGTTTTATAAGTACAGTTCTTTTGACTTTTAAGCAGGTTTATTCCTTAGAATTGTATTTTTTTCCTCTGAGATGGTGAATGGGATTGTTTCATTAATTTCACTTTCTGATATATCATTATTAGTATAGAAATTGCAGCAATTTTTGTATCCAGCAAGTTTACTCTGTTCATTGATGAGGTCTAGTAGTCATCTGGTGGCATCTTCGGGATTTTCTGTGTGTAGCATCATAGTGACAGTTTTACTTCTCCTTTTTTTTTACCTTGAATTCCTTTTATTTCTTTTTCTTTTCTGATTGTTGTGGCTAAGACTTCCAAAAATATGTTGAATAAAAGTGGCAATAGTGAACATTCTTGTCTTATTCATGTTGTTAAGGGGAGTGTTTTCAGTTTTTCCCTGCTGAGTATGATGTTAGCTGTATGTTTGACATATACAGTCTTAAATATGTTGCGGTTGGGTTCATATGTGCTGACTTTCTGAAGGTTTTTTGTCATAAATGGCACTTGAATTTTGTCAGAACCTTTTCTGAGTCTATTGATCATATGGTGTTTAGTCTTCAACTGTTACTGTGGTGTATCATAGTGATTAACTTGTGGATATTGAGAAATCTTGCATCCCTGCAATAAATCCCACTTGATCATGGTATGATCCTTTTATGTCCTTTAATGTATTAGTAACTGTTTGAATCTGCTCTTTTGAACTCAAGGAAGGTCTAGGAGAATAAAGCCTTTTCCTACAAAAAGAGTTGGATGCCTCAGAAAGGCTTTTGTAACTGGGAAGATCTTCCACAATCAGTGTCAGTCCCTCCTTTCCTTTGATACTCCTCAATCTTGAGATGACCATGTGTGGAAGAAGAAATGGAATAAATGTCCAATAGAGCGGTTAATCATACTTGGCAGAGGAACCCAGGTTTAGATAGCCTTTTCCTGGATTTTCCTTCTGATTTCTACTAATAAAATTCTTATGCAATATCCTGGAATCTTATGTATGCTTTTCTTGAATATAAGCATTCCATTTTAAGTTACAAAATCAGAGTTGGATACATTACATTATAAATAGCCTAATAGGTATTATCCTGCTTTCTCCATATATCACAATCACTATAAAAATCTCTCTTGTTTCTGTCCCATACCCATAGTATAATGCCCATAAACTTGCTGAACCAGTTCTTTTCTTTTAATTCAGTAGATTAGTTTGTGCTCTCAGTTATTTTCACAAAGACATGCAGTCACAAGCTGATATCTGACATAAACTTTTCTACCCTATGCTCCACGCAGGCCCTTTCTTAATCCTGACCAGTCCTCACATAGTACCTTGATATGGATGAAAACATTGTTCTTACCTATATGTCCCTCTACCTTCCACATACTCTCACTGTAAAGATAATCTCCGATCATTTATTGAACACGTTTCTCAGGACATGACCTAAATCACTCTCTGCATCCATAATGACCCATTTCAAGATGGGATCAATTCAGTTCATTCAGTCAATTCAGTCGCTCAGTCGTGTTCGACTCTTTGTGACCCCATGAATCACAGCACGCCAGGCCTCCCTGTTCATTACCATCTCTCAGAGTTCACTCAGACTCATGTCCATCGAGTCCATGATGCCATCCAGCCATCTCATCCTTGATCGTCCCCTTCTCCTGCCCCTAATCCCTCCCAGCATCAGGATATTTTCCGATGAGACAACTGTTCGCATGAGGTGGCCAAAGTACTGGAGTTTCAGCTTTAGCATTCCTTCCAAAGAAATCCCAGGGTTGATCTCCTTCAGAATGGACTGGTTGGATCTCCTTGCAGTCCAAGGGACTCTCAAGAGTCTTCTCCAACACCACAGCTCGAAAGCATCCATTTTCCGGCGCTCAGCCTTCTTCACAGTCCAACTCTCACATCCATACATGACCAATGGGAAAACCATAGCCTTGACTAGACGGACCTTAGTTGGCAAAGTAATATCTCTGCTTTTGAATATACTGTCTAGGTTGGTCATAACTTTTCTTCCAAGGAGTAAGCGTCTTCTAATTTCATGGCTGCAGTCACCATCTGCAGTGATCGTGGAGCCCCCAAAATAACGTCTGACACTGTTTCCACTGTTTCCCCATCTATTTCCCATGAAGTGATGGGACCGGATGCTGTGATCTTCGTTTTCTGAATGTTGAGCTTTAAGCCAACTTTTTCCTCCTCTCTTTTACTTACATCAAGAGGCTTTTTAGCTCCTCTTCACTTTCTGCCATAAGGATAGTGTCATCTGCATATCTGAGGTTATTGATATTTCTCCCAGCAATCTTAATTACAGCTTAGGTTTCTTCCACTCCAGCGTTTCTCATGATGTATTCTGCATAGAAGTTAAATAAGCAGAGTGACAATATACAGCCTTGACGTACTCCTTTTCCTATTTGGAAGCAGTCTGTTGTTCCATGTCCAGTTCTAACTGTTGCTTCCTGACCTGCATAGAGGTTTCTCAAGAGGCAGGTTAGGTGGTCTGGTATTCCAGTCTCTTTCAGAATTTTCCACCGTTTATTGTGATCCACACAGTCAAAGGCTTTGGCATAGTCAATAAAGCAGAAATAGATGTTTTTCTGGAACTCTCTTGGTTTTTCCATCATCCAGTGGATGTTGGAAATTTGATCTCTAGTTCCTCTGACTTAGCAGCAGTAGGAGCAGTCTATTCATTTGGTGGGTGATCATGTTTACAAATAAGTTTTCTCAGTCGTCCCGGTAGGTTCAGATTCATATCCTGGATCTCTTACCAGTTTGTGGGCCAATTGGGTGTGTCTCCTGCTCTGATTAGAGAAAAACATGTTAATTTACCTCAAGCCTTTTAAAGCAAGTTAGTGCTGTCAGTAGTACATGTTTTATCGTAAATACCCTAAATTTATTTGTCTAAAGAAGGTAATATCTATATTCTGTCATGTTCTTTATGATATGACTTTATGTTATATTTTGTTAAAAATATAAACTTATTTATTTTTATTGGAGGTTAATTACTTTACAGTACTGTATTGGTTTTGCCATACATCAACATGACCCCACAACAGGTATACACGTGTTCCCCATCCTTTACCCCCCTTCCTCCTTCCTCCTCGTACCATCCCTCTGGGTCATCCCAGTGCACCAGCCCGTAGCATCCAGTATCATGCACCGAACCTGGACTGGCGATTAATTTCATATATGATATTATACATGTTTCAAATCCATTCTCCCAAATCATCCCACCCTTTCCCTCTCCCACAGAGTCCAAAAGCCTATTCTATACATCTGTGTCTCTTTTGCTGTCTCGCATACAGGGTTATCGTTACCATATTTCTAAATTCCATATATATGCCTTAGAATATTGTATTGGTGTTTTTCTTTCTAGCTTACTTCACTCTGTATAATAGGCTTCAGTTTCATCCACCTCATTAGAACTGATTCAAATGAATTCTTCTTAATGGCTGAGTAATACTCCATTTTGTATAGGTACCACAGCCTTCTTATCTATTCATCTGCTGATGGACATCTAGGTTGCTTCCATGTCCTGGCTATTACAAACAGTGCTGTGATGAACATTGGGGCACACGTGTCTCTTTCAATTCTGGTTTCCTCGATGTGTATGCCCAGCAGTGGTATTGCTAGGTCATAAGGCAGTTCCATTTCCAGTTTTTTAAGGAATCTCGACACTGTTCTCCATAGTGGCTGTACTAGTTTGCATTCCCACCAACAGTGTAAGAGGGTTCCCTTTTCTCCACACCCTCTCCAGCATTTATTGCTTATAGACTTTTGGATCGCAGCCATTCTGACTGGCATGAAATGGTACCTCATTGTGGTTTTGATTTGCATTTCTCTGATAATGAGTCATGTTGAGCGTCTTTTCATGTGTTTGTTAGCCATCTGTATGTCTTCTTTGGAGAAATGTCTATTTAGTTCTTTGGCCCATTTTTTGACTGGGTTGTTTATTTTTCTGCAATTAAGCTGCAAGAGTTGCTTGTATATTTTTGAGATTGATTGATTGTCAGTTGCTTCATTTGCCATTATTTTCTCCCATTCTGAAGGCTGTCTTTTCACATTTCCTTTGTTGTCCAGAAGCTTTTAAGTTTAATTAGGTCCTATTTGTTTATTTTTTCTTTTATTTCCAATATTCTGGGAGGTGGGTCATAGAGGATCCTGTTGTGATTTATGTCGGAGAGTGTTTTGCCTATGTTCTCCTCTAGGAGTTTTAGTTTCTGGTCTTCCGTTTAGATCTTTTGAGTTTATTTTGAGTTTATTTTTGTGTGTGGTGTTAGAAAGTGATCTAGTTTCTTTCTTTTACATGTGGTGACCAGTTTTCCCAGCACCACTTGTTAAAGAGATTGTCTTTAATCCATTGTATATTCTTCCCTCCTTTGTCAAAGATAAGGTGTCCATAGGAACGTGGATTTATCTCTGGGCTATTTTGCTCCATTGATCTATGTTTCTGTCTTTGTGCCAGTACCATACTATCTTGATGACTGTGGCTTTGTATAGAGCCTGAAGTCAGAGAGGTTGATTCCTCCAGTTCCATTCTTCTTTCTCAAGGTTCCTTTAGCTATTCGAGATTTTTTGTATTTCCATACAAATTGTGAAATTATTTGTTCTAGCTCTACATTATCTCTTGTTAAAATTTTGTTTATTTTTTTAATTGAAGGATAATGGCTTTACTGAATTTTTTTTTTTTCTGTCAAACCTCAACTACATTACATCTTGTATGGGTTTCACTTGCAACATTTTCAGCAGTATTGTGTCTGACCCTAGTCAATAAATACACAAAGCACTCACATTTTATTTATTGTATTTTGGTGCAATTACACTAGGTAATGAAGAATAGTGCATGGCTAGAGATTAACCTTCCTTGGTTGCTCAGTGGTAAAGAATTCACCTGCTAATGCAGAAGATGTAGGTTTGATCCCTGAGTCAGGAAGATCCCATGGAGAAGGAAATGGCAACCCACTCCACTGTTCTTGCCTGCAAAATCCCATGAACAGAGGAGTCCAATGAGCTACAGATCTCAGTGTTGCAAAGAGGCAAACACGACGGAGCGACTGAACAATAACAACATAGGTAGGAGTTGCTTTGTTTATTGGCTGTTAGAAAACCGGTGAATATCACACATCTTAATTTACGTGTCATTTACAGGTGATCGTCCTTTCGTGTGTATTCTGCAATACAGCTGACACATACTACTTGTTAACATTGTAAAATGCCTTTCCTTTTTGGGTATGTAGTTCTATAGCAGATTTAGAAAACTATGTTGTTTCCAAAAAATTGTTTTAGTCATAGTTTTCATTTTCTTTTTTGTTTTCAATTGTAAACAACCAATTATGAAGTTAACTATTAATTGGGTAAGCTTGGTTTTGGATTATTTACTGTTAAAATATATAATATATTGTTTAGAATTTATATACAGTAAGTTTGCAGAATACAATGATAGTGTAATTTTTTTTTCTTTTCAATTTGAGACAGCTGTTAATTGCTACGTTCCTAAGGATTTGGGTAGAAAAACACTCTGTTTTTGAGAGTTGGCATAAGATTGTCCAATGTGGGTGTGTTTGGTATATGGCTTTTAAAACTAGGCTACCATAATGGTGAATTTATGTTATGCTTTCTGAAGAATTATATTCCTTTAGTGTTTCTAAACATTTAAGGTGATCATTGTGGTGTTTCATAACTTGATGTATTACTTTTGGTGTAATATATATTCAACATGAACCATTTATTTTTGAATTATCGTGAGCAGGATACCTATGATTCTTTTTATCTTGTAGATATCTCTCCTTCACATGTGATCAAGCATTTACAGCCCAAAGCGAACAGTGATAAACGAGAAACATTCCAAACATTGATGCTGGGAAGCCCTGAAAGCTGTGAAATCAAACATTTTCATCTTTGGGAAAGCCAGGAAAATATGTGTGACTTTGAGTGTCAGGGGAGAGATGACAAAAGAAATTACAAAGGCACACCTGTAAGCCTTAATGGAAATGTGCCTGATGGAAGAGATTCACGTGATAGAAAGGATGCAGGCATGAAGCCCTTTGGAAAGTGGTTTGGATTTAACTTTCAGGATAAACTGCAGATATTTCAAACTGGCAGTATAATTTCTGAATATAATCAAGTGAAGAGTTCTGTCCACAACAGTTTCTCATTTTCATCAGTTCAAAGAATTCCTCTTTGTGTCCAAAACAGTGTTTCTAATATATATGGGAATGATTTTATGAATCCTTCAGGAATAACACAACAACTCAAAGTACACAGGGAAAAACCTTACAAATGTGATGAGTGTGGCAAGGCCTTTCGTGCAAAGTCAATCCTTTTAACTCATCAGACAGTTCATACTGGAGATAAACCTTACAAATGTGATGAGCGTGGCAAGGCCTTTACTCACAGCTCACACCTCAGGAGACATAAGAAAATTCATACAGGAAAGAAAATATTTAAATGTGATATATGTGACAAAGTCTTCAGCCAAAATTCAAACCTTGTTCGTCATCGGAGGGTTCATACTGGAGAGAAACCTTACAAATGTGATGAATGTGGCAAGGCCTTTTGTGTAAAGTCAACCCTTTTTACTCATCAGACAGTTCATACTGGTGAGAAACCTTACAAATGTGATGAGTGTGGCAAGGCCTTTCGTGTAAAGTCAACCCTTTTTACTCATCAGACAGTTCATACTGGTGAGAAACCTTACAAATGTGATGAGTGTGGCAAGGCCTTTCGGGTAAAGTCAACTCTTTTTACTCATCAGACAGTTCATACTGGTGAGAAACCTTACAAATGTGATGAGTGTGGCAAGGCCTTTCGGGTAAAGTCAATCCTTTTAAGTCATCAGACAGTTCATACAGGAGAGAAACCTTACACATGTGATGAGTGTGGCAAGGCCTTTTGTGTAAAGTCAACCCTTTTAAGTCATCAGACAGTTCATACTGGTGAGAAACCTTACAGATGTGATGAGTGTGGTGAGGCCTTTCGTCTAAAGTCAACCCTTTTAAGGCATCAGACAATTCATACTGGTGAGAAACCTTACAAATGTGATGAGTGTGGCAAGGCCTTTTGTGTAAAGTCAACCCTTTTAAATCATCAGACAGTTCATACTGGAGAGAAACCTTACAAATGTGATGAATGTGGCAAGGCCTTTTGTGTAAAGTCAAACCTTTTAAGGCATCAGACAACAGTTCATACTGGTGAGAAGCCTTACAAATGTGATGAGTGTGGTGAGGCCTTTCGTGTAAAGTCAACCCTTTTAAGGCATCAGACAGTTCATACTGGAGAGAAACCTTACAAATGTGATGTGTGTGGCAAGGCCTTTTGTGTAAAGTCAAACTTTTTAAGTCATCAGACAGTTCATACTGGTGAGAAACCTTACAAATGTGATGTGTGTGGTGAGGCCTTTCGTGTAAAGTCAACCTTTTTAAGTCATCAGACAGTTCATACTGGAGAGAAACCTTACAAATGTGAACGTTGTGGTAAGGCCTTTTGTATAAAGTCAACCCTTTTAAGTCATCAGACAGTTCATACTGGTGAGAAACCTTACAAATGTGATGAATGTGGCAAGACCTTTCGTCTAAAGTCAAACCTTTTAAGTCATCAGACAGTTCATACTGGTGAGAAACCTTTTAAATGTGATGAGTGTGGCAAGGCCTTTTGTGCAAAGTCAAACCTTTTAAATCATCAGACAGTTCATACTGGAGAGAAACCTTACAAATGTGATGAGTGTGGCAAGGCCTTTCCTCTGAAACCAACCCTTTTAAGGCATCAGACAACAGTTCATAGTGGAGAGAAACCTTACAAATGTGATGAGTGTGGCAAGGCTTTTCCTGTAAAGTCAACCCTTATAAAGCATCAGACAATTCATAGTGGTGAGAAACCTTACAAATGTGATGAGTGTGGCAGTGCCTTTCGTCTAAAGTCAATCCTTTTAAAGCATCAGACAATTCATACTGGAGAGAAACCTTACAAATGTGATGAATGTGGCAAGGCCTTTCCTGTAAAGTCAACCCTTTTAATGCATCAGAAAGTCCATACTGGTGAGAAACCTTACAAATGTGATGAGTGTGGAAAAGTCTTTGGTCGAAAACCGCATCTTCAAAGTCACTGGAGAATTCATACTGGAGAGAGTCCTTTCAGATGTAATGAATGTGGCAAGTTCTTCAGTCAAAATTCACACCTTAAAAACATCAGAGAATACATATAGAGAAACCTTTCAAATGTGATGAGTGTGGAAAAATCTTTGGTCAAAAACCACATCTTCAACATCACTGGAGAATTCATACTGGAGAGAGACCTTTCAGATGTAATGAGTGTGGCAGGTTCTTCAGTCGAAATTCACACCTTAAAAGACATCGGGTAATACATACAGAAAAACCTTTCAAATGTTTTGAATGTGGAAAATCCTTTACTCAGGTCTCAGCACTCACTAAACATCAGAAAATTCATACATGAGAGAAACTCATGTGAATGTGGTATATGGTAGAAGTCTTCAAAATTAAAAGTTCAAAATTCACACCCTACTGTTGTTCAGAGAATTCATCCTACTGAGAAACCATACAAATATCATGAGTGTGGCAACATCTTAGGCTTCATGAGAAAATTCATACTGGATAGAAGGGAGATATAAATGTGTTTATTAGATCTTTAGAACATGAATTCCTTCTAGAAGATTCCTCACCAATTTCAGAGCTTTTTTTTTTTTTTAATAATAAAACCTTATCCTCACATCTCACCAGTAATATCAGACTATTTCTCCTAGAGAAAACACACAGCAATGTAATGTGTGTGGCAAGGATGTTACCCAAAAGTCATAAGATAGGAACATAGTGGAACCATACTTCCCAGACTCAGTGGTTGTGACAAATCTTTACCTTTTTCACTCTGTGTATTCTCTGATGAGTTTAGTTCAGGTACTCAGCAACTGCAGAGAGTCCATAGTTGAAGAGAAGCTATAGAGATCTTTTCGTGTAAAAGAAACCCAAATTCTACCTCAGGAAAGATGACTATTTTGGAAAGTAGTCCACCATCTTTTGGTCTCCTGGCTTTCTGAATAAAGTCACTATTCCTTGCCCAAGAAGTAGTCTCTCAGTTTATTGGCCTGTTGTGTGGTGAGCTCTAAGAGCTTGGCTTTGGTAATCATTGATCAAATGCATTTGCTACATACATTTCATGATGGTCTCTGGGAGGAAATCAATGAGATGAAGGGACCGACTTCATTAGGTACAATTCATTCACATCCATGTTCCCTGAAAAAAAAAAAAACACAACCTGAATTACAAAATTCAATAGTGTGTGTGAATTAGCAACAGGGAGGGGAGAAAATAATGTAAAACTAGGACATGATTCATCATGGTCAATACGATCAGGAAGCCCTTCTGTACTTAGTTTACCCTGTTATAAAACATAATGTTCTACCAACTGACCTTGAACAGAGTAGGCAAGATGTTAAAAGGCCTGGGCTTTTCGTAGGAGGAGAGGGACAATTACCAGGGACTAATGGTGCGCTAGGAACAAAGCACAGGAATAGAGTCATGTTCTCCATTGGATAGAAATAACTGTCGTATCCATGATTGAAGAAGAGTTACTCTTATTTGTGGAAACTGAAGACAGAGCTGACACGGTGTTTGTAGCCCAGGAACTGAGGAATGGAGTTGACGAGAAGAAGGAAGCAGGGGACCCAAGTCTCAAGTGAAACAAGGGTGCTTTATTTACAAAAATGCATGTTTATATATCTTTACAGAAGGCAGCTTTAGGCAGTAAAAACACTGAGGAAAAACGAAGTGAAGCAAATAACAATCTTGAAAGGCCAGAATGTATTCCATATCCTGAGAAAGAGGGCACAACTGAATAGATTACCTTCAAGTAAAGGCCACTGAAGGGAGTCACTGAAGGGAATCCAAGGAGATGCTCTTTCTCGTGACCTCAGTCCTGAGAACTGCGTGAAGCTCTGCTCGTTCCTGTTTTCCAGGAACTGATAAAAAATAGAGTCCTTGAGAATCAGCACACAAAAGAAGAAAATATCATGTTGGATCCTCTAAAGTTGAATGTCCCCTGACAGTTCCCCCTTTTTACTTTTTCATAATTGGGGATGACTGTAGATACTTGTGTAAAAAGACCCTGAGCAAGTGAGTTTGTTTAGTTTGAACAATTTTAATTTTAAGGCATTGGTATGTTGCAATTATAATCACCAGGATAATTATCAGTGTTATAGTTCCAGATCCAGTACTATGTGTAATGCCTTGAAACCATCTTTGAGGGTCTAGCCCAGATAATTGATTAGCTGCTGTTCAGCTAAGGGTCCCAAATTGTTGGAAGAGGGTAGACTCTTAGAGAAGGTCTCATGGATTTCCTTTTGTGATGATTGTATATTTAAGGAAGCATTATTGTGCATATCTCACAAATGAAAGTTGATTTTTTCCCAATTGTAAGCATTATCAGAAGATGTTAAAAAGAGATGGCAAGAATACACAGAAAAACTGTACAAAAAGATATTCATGACCCGGATAATCACGATGGTGTGATCACTCATCTACAGCCAGACATCCTGGAACGTGAAGTCAAGTGGGCCTTAGAAAGCATCACTACAAACAAAGCTGGTGGAGGTCATGGAAATCCAGTAGAGCGGTTTCAAATCCTGAAAGATGATGCTGTGAAAATGCTGCACTCAATATGCCAGCAAATTTGGTAAACTCAGCTGTGGCCACAGGACTGGTAAAGGTCAGTTTTCATTCCAAACCCAAAGAAAGGCAATGCCAAAGAATGCTCAAACTACCGCACAATTGCACTGATCTCACGCGCTAGTAAAGTGATGCTCAATATTCTCCAAGTCAGGCGTCAGCAATATGTGAACCGTGAACTTCCTGATATTCAAGCTGGTTTTAGAAAAGGCAGAGGAACCAGAGATCAGATTGCCAACATCTGCTGGATCATGGAAACAGCAAGAGAGTTCCAGAAAACCCATCTATTTCTGCTTTATTGACTATGCCAAACCCTTTGACTGTTTGGATCACAATAAACTGGAAAATTCTGAAACAGATGAGAATACCATACCACCTGACCTGCCTCTTGAGAAATTTGTATGCAGGCCAGGAGGCAACAGTTAGAACTGGACATGGAACAACAGACTGGTTCCAAATAGGAAAAGGAGTATGTCAAGGCTGTATATTGTCACCCTGCTTATTTAACTGTTAATGTAGAGTACATCATGAGACACTCTGGGCTGGAAGAAGCACAAGCTGGAATCAAGATTGCTGGGAGAAATATCAATAACCTCAGATAGGCAGATGACAGCACACTTATGGCAGAAAGTGAAGAGGAACTTAAAAGCCTCTTGATGAAAGTGAAAGTGGAGAGTGAAAAAGTTGGCTAAAAGCTCAACATTCAGCGAACGAAGATCATGGCATCCAGTCCCATCACTTCATGGGAAATTGATGTGGAAACAGTGGAAATAGTGTCAGACTTTATTTTAGGGGCCCCAAGATCACTGCAGATGGTGACTGCAGCCATGAAATTAAAAGACTCTTACTGCTTGGAAGAAAAATTATGACCAACCTAGATAGCATATTCAAAAGCAGAGCCATTACTTGCCGACTAAGATCTGTCAAGTCAAGGATATGGTTTTTCCTGTGATCATGTATGGATGTGAGAGTTGGACTGTGAAGAAGGCTGAGTACTGAAGAATTGATGCTTTTGAACGGTGGTGTTGGAGAAGACTCTTGAGAGTCCCTTGGACTGCAAGGAGATCCAACCAGACCATTCTGAAGGAGATCAACCCTGAGATTTCTTTGGAAGGAATGATGCTAAAGCTGAAACTCCAGTACTTTGGCCACCTCATGTGAAGAGTTGACTCATTTAAAAAGACTATGATGGTGGGAGGGATTGGGGGCAGGAGGAGAAGGGGATGACCAAGGATGCGATGGCTGGATGGCATCACTGACTCAATGGATGTGAGTCTGAGTGAACTCCGAGAGTTGCTGATGGACAGGGAGGCCTGGCGTGCTGCAATTCATGGGGTCGCAAAGAGTCGGAAACGACTGAGTGACTGAAATGAAGTGAATGTATGTATTGGGACAGACGCTAACTCCTGACTTGAAAACTTGAGTTTTGGAGGAGATGCTACTTTTGGAGATGAATGGCTTGAACATAAATCAAGGGAAAGAGGGAACACAAAATAGCCCTCCTTCCTTTTAGGAGCCAAGCAGTTACTATAACAGAGCCACTTGGTCAGACGTATTTTTGAACAAGTCAAGCGAGCATGTGGTAAGACTGACATATGCTAAGATGTTTGACATAGAACAGGGAGATAAAGAACAAGGAGACATAGAACAGGGAGAAAGAGAAAGTCCTGGTAAATTCCTAGATAGACTAACAGGAGACTCTCCGCAAGTTTACTACCGTTGATCTCAAAATTACAGGGTGGAAAATGATCTTAAAATATAGATTTCTCTGTCGGCTCCATATATCTGCCATAATTTTTGAAAACAGGGTATGGACCAAATCAGTCTTTAGATAATCTGTTGCAACTGGCTCAGACAGTATATTATAGTAGAGAATACGAGGAGGAAAATAGGAAGAAAAAAAGAATCAGGTAAAAGATTGAAGCCCCAACAATGGCTGTTAGACCTGCTCTGAAATAGCATGAGAAAAACCCCCAGAGGGACCCAGGTGAAAGGGAATGAGCTTGTTATTACTGTGGGAAAGAAGGGCATCTCAAGCAGAATTGCCCCCAGCTCCATGTCCAGTCTGCAAGGGGCCACACTGGAGAAGAGAGTGCCCTCTGAGATTTAGGTCCCAGGGGTCGGATTCTCAAGACAACTGGGACCGAAGGTGCCCGGGTGTCCCCACACAAGCTTCCAACCTATTAACCCCTGAGGAACCCCAGGTATTAATAACTGGAGGGCCAATCAGTCGATTTTCTTTCAGACACCAGGGCAACTTTCTGCTCCTTAAAGCCCCTGGTCTGTTTTCCTCCTGATCTACTACAGTAATGGGGCTGCCTGGGCGAGCCAAATCTATTTCAATCATTGATTTGAAGAATGCTTTCTAGAGTTAAAACTATATTAGATTATTTTCTACCTATGACTTTAAGACAATTGAGAGGATTCTTGGGCATTACAGGCTACTGCCACATTTGGATTCCAGGTTATGGGGACTTATCCGTCCTTTATGTAAACTTATAACTGGGACTCAGCAGGCCCAAACCAACAAGCTGGTTTGGTCCCTAAAGACTCAAAAGGCTTTTAAGTCTCTTTAAACTGCTTTCTTGCAGGCTGTCACTTTGAGCTTGCCCAGAGAATCAGAGTTTGTTACTGAAAAAAACGGCTATGGCCACACGGCTTAGCAGTAATTATTACTATTGTTTTGCTAATGCATAAAGGTCAAAAGTTTACTAATGGGTGAAAATTTACTGTACTGACTTGTCCTGATATAAATGGTATCTTAAACTCTAAAGTTCAGAGCAACAACGCCCCATCTTTAAAGCTGCTATAACTCAAGAGTTGTCAAAAATTCTAGGAATAGACTATCACTTACACTGTTCCTGGAGACCCAATCTTCAGAAGTTGAAAAGGCTAATGGCATTATTAAGAGGCATCTGTGTAAGCTAACTCAGGAAACACAAGACAGTTGGTTTAAAGTTCTACTCATTGCTTAAATGAAGACTTGAACTGCCACTAAGAAAGTATTCTCTCTATGACAGACTGTTTTTATGCACAGATCTTGAAGCTTTAAAATTAACTATGTGACTCAGCTTTTAGCTTTTCAACAGACATTACCAGGAGGTTAACTCCTGACTCAGCCTTTGAGTCAAGCTAGCCACTGTTTGGGAGAAGGCAATGGCAACCCACTCCAGTACTCTTGCCTAGAAAATCCCATGGATGGAGGAGCCTGGTAGGCTGCAGTCCATGGGGTCGCTAAGAGTCAGACACGACTGAGTGACTTCACATTCACTTTTCACTTTCCACTTTCATGCATTGGAGAAGGAAATGGCAACCCACTCCAGTGTTCTTGCCTGGAGAATCCCAGGGATGCGGGAGCCTGTTGGGCTGCCATCTCTGAGGTCACACAGAATTGACATGACTGAAACAGCAGCAGCAGCAGCAGCAGCAGCCGCAGCCACAGCCGCAGCCGCAGCCACTGTTTGAGCCAGGAACCAAGATGGGCCTGAGAATCTAGATGGGCTTGCTTTTGCTGACTCCAAAAATCCTGAGTCTGCCTTTGACCCTCAAGACAACGCCTTCAGGTCCTGGACTCATTCCTATGCTGCATTCCACAATCTAATTGCTTGGTCTGCAGAGCACTTCCCTCCTCATCAATTGAAGATTTCCCATGGTGTATTTCTCTACTTCAAGGAAAGGACTTTCTTCAACTCTGTGATAACATCTAACAAGCCTAAAATGGACTGGTATAACATACTATATCTTAACTATGGAGATAATGTGACTTTCAACTTTGATTATACATTACCTTGGTTTAGTGATTATTTTGCTGCACATTAGAAAGTAAATGGGTCTTGATCTGGTGGTTTTCTACCTCGTGTTTATCAAATATGGGATGAGGTCATATGGCTAACTCCTAAAAAGGGATGCCTACTATCTAATGCTCCCATATGCAGGGAACAAATAGAACCAACCCCAGAAGTTAGCTAACAGCTGATTATAATGATTAGAAACAATTGGGATTTTTTTCTCAAGAAATATGCAATGTAATCATTCCTGTGTTTTCCAATCCCAGTTCAGATCCTCCTTTTGCCTGGGTAGGCACTGATTGGGACTAGATCCCTCAGCCATGCTGTCTTGCACCAAACAGGACCTAATGGATATGTGGGTCTTACCAATGGGTGTGGCTGCCCCCTGGCTGGATAGGTGTGGTGGTCTTGGAGCGATTTGGAAAAGAATTTATGCCGGGAGCCAGCACGGGAGATCCCACCCATGACAAAGGTCGTGAGGAAGAGGCCTGACAGGCAAAGGTGAGTCAGGACTCGAGGGACCCCCTGGACCTGCTTGAGCACCTACTCCCAAATCAAAATTTGCCTGTCCTGCTATTTTTTACTAACTCCTCTGTTACCAATGGGGGCTGTCCCCGACTACCTTTCTCTGAAGAAAATTAACTTAGAGCTCTAGTTAATAAGTCTCCTGGACATAATTGGAGTGTTTCAATTCAAACCCCTCTGATAGCTTTCTAACTTGCCTGACAGGTTTATCTGGACTTTTACAACTAAATATATGATTGTTTACAGCCTCTCAACCGCGAGAGGCACAAGAAGCTTAAAACATTCTAGGAATGTAGAGCCTTTTGAGGAATTAAAAATCATTAGAATAGAACTGGTTAAGAGTTTCATTGTTGAGCCAATACTTGCTGCCAAGTTTTCATTTCTTTTATGTGTTGATATAGTTTGTATACAGAAAAAACAGGTAGTAGCCCTGGCATTAGCAACATTAGATCTTTGAGTTAAGTATTTTCTTTGTTGTAACCCACTGTACCTTTGTTCTATAGGAATTTAACTTTATTTAGTATTTTGAGGGTGATGCAGATTAAAGAAAAAACACTTCAAGGGAAAATGAGTTTTCTGGTTGATTAACATTTATCAAGGAAAAGATCCATAAAATGTTAACAGGCCTCTTGGCCAGAAGATAATGTAAATTACCTGAGACCCTTTGTATACAGAAAGGTATGAAGAGAGAAAGCCTGGTATCGATAAGGGTCAGGACTGTTGCCCCTGCATGACTCTGCATCTTCCATTATGTAAAACTTAGGGTATATAAACTCCTTTTGAAAATAAAGTTATGGATCTTGCACAAGTTTGGCCTCCCCATGTCGTACTTTCTTTCTCTCTTTATCTCTTTTTCAGGCTAATTCCCTGGAGTGCAGTGGCTCTCTGAGTTCATTTTCCTGCCTGGGCTTCTAAGACCCACTCGAGAAGGTGCCCAAGGGGCACCTGAGGCCTACGTGAACAGAGCAAGTCTCTTGTCTGAGGCTTTATTGGCTTTCTGCGTAAACCAAGGAATATCAGCCTCTTTTCTCTCCTCTATTCTCTTACCTGCAAATTCTTTCCTTATCTCTCTCTATACCTATATATCTCTCTCATCTCACAGTCTATGCTTTGGATACCCTGTATCCAACTGGGGTTGGACCATGGTAAATTTCCAGACATGAGACAGAATGAAAGAAGAATAAAGTTTATTAGAGTGGGAGATGCTGTTAGAGTAGCAGGCCAGCTCAAAGGAGAACCAATGTTGAATGTTGAATGGGGGTCCTTACTCCACTTTTATACCTAGGGTACAATGAGTGTGATAGGGGTCTTGCAGGTCATTTGCTGATTGGATGAGGTACATACGCAAACTGGGTGGGGGAAGAGTAAGGCAAAATAAAAAATTCCTCCTCCCTATAGGGTAAGAGGGGAGACAGTTTATACTGTTCCATTAATAGTTACAGTGGAGGAGGGAAGGACAATAAGAGTCTGGTTTCTCCATTCCTGCATTTCAAGACCCTCCTTGGTTATCTCCTCTTTTGTCCTTGGGTCACCACATTCATCCCTCTCTTTATCTTTAGGGCCAATTCTTTGGCCCCTTTGGATACCCTGCTCATGTCTAACTGTCTACCTATTTCCTTTCTCAGCCATTTGGGAACCCAGTCTCAGGGAAAAGGGGCGATGCCCACTCCGGCTTCTTCAGGCTGTACAGGAGTGTCGTGGGGCTCTGGGTTCCCTTTGTCTGCTCTCTGTCAGGGTACGTTTATGGAAGGAAATGAGAGTCCATGGAATGATAAGGTGGCTTGTTTCAGCATTGTCTGGGTGTTGGCCAGGGAATATTCTTGTCAAACTATCACTTGGAGATTTGTTGTATTCTAGAAGTAACAAACTTAACAAGAAATATAAAGGTACATGGCCCAAAGATTAATAGAAATAGAAAAGCTCCTCAGGGGCTAGTCAGGAGAATCAGGACTAAACTTTGGTTTGTGACGTTAATGTTTGTCTAGGTTTGAGAAGATGCAACAATTTGGGCTGATAAAATCTTTACTTGAAAACATCTATCTGAAGGCCAGTTCTTGTGGGGTTTTCCCAGAGCACAGAGTGCCTTATTTCTGATCTCCACCCTGAACTCCTTTCAAGGGATGTTGAAGATCAGCAGCTTGCAGTGGTCACAATGTAATTCTTATTGAGGCAGCTGGCAAGTGCCAATTTCCAGTCAGCAGGGTCTGCATATTTCACCATGCTTTGGGGGCATTTCATGGCCATTGTGTCCCGCGGTGCTGGGAAGGCTCATTCCTAAGTCTAATGAAGATTCCATTGACAGGCCACTTGGTGTGCTATTATTGAACCAGGCCTTGTGAGTAGCAAAAGTCTCTGGACCATACCTGTCTTACTAGCCTCATGGTCCAGGAAAATATTTCCTCTTGTTGCTTCTTCCCAAATCTAGAGTTACTTTATTACAATCATTGATACCATATGGAACTGCATATCAACATTCTATCACAGACTCAGTCACACATTTAGTAATCTAAGAAACAATCTTCTGATACAAGTGACATAGAAAATAATACAGTGATAGCTAGCAGTTATTAGTAAGGGCATAAGTAAGAATTATAAGTCAAGGATTTTCATTAGGTATAGCCCAGTATACTCTAGGTCATCTGACTTCATTTGTTAAATGACTGTACCCTGGTGTTCAAACTGTGGTGTTGGAGAAGCCTCTTGAGAGTCCCTTGGACTGCAAGGAGATCCAACTAGTCCATCCTAAAGGAAATCAGTCCTGAATATTCATTGGAAGGACTGATGTTGAAGCTGAAACTCCAGTACTTTGGCCACCTGATATGAAGAGATGACTCTTTTGAACAGGCCCTGATGCTTTAAAAGATTGAGGGCAGGAGGAAAAGGGGACAACAGAGGAAGAGAGGGTTGGATGGCATCATCGACTCAATGGACATGAGTTTGGGTATGTTCTGGGAGTTGGTGATGGACAGAGAGGGTACAGAAAGTGATAAGAAGGTTTGGCAGAAAATGTACCCCAAGGGAAGAGTTCTGTGCATAAATACAAGTTTTCTTGAGATGTTGAGCTGTCTTTGATAATGGATTTTAAGTTTTGGCATGCTGCGATTTATGGGGTTGCAAAGTCAGACACGACTGAGTGACTGAACTGAACTGAACTGGTGTTAATCTCCTGGTTGTACATCATGGAGCATCTGATCTTTATCTAAAGATTGCTTACTGAGATAAGCTTTAGAAACATACTTAGAGTGTCCTTTTTAATAACTTAATTAAGTCTTTTAGCAATATAACATAACAACAAGGATCTATCTCAGAAGTGAGTCTTAGTAAACACTATACCTTAATTAATAAAACTAGAAACTTAGTTTAACAATTAACAAAGCTTAATATTCAGTGAAATATATTTTTTTCATTATGAGAGCATTAACCCTGTGGCTGGGGAAGGCTTTAACCCATCCAAAAAAGAAAATGAAGTTTGTCAGGGAACTGGAAAAATCCAAGTGGCCATCTTTGGATTTCCCATAGCCCTGACTTTTGATTATAGCTATTGTTCACTCACTCATTTTTAATGCTCAACTTAGGAATAGACTGTTGCCATGTTTTAAGGACATCAGAATAGCAAAAGTCTAACCATGAGAGCTTTTTTTTTTTTTTTTGTAATTTCTAGTGCATCTATATCAGTAACATCAGTCATAAAATATAACCTGAGAAGATCCATCACTCCTCCAACAATACTTCCCATGTAATTTAACATGTCAAATGAACTCAGGTAATTTAATATCTCTCTTTCGGATGTTTCAGGGGCCCCCTGAAGCATCCCAAAGTTAGCTAGAAGTAAAATGATTTAGGAAATGTTTTCAAAAAATATCAAAAGGGTTTATAACACTCAGTGAGATAGAATCATATAGATCACTGTGAAACAATCTATTCCCTTAGCTGAAGTAACAAAGAAGATTTCAAAGGTAAAATAGAACAGATCACTTCAGAGGTAAAGAAACTTAAAATCCATTATCAAAGACAGCTCAACATCTCAAGAAAACTTGTATTTATGCACAGAACTCTTACCTTGGGATACATTTTCTGTCAAACCTTCTTATCACTTTCTGTACCCTTTACTTTGTTCTCCCATCTTGAAACAACCAGCTGTAAGTCAGACTTACTTCCTTTTCCCTTCATAAAATGTAATTTCATTCCTCATACCTTCTTTACTGAAAACACACATCATATTTTCCTTAAGCAACCAAGAACTGACCTTTTATTAGCATTCTATAGATTGGTGAACATAAATACCAGTGATAATTTCTAAAAAAAAAAAAAAAATTGCTTTCTTATAGAGAACATCTCAGGACAGCATCAAACATTATTCATGAATAGTCCAAACTCTTTAGTTTTTCTGTAAGAGGAAGTTAGTTTTTAGTAATTAATGTTTCAAAATCTTATTTTATTTGGAAATCATCTAGCTATTAAACTTCTAATAAAATTTCATCACTTAGTTTAATACAACCCTAGAAATTTCAGGTTACCAAAATCTAGACAGGCTGTTTTAGACATTTCTAAAGTATAATTATTCCTAGTAGAGTTTATCTAAAAGCTCATATCTCATTTACAATTTTTTTTGAAGTTTCTTCACTCGAGGTACTTTTCTTTCTGACAAACTTGTAACACATATAACAATATAGTGAAAGTGAAAGTGAAGTCGCTCAGTCGTGTCTGACTCTTTGTGACCCCATGGACTGTAGCCTACCAGGGTCCTCTTTCTATGGGATTTTCCAGGCAATAGTACTGGGGTGGATTGCCATTTCCTTCTTCAGGGGGTCTTCCCAACCCAGGGACTGAACCCAGGTCTCCCACATTGTAGACAGATGCTTTACCATCTGAGCTACCAGGGAAGTTTTGTATATAACAATATAACAGTATTTAACTTATAAATACTGTTAAACTTATAAATACTTATAAATGCTTAGGTTTACCTAGGCACAATGAAAATATTATGCTTAATGTTAATGACTCTTCAGTCGCTCAGTCATGTCTGACTCTTTGCATTCCCATGAATCACAGCATGCCAGGCCTCCCTGTCCATCACCAGCTCCCAGAGTTCACTCAGACTCATGTCTATTGAGTCCGTGATGCCATCCAGCCATCTCATCCTCGGTCGTCCCCTTCTCCTCGTGCCCCCAATCCCTCCCAGCATCAGAGTCTTTTCCAGTAAGTCAACTCCGCATGAGGTGGCCAAAGTACTGGAGTTTCAGCTTTAGCATCATTCCTTCTAAGGAAATCCCAGGGCTGATCTCCTTCAGAATGGACTGGTTGGATCTTCCAAGGGACTCTCAAGAGTCTTCTCCAACACCACCGTTCAAAAGCATCAGTTCTTTTTGGTGCTCAGCCTTCTTCACAGTCCAACTCTCACATCCATACATGACCACAGGAAAAACCATAGCCTTGACTAGACGGACCTTAGTCGGCAAAGTAAAGTCTCTGCTTTTAATTTGCTATCTAGGTTGGTCATAACTTTTCTTCCAAGGAGTAAGTGTCTTTTAATTTCATGGCTGCAATTACCATCTGCAGTGATTTTGGAGCCCCCCAAAATAAAGTCTGACAGTTTCCACTGATTTCCCATCTATTTCCCATGAAGTGATGGGACTGGATGCCATGATCTTCGTATTCTGAATGTTGAGATTTAAGTCAACTTTTTCACTCTCCACTTTCACTTTCATCAAGAGGCTTTTGAGTTCCTCTTCACTTTCTGCCATAAGTGTGGTGTCATCTGCATATCTGAGGTTATTGATATTTCTCCTGGCAATCTTGATTCCAGCTTGTGTTTCTTCCAGTCCAGTGTTTCTCATGATGTACTCTGCATATAAGTTAAATAAGCAGGGTGACAATATACAGCCTTGACATACTCCTTTTCCTATTTGGAACCAGTCTGTTGTTCCATGTCCAGTTCTAACTGTTGCTTCCTGACCTGCATACAGATTTCTCAAGAGGCAGGTCAGGTGGTCTGGTATTCCAGTCTCTTTCAGAATTTTCCACAGTTTATTGTGATCCACACAGTCAAAGGCTCTGGCATAGTCAATAAAGCAGAAATAGATGTTTTTCTGGAACTCTCTTTGCTTTTTCCATGATCCAGTGGATGTTGGCAATTTGATCTCTGGTTGCTCTGCCTTTTCTAAAACCAGCTTGAACATCAGGGAGTTCACTGTTCACGTATTACTGAAGCCTGGCTTGGAGAATTTTGAGCATTACTTTACTAGCATGTGAGATGAGTGCAAATGTGCAGTAGTTTGAGCATTCTTTGGCATTGCTTTCTTTGGAAAGACTCTTAGACATGTCTATATTAGATTAGGAAACAAACATTAATACTAGATATTTAATATTGAGTATTTTCCAGTTCACATGAATCTGATATTCATTTAGGTTAATTTCTCTTGTATTCAGAATTGTCTGATTTGTAAGCACTTACTTTTCTTTAGGCCAACTAAATTGGAACTCATTTACAACTTCAGCAAGTAAACAAACAAACAAACAAACAAAACCCCAAAACACACACTGAGACACAAAACCCCAGACAGACAGACAGATTTTATAGTTTTCCACTTGAGATTTAAAATGTTTGATACGTCCCCTCACTTTTTTTTTTTTTTTTTTTTGCCTTGAAGTTCTAATCTGCCCTAGGCTGAGGTCTCAGGCAAAGTGGGCAATGTATTTCAAGGACATGGAAAGGGTTAACATCAAGATTTTTTTTTTTTTAGGAAGGCATTTTAACAAGCTATTTGTTTTTAATTGCATATACAAAAAGAACCTGTTTTACAGTTTCCAGGAAAAAAAAAAATTCATTTTAACCAGTTTTCTCCAGAGTCTAAAGAATATCATTACTGTCCTGTGTCAAAGTCATCTTTCATTTCTGTAGTCATAATTTTATAGCTAAAATATAGACCAAATAGTGCTCAAATTGACTCTGATATCAGATCAGCTGATAAAAATCTTAAATTGTCCCTCTGGTGGGAAGTGAGATCTTTGTCCTATCAGACGAATTTGAAGGGTTAAGGGAATTTGCAGGAGTGTGGGAAGCTTGGTCTTCCCCTACCCTGAGAAAGAGCAGTAGTCAGAAGGGGATTCTTTAGGATGTTCAGGAATGGGGGAAATTCGGCTCCCTCTCCACCTGAGAGATAAGCGTAGTTAGAAGGGTATTCTTTAGAATGTTAGGTGAATTTTTGATTCTTCAGGCTTTTGAATATAGAAGAAAGACCTGGACCAACGAGAAACTCAGAATCCTTTCCTAGAGATCATATGGATATGAAAGGTCGAGTAGGGCTCATCTAGGAAATCTCACGGAGAGAGACAGAGGGGGACAGGGGATAGGGAGGCAACAGAAAGACATGAGACATGAGTCCCTCAAATCCGGATTCTGACAAGGCCATGAAGGACTGAACATAAGGCAATTCTGAGTCCTCTCCCTGCTTTTGAGAAAAGCTAGTATGCCATTCAGAGGCCAGTTTTTATTTGGGTTGGAGGCAAGGGTCCCCCAGTTTGTATTGTGGCCAGGCCTTTTGCAGAGTCAAAATTTTCCAGTTTCTGAGAATATAGCCAAGGGGTGAGTCTGAGAGAGGCTTTGAGGACATACCAGAACCCATCCTTTGCCTATATGCCATAGAATGGGGGTACTGAGATTCACCAACTGGCAAAAAGGCGTCCCTTTTGTCTCAGTGACATCTCCATGAAACTAATGGCACAAAATGGCCAAGCGTCCCAACAGTCTCATATGACAGTGAGAGGTGACCCCTGAGAACCGTGCTGCTAAGGCACCATGTGACCTGGGAAGAGAAAGACAGAGATTCCCTGGGAGCAACCAGGTGACTCACCATTTGGCGATTCCCTGAAACATGGAAGGCACTCTCAGAGGCAACATCTTCAGTTCACTTCAGTTCAGTCGCTCAGTCGTGTCTGACTCTTTGTGACCCCATGGACTGCAGCACACCAGGCCTCCCTGTCCATCACCAACTCCTGGAGTTTACTCAAACTTATGACCATTGAGTCAGTGATGCCATCCAGCCATCTCATCTTCTGTCGTCCCCTTCTCCTCCTGCCTTCAATCTTTCCCAGCATGAGGGTCTTTTCAAATGAGTCAGCTCTTCGCATCAGGTGGCCAAAGTACTGGAGTTTCAGCTTCAGCATCAGTCCTTCCAAAGAATATTCAGGACTGATTTCCTTTAGGATGAACTTGTTGGATCTCCTTTCAGTCCAAGAGACTCTCAAGAGTCTTCTCCAGCACCACAGTTCAAAAGCATCAATTCTTCAGCACTCAGCTTTCTGTATAGTCCACCTCTCACATCCATACATGATTACTTGAAAAACCATAGCCTTGACTAGATGGACCTTTGCTGGCAAGGTAATGTCTCTGCATTTTAATATCCTGTCTAAGTTGGTCATAACTTTTCTAGCAAGGAGTAAGCGTCTTTTAATTTCATGGCTGCAATCACCATCTGCAGTGATTTTGGAGCCCCCAAAATAAACTCAGCCACTGTTTCCCATCTATTTGCCAAGAAGTGATGGGACCAGATCACTTCATGCAAAGATCATGATCTGCAGGGGGCCAGTGTGAGGAATCCTGCCCGTGACAAGGTCATGCGGAAGGAAGCCTGACAAAACGCAAGGACGTGATCAGACTTCAGGGGTTCCCCCTGGAATTTCCTGAGCATTCACCCCCAAGATCAGAGTCTGCCTGCTTTACTGTGTTATGCTTTCCACCTACTCTTCTGTCATTAACAGGGGGCTGTCCCCCACCACCTTTTCTGGAAAAAAATAAGAGATTTTAGATAATAACACTAAATCTCTTGGGCATAACATGTATTTCAATCAAAACCCCTCTGATGGCTTTCTAGCTTGCCTGCAGGGCTCATTACAGCTGTGCATGTGATTGTTTGAGGCCTCCCAACCACGGAAGGCACAGGAAGCTTAAAACATCCTAGGAATGTAGGAGTTTCCAAGGAGTCAAAATCATAAGAATAGGACTGATTAAAGGTTTCATTTGTTGAGCCAATACTTGCTGCCAAATTTTCACATCTTTTATTTTTAGATATAGTTGGTATATAGAAAAATAGGTAGTAGACCTGGTATTAGCAACATTAGATATTTGAGTCGAGTGTTTTCTTTGTTATAACCCAGTGTGCCTTTGTTCTACAGGAATGTAACTTTATTTAGTACTTTGAGGGTGATACAGAGTAAAGAGAAAACACTTCTAAGGAAAAGGAGTTTTCTGATTTGATAGACAATTACCCAGGAAGAGAGCCATAAAAATATTAACTGGCCTCTTGGCCAGAAGATAATGTAAACCACCCGAGACCTTTTGTATACAGGAGGGTATGCAAAAGAAAGCTTTGTTTGTCTTAATGAGGGTCAGGACTGCTGCCCCTGCATAACTCTGCATATTCCACTATTTCTTTATGTACAACTTGGGGTATATAAGCTGATTTTGAAAAATAGTTTTTGGAGTCTTGCACCGATGCTGGACTTTCCCATGTCGTTCTTTTCTCCCCTTTTTCAGCTGAATTCCCTTGGAATGTGGAGGCTCACCATGTCTACTTACTTGTCCCGGCTTCTAAAATCCGTGAGAGAGAGAGCCCAAGTCGAGGCTCTCTCCAGTATTCACATGGGTGCTGGTGGCCCAACATAGATGGTACAAATTCCTTGTGTGGAACTTTATTGGCTTTCCACTTATACCAAGTTATTTAGCCCCTTTTCTCCACTTAAATTTCCTACTATACTATTTCTTCCTAATCTAATATATTTCTAAATAACTAAGTTTTTCCTCGCCTATCCTTCTCCCCTTTAAATCACCCTGGATCCACCGGGGCCAGACCCCAGCAATGATCTTAGTTTTCTGAATGTTGAGCTTTAAACCAACTTTTTCACTCTCCTCTTTCACTTTCTTCAAGAGGCTCTTTAATTCTTCTTCACTTTCTGCCATAAGCGTGATGTCATTTGCATATCTGAGGTTATTGATATTTTTCCCGGCAATCTTGATTCCAGCCTGTGCTTCATCCAGCCCAGCATTTCTCATGATGTACTCTACATATAAGTTAAATAAGCAGGGTGACAATATACAGCCTTGACATACTCCTTTTCCTATTTTGAGGCAACATCTAGGATCCTTAAATCAATCCTGACTGAAAGGGAAAGAAGTGAAAGCAACAGGAAAGAAGGCTGAGAAATTCGCCTTACAATCCTATCAGGGAGATGGTGGCCAAGGGATGTTGGTCTGTTTTGTTTCAATCACTATGCGTCTTACATAGTGCACAGAAGTTGTCTTGCTGTGGGCGTATGACCTTGTGGCCTGATCCATTCTGTGTCCCCCTTATCCTCACATGGGAGTCTTCACGTGGCAGGCACCCTAATGGCTTTTAAGTGCCTGATCTGTGCCCACACTATATTGGTTGGCGTAGTTCTCAGTTGGAAAGAAGACAAAGAGAGACCCTCACCCATTCAGGCAGCAGCTGCTGGGACGCACTGAGCAGTGGGGCCTTTGGAATACACCAGGGGGTAACTCTGGCCAGAGTTCCTCAGTTGCTTCCACAGCACTTGCCTATAGGTAGGGGTCCCTAAGAGAAAGGAGAAGTAAGGAGGTGGGGAGGCCCCGTTCAGGCCACCAAACATGTAGTGGTCTGGGTGCAGGTTGGGAAAGAATTTCCAGACATTAGACAGAATGAAGGGATAAAGTTAATTACAGTGAGAGACACTGTAAGAATAGCAGGCCAGTTCAAGTGAGACCCCATGTTGAATGGGGGTCCTTGATCCATTTTTATACCCAGGGTACAAGAAGTGGGATAGGGTCTTGTGGGTCATTTGCTGATTGGATGAGGCCCCTATATTTGGTGAGAGGAAGAGTAAGGTAAATGACTCCTCCCTGTGGAGTAGGAGGGGAACAGGTTATACTGTTCCATTAATAGTTCCAACATTGGGAATGGGAAGGAAGGACGATAAGGGTCTGGTTTTTCCATTCCTGCATTCCAAGACCCTCCTTGGTTATCTTCTCTTTCATCCTTTGGGCATCACATGGCTGGATAGGGAGATGCACCCTAGGTCTAGCTTTTACTCTTGGCTTCATATTTTCAGAGCTTCCAGAGAAGTCTACTAATCTGCCAAACCTTAAATCTCACTGGGCAAAATGTGTGTTTCACTGATATGATTCAGTTCAGTTCAGTTCAGTTGCTCAGTCGTGTATACTCTTTGTGATCCCATGAATCGCAGCATGCCAGGCCTCCCTGTTCATCACCATCTGCCAGAGTTGACTCAGACTCACGTCCATCGAGTCCGTGATGCCATCCAGCTTTCTCATCCTCAGTCGTCCCCTTCTCCTCCTGCCCCCAATCCTTTCCAGCATCAGTCTTTTCCAACAAGTCAACTCTTCACATGAGGTGGCCAAAGTACTGGAGTTTCAGCTTTAGCATCATTCCTTCCAAAGAAATCCCAGGGTTGATCTCCTTCAGAATGGACTGGTAGGATCTCCTTGTAGTCCAAGGGACTCTCAAGAGTCTTCTCCAACACCACAGTTCAGAAGCATCAAATCTGCTTTGGCGCTCAGCCTTCTTCACAGTCCATCTCTCACATCCATACATGACCACAGGAAAAACCATAGCCTTGACTAGATGGACCTTAGTCAGCATAATGTTTCTGCTTTTGAATATGCTATCTAGGTTGGTCATAACTTTTCTTCCAAGGAGTAAGCGTCTTTTAATTTCATGGCTGAAGTCACCATCTGCAGTGATTTTGAAGCCTCCAAAAATAAAGTCTGACACTGTTTCCACTGTTTCACCATCTATTTCCCGTGAAGTGATGGGACCATATGCCATGATCTTCGTTTTCTGAATGCTGAGCTTTAAGTCAACTTTTTCACTCTCCACTTGCACTTTCATCAAGAGGCTTTTGAGTTCCTCTTCACTTTCTGCCATAAGTGTGGTGTCATCTGCATATCTGAGGTTATTGATATTTCCCCCAGCAATCTTGATTCCAGCTTGTGCTTCTTCCAGTCCAGCATTTCTCATGATGTACTCTGCATATAGTTAAATAAGCAGGGTGACAATATACAGCCTTGACATACTCCTTTTCCTATTTGGAACCAGTCTGTTGTTCCATGTCCAGTTTTAACTGTTGCTTCCTGACCTGCATACAGAGTTCTCAAGAGGCAGGTCAGGTGGTCTGGTATTCCCATCTCTTTCAGAATTTTCCACAGTTTCTTGTGATCCACACAGTCAAAGGCTTTGGCATAGTCAATAAAGCAGAAATAGATGTTTTTCTGGAACTCTCTTGCTTTTTCCATGATCCAGCGGATGTTGGCAATTTGATCTCTGGTTGCTCTGCCTTTTCTAAAACCAGCTTGAACATCAGGAGTTCACGGTTCACGTATTGCTGAAGCCTGGCTTGGAGACTTTTGAGCATTACTTTACTAGCATGTGAGATGAGTGCAATTGTGCGGTAGTTTGAGCATTCTTTGGCATTGCCTTTCTTTGGGATTGGAATGAAAACTGACCTTTTCCAGTCCTGTGGCCACTGCTGAGTTTTTCAAATTTGCTGGCATATTGAGTGCAGCACTTTCACAGTATCATCTTCCAGATTTGAAACAGCTCAATTGAATTCCATCACCTCCACTAGCTTTGTTTGTAGTGATGCTTTCTAAGGCCCACTTGACTTCACATTCCAAGATGTCTGGCTCTAGATGAGTGATCACACCATCATGATTATCTGGGTGGTGAAGATCTTTTTGTAAACTTCTTCTGTGTATTCTTGCCACCTCTTCTTAATATCTTCTGCTTCTGTTATGTCCAGACCATTTCTGTCCTTTATTGAGCCCATCTTTGCATGAAATGTTCCTTTGGTATCTCTAATTTTCTTGAAGAGATCTCTAGTCTTTCCCATTCTGTTCTTTTTATCTATTTCTTTGCATTGATTGCTGAAGAAGGCTTTCTTATCTCTTCTTGCTATTCTTTAGAACTCTGCATTCAGATGCTTATATCTTTCCTTTTCTCCTTTGCTTTTCACCCCTCTTCTTTTCACAGCTATTTGTAAGGCCTCTCCAGACAGCCATTTGGCTTTTTGCATTTCTTTTCCATGGGGATGGTCTTGATCCCTGTCTCCTGTACAATGTCTAGGTTGGTGATAACCTTTCTTCAAAGGAGTAAGCATCTTTTAATTTCATGGCTGCAGTCACCATCTGCAGTGATTTTGGAGCTCCCAAAGATAAAGTCTGACACTGTTTCCCCATCTATTTCTCACTCTTGTTGCAGAGCACAAGCTTTAGAGCACAGGCTCAGTACTTGTGTTGCTCAGGCTTGTTGTTCCAAGACACGTGGTATCCTCACAGACCAGGGATCAAACCTGTTTCCCGTGCATTGGCAGGTGGATGTTTTACCACTGGACCACCAGGGAAGTGCCACTAAGAAAGTGCCACTGAGGAAATCCCATGATCTTTCAACCAGGATCCTCGTGTATCTATCTTTTAACTGGGGGGCTATGTATGTTAATACATTGCCATATAAAATTTGGTGTCCTCAACCAATAACTGATGATCTAAAAACCAAGAGACAATTCTCCAAACTTAATCTAGACCTGCTGAGGAGGAGGAGGATGGGCCCAACCGGCCCTTCTGGGTCTACCAAGGCCAGAATGTCCAAAGCACAGAACGGTGCCCGTTTTTCTCAATCCTGCATCTCTGTCAGGGTGCACTGTCGCTGGGCCACTGCACTGACTACTAAACTTGATCCTTGGATAAGTGGTATGTTTAGACATTTTTCTTCCTAGAGTTGTTAGTATGAAGCAGCCAGCCCATTCTAAGAGTTGTGTGCTTTCTATTCTAGCTTGTCATTCCCACACAAATCCAGTTCTTCCTTACTTAAACTGCTTAATTCTAACTGCAGGAATATTCCTGTGTCCAGCCACCACCCCACATCAACCCCCACCCCACCCCCACGACCACCCCACATCAACCCTCACCCACCCCCAGCCGTGTGGCCACACCAGGTTTCAGTTCCCTGACCTCTGAATTGCTTCAGCCTCGTCCGCAGGAATCCTGTTGTTAAGAGACAACCTTCTTCGTTTCAAACATAGTTATCCCACAGAATTTAACGCTTTTACTTTAAAACTGTTACAGCTATTTAAACTAATGAAGAATCTATGGTGCAACCCAAGACATGTAAAACCCTTTGTGTGCGTGTGTGAGTTCTTAGTCGCTCAGTCGTGCCCGACTCCCTGGGCCGCTACGGACTCTAGTCAGCCATGCTCCTGTCTATCGCGATTCTCCAGGCAAGAACAGAAGTGGACGACCATGTCCTCCTTCAGGGGATCTTCCCAACCCGGTGATGGAATCCAGGTCTCCTGCATTGCAGCCGGATTCCTTTCCGGTGTGAGCCACCAGGAAGTCCTCAGATACTTCTCAACACTGACAAGATGCCTCGGGAAACGAATGTAGAAGCGTGCGGCTGTCCTATTGGCCCTGCTCGGTGAGACTGGTCCCCGCTCAGTTCATTTCGGGCCACTTCGGCCCCGCTCGGCTCCGCCCCTTGCAACCCCAGACGCAGGCGTGTGCTACGCCACGCCCCTCACACGCCCAGACACAGGGTGGGGGGTGCTATGCCCCGCCCCTCAAGCCCTAGACGCAGAACTGTCCTATGTCCCGCCCCTCACTCGGCTAGAGGCAGGCAAATGTCTTATGTTCGACCTCGCTGAGGCTTTAGTCTTGTACCAAGGGTGGAGTCTTTTGCCTCTCTACACGACGCAGGCGAGTTTACAGCAAATTCTGAAGCCCTCTCTTGGTAGGTGCGGTTGCCCCAAGAATTGTGAGGTAGTTTTATGTTTTATTTTTCTTAACTTGTGCCTGCGGTATCCCCCGCTCCTCCATATCCGTGGTCTTGGGTCACCTTGGATCTCCTTGTTCACCCACCCTTTCTGTCAGAGAGAAGCAATCATTGAAAATGCTTCGAGCTAATAGAGCTTTGATGGAGTTGAGTAGGACTGGGTTGTCTTCATTAATTAAAATTAATTGGAGAAGGGAGATTGTTCTAGAATTGGGAAGATGATAACAGGAGTGCTGTACATAGTTGTGCGGGATGTAGATGTAATTGTGCGGGTTATTAATAGGCTCAGGTCTTGGTGTGCAGCATGTAGGTAGATTGAATAAAAGATCTGCAGAGTAGAAGCCTGTTGAGGAATGGTATTCCTGTTGACGGGAGTCTTCATATGATGGCTGTTGCATGCATTGCTTCCGGCAGTTTATATGCTCAGAGCAGAGGATACTTATTTTACTGTGATTAGGGTGGCTAGAACCTTTGGAATCTAAGGGGGTATGAAGGAGACCCCCTGTCCTTAAACAGCTGGAGTATTTTCCATTTAGGTCTGAGTCGGGGAGGACACTGGGCAGTGACATTGGGGCCTCTCTCTCTTTGTGACTTCTTCACTGAGCTTAATCCAACCAAATCTCAGGGGCCTAAACTTTGAGATGTCCCCAGTTGCTGGCAGGTTTTCCCCAGAGGACCAGCTTCTTGGTCTGTACTGAGTGCCTAGTGTCCTCGGAGTTGCAGCTTGTGTGTTTCTGATGCAACGCCCATGCCCAGTGGTCTCTTTCATGTAGCCCTATTGCTCAGCTGTGCATGAAAACTGGTGAAAAATGGGAGTAATTGGAGGGAAGTATTGGGGTCTGAAGGAGAGCTGTGGGAAGGAGCAAGTGTGAGCCTCTGGTTGAGCCCCACGCGTGGCAATGGGTATGTTCCAAGTTTAGTGGTGTGACAGAGTTCAAGCTCACTCTGTTCCCTGTAAGACAAGTCAGTGCTTCAGAGTGACTGTCATGGTCCGTGCACAGCTTGAAAAAGGATTTCCAGACATGAGGCCGAAAGGGAGGAGAATAAAGTTTATTAGACTGGATGACAATGTTAGCACAGCAAGTCAGCTCAAAGGAGAATGGAACGCTTTACCAGGCTTGCAGCCAAGTTTTATAGCCCTAAGACAGAGAAAATTCCTACTGGAATGGTAGCATTAGGTGATTGCTTATGATGCTGTTGTTATTCAGTAGCTCAGTCATGGCCCACACCTTGCAACCCCATGGAGTGCAACAAGCCAGGTTTTCCTGGCCTCTACCATGACCCAGAACTTGTTCAAACTCTTGTCCATTGAGTCAGTCTTGCCATCCAATGATCTCATCCTCTGTTGTCCCCTTCTCCTCCTGCCTTCAGTCTTTCCCAGCATCAGGGTCTTTGTTAATGAGTCAGCTCTTTGCATCAAGTGGCTAAAGTATTGGAGTTTCAGCTTCAGCATCAGTCCGTCCAATGAATATTCAGGACTGATTTCCTTTAGGATGGACTGGTTGGATCTTCTTGCATCCAAGGTGCTCAAAACAGTCTTCTCCAACACAAAGTTCAAAAGCATCAGTTCCTTGGCACTTATCTTTCTGTATATTTCAACTGTCACATCTATGTATGACTACTGGAAAAACTATATCTGTGACTATACTGACCTTTGTTGGCAATATAATGACTTTGCTTTTAATATTCTATCTAGGTTTGTCATAGCTTTTCTTCCAGTGAGCAAATGTCTTTGAATTTCATGGCTGTGGTCACCATCTACAGTGATTTTGGAGCCAAGAAAATAAAGTCTGTCACTCTTTGCACTGTTTCCCCATTTATTTGCTGTGAAGTCATGGGACCTGATGCAGTCAAATCAACAAATGTCTTTAAAAAAACTCAGAAGTGTTTGGGAGAAGGCAATGGCACCCCACTCCAGTACTCTTGCCTGGAAAATCCCATGGACAGAGGAGCCTGGTAGGCTGTAGTCTTTCTATCACCAAGAGACAGAAGAGAAAGACATATATTACATGGTATCAATTATCTGTGGCATCTAAACGTTGGGACCTGATAAACGCCATGATAGGCTTCAGGGGCTAAGGTAGGACTCATGGTAAAAGCTGAGTCATTGCCCAGTGAGGTCATCTCCGCGGATGCCAGGACTTGTCTAATCAGCATACTCCCCTTGTAACCTCGTTTGAGTTTATCAGGACATCCCCCTGCAGCCAATAAAGATTAGCCAATTAGTAAATACCAGGAAACCTCTGCAGCCAATCAGCCCTTGCCAACTCCCTGTAAACCTATAAATACTGCTGTAAATCTGGGCTCAGGGCTCTTGCTCCACTCCACTGTGTTGGATGTGGTGGGAGAGCCCTAGCTCAAGCTAGAAATAAAACCCCTTCATGCTTTTGCATTGCCGTGGACGTCTTATTCTCTCAGTCTTGGGGACTCGGACTTTGGGCATAACACTAAACAAAGGGTACAAATGAACTTCTCTACAAAACAGGAATAGAGGTACTTACATACAAAACAACGTATGGTTATCAGGGCGGGAGAGGTGAAGGAATAAATTGGGAGATGTGGATTAACATACCTTTCACTTCATCTCACTACTATGCATAAAGTGAATAAGGAATGAGGACCTATATAGCACAGGAAATCCTACTAAATACTGTGTAATGAGCTATACAGAGAAAAAAAAACCTTAAAAAGAATGGATATATGTATATATATTCTGTTGTTCCCCTCGCTCAGTGGTCGCCAGAGTTTGCGACCCGATGGACTGCAGCATGCCAGGCTTCCCTGTCCTTCGCTGTCTCCTGGAGTTTGCCCAAATTCATGTCCATTTTTTCAGTGATGCTATCTAACCATCTTCTGTCACCCCCTTCTCCTCTTGCCCTCAGTCTTTCCAGATCATTGTCTTTTCCAGTGAGTCTGATATTTGCATCAACTGGCCAAAGTACTGGAGCTTCAGCATCATCATCAATCCTTCCAGTGAATATTTAGGGTTGATTTCCTTTAGGATTGACTGGTTGATCCCCTTGTTGTCCAAGGGACTCTCAAGATTATTCTCTATCACCATAATCCAAAAGCATCAATTCTTTGGTCAACTTTGTTTATGGACCGACTCTCACATCTGTACTTACTACTGGAAAAATTGACATTAGGTACCTTCGATGGCAAAGAGATACCTTTGCTTTAAAATACGCTACTTTTATGATACCTTTCCTCTCAAGGAGCAGTCCGGCTTTTCATTTCCTGCAGCCACCTTCAGCAGTGAGGCCCTGGCCGTCACCCCCGGCCGCCTCATCCTCCCACTGTCCCTGCGCAGGCCTGGCTTCTCTCTGTCCCGCGCCCCTGACCGCCGGCTCCGCTGGGGCCCCGCCTCCAGGCCTCGCCGCCTTTTCACTGCGCGTGCGCAGAATGTCACACACCTGGAGGCGGAGAGTAGGCAGCAGAGGTCTCAGCGCAAAGTGAGTTTCTCTTTTTCTAGTCAAGTCTTCCTCTCGCAGTTGTCTTTCTTCTGTACCGTGGGTTGAGGGTCCCTGCTGCATCTAAATCTCCACTCCCGTCCCACCACCCCCAGCAAATTCAGATGTCCCTGTGTGGCGAAGAGGCGCCTCCATTTTGCTTTAAACTCGCTCTGAAGCGGATGCCTGCGTTTGGTCCCTGAGACGCCTCGTTTCGCAACTCTTTGCTGCTTAAAACCAATTTCTGATCTCAGTGACTCCTCTGCCCTTCCTGCACCGCGTGAAATTGTCTTGGGCGATGTGGGTTTATTCGCTCTGCGGTCCCCAGGCTCGCGCTCTCTCTCCCAGGAGACCGCGCCGGCCCCTGCTCCTGGACAGACCCGGTTCTCTGCCACGTCCTGGGGATTCGGGAGAGCCCCCGCGCTCCTGAGACTCCCAGCCGCTCAGTTGTCGCGTCTCATCTGGCCGGTAGTTCTGCCCCTCAGGTATTCGTTCCTTAGACCGGTTCCCCCGACGCCCTGTCGCGGGAGGTGCCTGGGCCAGTCACGTGACACCATGGTTCTGTGTCCCAAATAAAACCCGCTAGAATTTTGCTCTTGCAGGAGGGGGCTTCTTATTCAGTCGCCATCCCTGCAAATAGGAGGCCGGGGTGGAGGGGGTGGGTCAAAAGAAGCAGAGACGGCGACCTCGAGAGAAATAGAAAATTGAAAATATCATGAGGGAAAACCGATAACAATGAAGAGGATTGGTGAGGGACTTGCGAAGAGATAGCAACATGAAAGAGCCTTGAAGGTAACAGTGAATAAATTAGAGAAATTTAGAGAAAAGCAGGATCTCCAGAAAGTTAAAGGTGAGCAACACATGGAGATGGTGGTGTTGAGTGTGAGTCTTTGTGACCCCTGTATCTCCCAGAGTCTGCTCTAATTCATGTCCAGGGATGCTGTGTAACCATCTGACCCTCTGCCCGCTCCTTCTAAATCACGGGTCCTAAAGAGGGCGACAGGGGAGAGGCAGTTCACACAGAGAGCCGGAAAAGGGGATACAAGAGTTGGAATCTTGACCTACAGACAATATCATGCTGACAGAGAAAGGGGAGTACTAGTGAACAGGAACAGTGACAGACTTTATTTTCCTGGGCTCCAAAATCACTGTAGATGGTGACTGCAACTATGAAATTAAAAGATGCTTGCTCCTTGATAGAAAAACAGACCAACCTAGACAGCGTATTAAAAGCAGATACATTACTTTGCCTACAAAAGTCTATAGTCAGAGCTATGGTTTTTCCAGTAGTTAACGTGTGCATGTGAGAGCTGAACCATAAAGAAGCTGATCACTGAAGAGTTGTTGGTTTTGAACTGTGGTGTCAGAGAAGACTCTCAAGAGTCCCTTAGACTACAAGGAGACCAAATGGCTCAATCCTAATGGAAATGTGTCCTGAATATACATTAGAAGGGCTGATGCTCAAACTGAAGGTTCAATACTTTGGGCTCCTGATGAGAAGAACTGAGTCATTGGAAAAGACTGTTGCTGGATAAGATTGAAGGTGGGAGGAGAAGGGGCCGGCTGGATGGACATGAGTTTGAGCAAACTCTGGGAGTTGGTGATGGACAGGGAAGCCTGGCATGCTGCAGTCCATGGGATCCCATAATCTGACTCGACTGAGCAACTGGACTGAGTGAGTGATTGGAGGAGCTTAGAAAGTAAGTGAGCAGAAAGAAAGCATTGCACTTGGAGGTGCTAGAGAGTTGGGAGGAAGGGAGAGCAGACGTGGAGGAAGAAAGGCAGAAATACAGGGAGATTTTGGATTATCAGGGAGATTAGAGAGAAAGCATCTTTATGGGGAACAGATGGCAGAGAGAGGCCAGATGGGACTCAGGGAAGAAATAGAGAGGAGGAGAGGCACAGCAGGAGAACCGAGGAGAAGACAAAGGGAGACAGAGAAAGAAGTAGGGAAACGGATAAACCAAATGAAGTGGAAACAAGTAGTGTGCAGGTGGTGGTGAAGACTAAATCCAGAAGAGTGCTGAATCAATTGAATAAATAATTAAGTCATGATATATTGATTTTTAGCTTCCCAGTCTAATAAATTTGAATCTTGCTCCTTTAAATTATACAGAGGAGGATGAGAATTTCAGTGCTTCTGTCTGTAAGGCTTGTGGTTGTTGTAATTATTTGTACTGAAAGATAACATCCATGTGCAGAGTCTGCTGAATTGGGGAGTAAGGCAGTGACTTGACTCACAGAGGTAGGTCACCTGCTTCCCTTTTCCTGGTGTGGAGTAGAGGTTGTGGGAGAGAAGGGGTTAAAAATTGACAGTCCCTTACTACATGGTACCTTTTCAGGGAACTTTAAACATGTTCTTAGTTCCTTTTGCTTTCTCCTTTGTTTACATTTAATTATTTTTAGTTTGGGATAAAGATTAGTTTATTTAAATATCTACTTTGTTGTAAACAACTATTTACATCTGAAAAGATTTGGTGGTCTCCTGAAATTAGTTCATGTTATTCTTTTGTAAATATGCTGTCTTGTCAATTGGTTTTATTTTTTTCCACTTTGCACCAGAGTTTTTCATTGAAAAATTTTTTAATAATCTGATTAACTTAGGTTTGTTTCACATTTATTTGAAGCCCATTTCTTGTCTTCTCTTTACATTTTATGTTGGAAACATTTTTTTTTTTTGTAACTAGTAAATAGTTGTAAACTATTTTGATGAGTACTTAGTAAGGATGCCAGTGATTTTTTTCTTGAATCAGGACCAAATTTAACCAGTTAGTATGATGGTCCATTTTCCTCTCTTTCATGTGGTTTGGTGACTAGTGAGCTATGAGTTAATCTGATGATGTTTACTCAGGTCCAGCAAATGAGCAAAAGTGACTCCTGAAATGACTGGCCAAATTGAGTGTGTGACTGTGTGTGGCAGTTTTCTTGGAGGGAGTTCCCACTTGTTATTAGAATTTGAAATGAATCCCAGTTTTCCACAATGCAAAGGACAGCTGTAGGATGGAGGTGGGAGCATGGGCTCAGAGTCAGAGAGAATCATGAGCTGTCTTCTGTGAATAAAGGTTGATGTGCAGGGAGGCCTCCCACCTCCACTGGCTTCCCCGTGTCCTCAGGGCAGCATCTTGACTACTCAGGTGGCTCCACAGTCCTTTGTCATCATCAGGTCGCTGCCAGGATCTCCAGCCTCATCCTGGGAGAGGACCCCGTTCTCATGGTCAGACTATCCTGGTCACTTTTACTTAGTCCTTGATCATAGACACCAAAACCTTCTCTGTCTCGGATCTTAGGTTTTTCTTCTACCTTTGGTCATTAAATTGTGACTGTGGCCCTCTCTTTCTGTTCCTTCAGCTCTAGGCTAGCAAGGTCTCCGCATCTCCTTCTGATATTCGCTGTCAAGTTAGCCATGTTTACTGCCTCTGTATCACCCTCATCATACATGCCCTTCTCCTTTAATTATTTGGAGTGGCTCCTGTTTTCCCTTCATGGAGCGTGCACAATGTTCCTCTTCCTCCCAGGATGCTTTCAGCATTTCACTCTCGGGGTGAGGACTAGGACTGTGCGATGGGCACTAGGACTGTGGGCTGGGCACACACTTCTTATTCTAGCTCCACCTTACTGCAGCAGGAGTCAAAGCCTTCCCTGAATTTCTCCTTTGGTCTCTTAACTATTGCGGTTGATTAAAGAGCCCAGGTTCCAGGTCAGTAACATTCACACAAGCGAACACACACATATATAAAGAAATATTGTGCACCCATAAAAATGATGATGATTGTCACTTGGGACAATTGGATGAATGTAGAAAACATTGTCCTAAGTGAATTAAGAAAGACAGGAAAAGATTGATTGTATATGTGCTTCCATTATGTGAAATGTGAAAAAGTGAAAATCACTAGTAGCAGACAGTGGGATGGTGGTTATCTGGGGCTGGGAGGTTGGGAAGATGGGGAGATGTTGGTCAAAAGGTACAGATTTGAGTTGTAAAATGAGTGCGTTCTGGGGAGGTATGCGCAGCATCCTGACCATAGATAATCCTGTGTTACTGGAAATTTGACAGGAGAATAAATCGTCAGTGTTGTCACCACACACAAACCATGGGAATTTGGAGGTGATGGATGTGCTGGTTAGTGGTTTGTGATAAATATTTCAAAGTGTATACCTGTGTCACATGGTCACAACGTGCATGGAATGTATACACATCACCTTCTTGATAGGCTGTTCTGTCAGTAAAGCTGGTAAAGAAGAAAGTGGGATATAGGCTGGACTTGAATCCTTGAGTGGTGTTCAACCCAGACTTTACATGAGATCATGAGGCATTTTGCCCGGGCATGTTTTGTACCCTCTACCCATCAGACACACCCTCAGGTTCTCATGTGGGGCCTCGCCCCAGGAATGTGCACAGGCTGCAGATGATTCCGATCTACATTGAGTCCCGGGCTCTTAGCCTCCCCTTCTGAGACTGAGATCAAGCCCTGGGGAGGGGAGGGCACTCTGCTCTGAGTGTCTGGACCAGGGCCTGCTGTGTGACCTGAGGGGATTGTGGGGACAGCGGAGGTGCCCCCTGCTGCTGTGTACATGAGGCCTCACCAGAAGGGCAGTGTGATCCAAGGGAAAGTGTGGGAAAGTCCTGTGGAGTGTGTGGGAGTTGACTGTCCTGAGTCCCTCCTGAGACAGTGGGCACAGAGGACTGTCTGTTCCTCATGGTGGGGGCTTTCCTGTGTGTGGAGTTGGGGCTCAGGAAGGGGGTGTGTTGACTCGAAGCATTAAACACCATGTTTTCCACCTTTTGATACGCCTTGAAGATTTGTGTTACCTGAGGGTGAAGCCCAGAAGAGGAGGAAGATGAAACAAAACAAGTCAGGCCTGGCTCTTTCTCAGGTAAGGTCATATTCTCAGTTGATTCTCAGTCTGTCCCTCCTGAAATACCTGTCTTTGGACTGGCTAATCTTCTCTGACTCTGAAGTGTCCTGTCTGACTCCTGAACATGCACATTCACCTGGGCCTTCTCTCAAGGCCAGTAGTCTCCACTTAGATCCCATCTCCCCATGACCTGGTGACCTGGCCCTTGTGAGGAGGGCTCCCTTGGCCACCGTTCTGGGAAGGACTTCTCACCCACCGGTTGGAGACAGGGTCTCAGAGATTGCTTAGGGCCCATCTGGATGCCCTGTCTGCTCTCTGTCGACCAGAGTAAAGAAGCTGCACGTAGATGTGAGGTACTAGCATGCACAGTACATGATAAAATCTGGAAAAGAGGCCAAGGAGGGGGAATCAGTCCTGACTTTATAGTACATTTAAAACTAAATTAGGACCTCCTTGAAAATGTTGGCATTGGGAGATCGTAGACACCTGTGGCTGATTCATGTCAATGTATGGCAAAACAAATACAGTATTGTAATGTAGAATAAAGTATTAAAAAAAAAATAAAACTAAATTAGGACCTCCTCGGAAATTTAAGTGTTTGGGAGTGAAATGAAAAGTTCAGAAACAGACCTCAGGGCTAGAGAGTGTTTTTAAACTATGAAATATAGTTTGCTGATTATTCATTCTTCCTTTTTGGCCGCACGATGCAGCTTGCAGGGTCTTAGTTCCTTGAGGAGGCATTGAACCTGAAACCCTGTGGTGGAAGTGCGAGATCTTAAACCCTGGACCGGTAGGGAATTCCTCCAACTTTCCTAATCTTGATGACAATATTTGCTCATGGAATAAAAAGATAAACTTTGGATTTTGTTAATAACTACATATGTATCATTAGCAATAATATCATATTATTATATTTCAAGATACTTTTCTGCTGTACTGGCTCTGCATTGCTTCAGTGGCTTTTATCTAGTTCTGGCGTGTGGTGGCCACTCTCTAGCTGTGGTGTATGGGCCTCTCATTATGATGGCTTCTCTCATCTTGCAGCACACGCTCTAGAGTGCACTGGCTTCAGTAGTTTCACCTACTGGACTCTAGAGCTCTGGCTCAGAAATTGAGACTCGCGGGCTTATTTTCCCCTTGGCTTGTGGGATGTTACTGGTCCAGATATCAAATCTGAGTCTCTTGCACTGGCCAGTGGATTCTTTACCACTGAGCCACCATGGAAGCCCTCATATTATTTGTAAATACAAGTATTTTTATTCTGATTAGAATAAATTTTCTGTATATTATTTCCTGCTTGTTTTTCTTTTCTTTCTTTCTTTTTTTTTTTTTTTGAAGTAGTGTAAGATAATATTGAGGATTTCCCAGATGGTACAGTGGATAACAGTGTGCCTGACAATGTGTACGATGCACGGGTCCCATCCCATGTCCAGGAAGATGCCTTAGAGCGACTATGCCCATGTGCTACAACTACTGAGCGTGAGCTCTGGAGCCCGGGAGCCATAACTACTGAAACCCACACACTTTAGACCCTGTGCTCCAAAACATGAGAAGCCTGTGCTCCAAAGCATGAGAAGCCTGTGCACTGCAGTTGCAAATACAGAAAGCCTCCTCACAGCAACAAAGGCTCAGCAAAACCAAAATAATTAACTTTTAAAAAGACATAGAATGTGGACAAATTACAGAAGTACAATTGATTCATTTTTAATGTCCCAAAGATGCTGAAGTACACATGCATAAAAGAAAATGAGAGTATCATCCCAGAATGTGTCAAAAAGCATCACCTTGGAGTAGGAGATGGCCACTCACTCCAGTATTCTTGCCTGAAAATCCCATGAACAGAGGAGCATTGCAGGCTACCAAGAGGTTGCAAAGATCTGACACGATTGAGCAACTAAGCAACAAAGGCCTCCACACACAGCAGAGTGAGCTCTGAAAAACAAATCTAAACCTCTGATTTACCTCCTGCAGATTCTTCAGTGACTTCCAGTTACTTTTGGAATAAAGTCCTAAATCCAAAGACCTTGTAGAAAGCAGCCTCTACCTGGCATCACCCCTCTTTGTTCCCTGTGTCCCAGTTAGACTGGCTGACTTTCTGTTCACTAAATACTGTCCTGCCTCAGAGCCAGCACTCAGGCTGTTCTCTCTGCTTGCAACACTCTTCCATTTCCCACCTTGCCAATCCTAAGTGTTTCTTCCTCATGGAGACCTTGTGTGATTTCTTGATGTACGTCAAGACTTTCTGACAAATCTTCTCTTAGCACTAGGCCTGTTTCAGAGCACAGGTTGCAATAGTAACGTTAAAATTATGGATGTAATTGGGTGGCTGGCTGCTAGACTGTAAGCTCCATTATGTTCATTGCTGTATTCCCAGTTTGGGGCCCATGTGGACACTCAGTAAATTTGGATGGAAAGAAAAAATAGACAGGTCTTCCTTGTTTCAACCAGTTGTGTGTTTACATTTGCATGTGTCAGTGCATGGATCTGTAATTCCATGGTTTTATTACAGAACATCATCTCATAAACATGTTTTGTGCTTTGTAACAGTTGAAATTGTGTCTTAAGTGTTTTCCATTCCCTTAAGTTTTTTCCTACCTCATCACGTGAATGATGAAACAGTAGAAAGAGTATTGACACTGTGTGGTTGGTGGGAAGAGCGGGTGACCCTGTACAGTGACCATTTATCCTATAGTCGTGTCCGACTCTTTGTGACCCAATGGGCCATAACTCTTCAGGCTCCTCTGTCCCTGGAATTCTCCAGGCAAGAATGTGGGAGTGGGTCGCCATGCCCTCCTCCAGGGGGATCTTCCCCCGGAGATATCAACACCATGTCCCCTGCATTGCAGGCGGATTCTTTACCGCTGAGCCTCAGGGCAACCCAGATACTTACGTATGATACTGCATATTTATAGTGTTCCCTGTGCATTCAGAAGGAGGTAGATAGGAAATTAATTTGTGAATATTTTTCTGTCCATCTATCATGTCTGTCTTTCCGTGGCTGACAAAAGATCTGGGGTTCTACACCTCCATTGCACTTCAGCTTTCTTGTATTTGTTTCAGGTATTCTCTGGGAACTCTGTCATGCACTTTGCTGCTCTGTTACTTAACTCCTTGATTCCTTAGGTTCAGTCATCAGTCCCAACCACCTGACCTCAGGTGCTGTTGTCTCATTTCTTAACTCTTTGATCTGAGCGAATTCTTAGAATGACAGAGTTTTCTCTCCAGTAAGATAGACACAGATCTTTCTCTAATGTACTGTCATGTTGATGATAAGTTCATCTGTGTAAAATCTTTAGAGTAATGCTTAGTGTGTAGGATGTGCTGAAACACTGTCATCAGTGTGATGACATCATAATCATTATAATTTGAAAGCTGCTGTGGACTTTGTCATCTCTGAAGACACCGGTCTTGCTGTAATTCATCTAGATAGTGAATGTCCCTCCATGTGTAGAGTGTAACACTTCTGCATAGACAACTCACTGATTGGATTTTATTTGTATATTCTTCAGGTATTGTCTACACAAGTGACAAATTCATACTGATTGGAAGATGTCATAGTCTTATGAAACAAGAGGAAATTAGAAAGCCACAGTTTGTTCCAAATAGCTTTTAATGGATCTATCAGAATGTTACATTATCTGAATTGATCCTTACCCTTCTCACCTTTTCTCATTTCGTGTAAAAATAAGAATCCTCCTGAGTGCCTGTTAGTGAAATGTGCTCTCCTCAGACATAGTTGACCATTGAGGATGTGGACATCAGGTTCACTCCAGAGGAGTGAGAATGCCGGGACCCTGCTCAGAGGGCCTTGTACTGGCATGTGATGGAGAAGACCTACAGCAACCTGCTGTCTGTGGGAGAGGATTGCTTCCTGTGAAGTTGGAATTTGGTTTGGGGGTATCTCTGTGTTTTCCCTCTGTGTCTCTTGGCAGTCCATGTTTTGCTTGACTGAGTTTATAGCCTTGTTGATTCCAACTTGAAAAAACTTTGTGACTGGCATCAGGTGTTTAAGCTCATCCTTTCTTCAGGTGATCTGTGCACTGTGTGATACACAAGTTTCTCCACAGCTTGAGTATTTATAAAGGTGATTTCCAACTTTGAAAAGTCCAATTCCCTGTTTTCTAACCCTGTGTTCTTGGTTCTGTAGTTCTTGGAAAGGAAGTAGATACATGGGTGCCTGTGTGCTCAGTTGGTACAGTCGTGCCTGACTCTTTGCGAACCAGTGGACCATTGTCCTCCAGGCTCCTCTATCTAGGGGATTCTCTTTGCATGAATAGTGGAGTAGGTTCCCATGCACTCGTCCAGCAGGATCTTTCCTCTTGGGTCGAACGCACGTCTCCTGCGTGGCAGGTGGATACTTTACCTTTGAGCCCGGGGGAAGCCCAGGTGTCTGTGTATTGTACTGTATATTATACTGTTTCCTGTGCATTCAGAAGGACGCAGATAGTAAATTAATTTGCGAATATTTTTCTGTCCGTCTGTAATGTCCATCACTTTTTGGCTGACAAAAGAGGTGGGATTCTACACCTGGCAATGCAGGAGGCACAGGGTCTAGGTCCTCTCTAAAGCAGGCCTGTGAGCTTGCTTCTAACCTGGCTGGACACTGCCCTGACTGTGAGTGCCCTGACTGCCTGCTGTGAGTGCAAGGCTTGCAGCACCAGAGAGAGGATAGAGGACAAATCTTGAGGTTCTTGAGCCCTTGGAGCGACTCTGGCCTACTCATCCCCAGGCTTAGCAACATTATAGGCTTTTAAGACAAACAAATAGCATTAACAGAAAAACAGAGGTACTATTTGCTCACAAATTGCTGATGATAACAGATAGCATCCTGGGATTATAAAGCGGAACCCGAAACTGCATTCTTTGAAGTCTCACTCATGACCGTAACATGCTGCCTGGGACCTTTTCCCCACTGGGTCTCCAGATGGGCTGTGTCCCGGGACTTCCCAGTGCTGTTTGAGTCTGGATGTTGGACAGAACCCAGTTTGGTAATGTATCTTCTGCTGTTCTACTTCTCTTTGCTTTTATTGTTAGTGTATTGAAAGTTAGCTCGATAATTCTATAAGTATGTGTATTATTCATTTCTACAGAACAAGTTGCTAATTTTGTTAACAAATCTTTGAATCTGAGACAAAGGTGACAACGTTTGGCAAAACTAATTGGCCCTGTGAGCAGTATTTGTGAGACAGAATGCCAGTCCACAGGAAAAAGGAGATTAAGGTTGATGAAGTTTTTATTCCCTAATGTGAAAGTTTGCCTTACTACTAGTTAGCTCATACGTGGGACGTCTACACTGGATGGTGTGAAAATTGGAACCTTAAATAAAGAGGGCTGTACCCTTAGAAGTTATTGAATGTTTGTGACTCTCGCCCATTGAGAAAGGATAAGAATCTGCCCTGCTGGATGAGAGTCTGAATCCTCCTCTCCTATCATAAGGTACATAAAATGAAAGTGAAAGTCGCTCAGTCCTGTTGGACTCGTTGCAACCCCATGGAATATAGAGTCCATGGAATTCTGCAGGCCACAATACTGGAGTGGGTAACCTTTCCCTTCTTCAGGGGATCTTCCCAACTCAGGGATCGAATCCAGGTCTCCCCTTCATTGCAGGAGGATTCTTTACCAGCTGAGCCACCAGTAAAGTAACGTGAGGTATATAAAGGTAAATTAAAATTTTCGGAAAAAAAGTTACACCTGGAAACAGAATTGTGCAATTAGTGAGGATGATTGTCCATATTACAATGTCAACTTATATCTCAGCTGATCAGCTCCTCACTTTTAAGTGGGCTCCCTCTTGAGCTGGGCCACAGCTTTAACAGTGTCCACCACTGCCCTTTCTGTCTCTGTTCTTTGTCCTGTTGTGGCCTTTCACTCCTTTCAACCCCTCTGTCTCCCTCTCCATCAGATAGTCCCCTGATGAAGCTAACTTCCCTGTCTCTCAGTGGGGGAGAGGAGGGGCCAGCTTCCCCAACTGCTGTCCCTACTCTGGCAAATTTCTTTACCCCTTCAGATTTTTCTGATCAAGTGAAGACCCACATCTACCCAGAGGGACAATCCAAGATTTTCATCATCCATGTGCCCCTGTTAACACAGTAAATTTGAAAACTATTTGATCTGTATTTTAGATATAAAACTGTGACTATAGAAAGGGATGATAATGTTTTTGAAACAGGGATTTCTGTGATATTCTTTAGAGTCTGGAGAATACTGATTAAAATGATTTTTCTTTTCTTTTCTTTTTTTTTTTTTTGAGAGTACAAAACAACTTCTTTTTGCATATGGAATAAAACAGCTAGCTTCTTAAAAAGCCCTGCCTACGGAAAAGCTTGAAGTTAACCTTTACCAGGGATCCAAGATGACTCTAGTGGTAAAGAAGCTGCTTGCCAGTGTGCGAGACACAGGAGATGTGGGTTCAATCCTGGCTAGGGAAGATCCCCTGGAGGAGGCAATTGCAATCAACTCCAGTAGCGTCAGAAGAGACATTTTAAATCTGTCTGGATTTATACATGTCTCATTGTGTGTCTTTGTTTTTGGATAGTATTGCTGAGATATATTTGTAAATGAGCTCTTACTCAGTTGGCTTTAAAAGAAAGTCAGCACTTGGCTTACCATTGGTGGCTCAATGATAAAGCGTCTGCCTGCCAGTGCAGAAGATGGATTCGATCCCTGGTCTGGGAAGATTGCACATGCTACAGAGCAACTAAGCCTGTGCAGCAGCACTACTGAACCCCCGTGCTCTAATGCTTGTGGCCCACAAGAGAAGTAACTACAATGAGAAGCTCATGCACCAGAACTAGAGAGTAGTCCCCACTCGACCAAGGAGAGAAAGGTGGAGCAGTGACGATGATCCATTGAAGCCAAAAATAATAAATATTAAAAAAAAAAAAAAGTAAGTGTGTACAAATCAGGTTCATGTGAACTGAGAAACATTTGATATTAAATATGTAGTATTAATGTTTGCTCATGAAATAAAGACATATCTTGAGTCATTCACATTGTGTAGTACTTCTGTTGTATTACACTGAGGGATTTTGGACTATTGATGAGTATCCTGAGATGCTATCTGTAATGAAGCAAATGTTTTTAGAAGCTATCATTGGTATTTTTGTTCACCAATCTAGAAAATGCTAATAGAAAGCACAGTTCATGGTTGCTTAAGGAAAGTAAGATGGGTGTTTTCAGTAAAAAGGTATGAGAAATGAAATTGAGTTTGGATGCTCATAGCAGTGAGCAGAAGCTGGAAGCAATGTCTTTGTTTCCGAGACTGAGAGTCCTGATCATTGGACCACAGCAGCCAACAGTTAGGGGTGAGGTCCCTAGTCTTGCCTGCCTAGTCAAGAAAGAATTCAGATGAAGAGGCACAAGATAAAGAGTAAAGGAAAAAGTTTATTGAAAGGAAAAGTACATGCAGAAAGGCACACGAGCTAGCTCAGAGAGACAGCCCCGCCTTTGGGAAGTGTCAATTCTTTATAAAGGTACAATTTTACAGGTCTTCATGTCCTCTCGGGCCAGTCACCTTCCTTTGTCCCCTCTGGTTAATTTGTCTCAGCACTCTCCCCTGGAGTGCAGACACATACCCTAGCCAAGGTGAATCTCAAAATGAAGGCTCCTGGGAGAACCAAGACTCGTTATGGCCTGGAATTATCCTCTGACTTGACCTCAACAAAATTTTCTGCACATGTGTAGTGTCTCCCTTAATAGAAAGGGTTTTTTCCTTTCTTTGTCCTTGCCATGATTATTCCCTTGAGGTAAGAGACAAAGACTGGCCATTTACCCTGTTTTGTTATAGATTCCTCAACTGGAGGCCAGCTATGTGTTATCTCAGTGAATGCAGAGATGAGGAGACTGATTGTAGATATTCAACCTGTGGCCCATCTGTCTCCTATGTGAAAATTATATTTTATTAGGGAAAAACAAATTACGTCTGATTTATAAAAGGCTGTTTATAAATGAAAAAAGGCATTTAAGGAAAAAAAAGTGAGAGGTTTATGGAAATTGGATTCCAAAGAAAGAAGTCCCAAAGGGTAGATCTTTATATGATCTTTACAGTGTGTCATTTGACTCCTGTTAATGTTATTGTTTCACTTTGGGGAGCATGTAATGAGCTGTTTCAAAGGGATTTGTTTCCTCTTTGTCCCCCTTCTGTGCTGGATTCCATGGGATGTCCACTTTTGGTCCATGTAGAGCAACGGTAACACTTCCAGAACCATAATCCTTGGAGCCAGCCTGGTTCTCTTCCTATTTGCTGCACTTGGGAGACCTCATTAGAAGAAGGGGAAAGACTGGCAGCTCTTCAATTGCATTTGATGTCTCAGATCCTGCACAGAGCTGCCTTCAACCTGTCTTCCTGTTCAGAACCCTCAGCTATTCCTGTTGTTACTGCATTTACTACAACCTTCAGAGGTGTGTGTAACAGGAATGTGGTTTGGATCTTCTGTGATTGTAACTCAGGAAACCTGTAAGGACAGTGGACATTGAGGTCATCTCTTGGATCCCCAGTCTTGCACATGATGCATATATGAATCAGGCTTCATGTTCCCTCCTTGCTCATACTGTACAAAATGACCCATGCTCATCCACTGAACCACATTTTCAGGACACGACCTGAATTGAAATGTTGGGAGTGGTACCTTGGAAACCATTTCTAAGTGAGATGGCTGATTAAGGGTGTTAGTTACACAGATCAGTTCTTGTGTCTCACTTGACCTTATCTTTTAAACTCCTGGAGTTTATTGTAACCTTTATAATGTGCTCTGCCCAAGTGGGCCCTGGTGGGTGGTTAAGAACATGTATGAATCTGTACGTCTGGGTTTAACTCCTGCTTTGCTCATTCCTTTCATGTACCATGGGGTTGTGTACACGAACCCTGTGAATCCACTACCTTTATTTGAAAAATTGAGATAATTCATGCTCTTAGGTGTCATAGAATTTTGACTGTTTTACTGAAAAGGTCAGAAGTTACTTTTCTTTTTCCTGAACCATGTGGTGGATGTGATTGTAGTTCTCCATTCAGGGAGGGAATCTGTAACCCTACAGTGTAAGCATGTGATACTATCCACTGGACCATCAGGAAATTCGCATCAAACGTTACTTTTACATAAAATGTCTATTTACTTCATGTCATGGTTACTGTAGCATGTCTCTGTGTCTGCATTATATATTATATATTGTTAGTTTATATTTCCTTCCCAAGAGTTTCCCTCTGACTCTAGTTAATGAGTTTTCAAATAATATTCCTTTTTTAATAGTGGATTTCTTTACCTTTGAGCCGTAAGGAAGACCCCCAAAGCTTGTTCTTTTACATGTATCTTGGAGCTCATGAAGGGAGTAAGTAAAGGATTCTGTATAGATAGGCAATTGCTATACTGAATGGCTGTTATTTAAGTAGAGAATGTTTCATTTTTTTAATTATGTCATTAAAAGATGACGGTCTTTATGTTTTACACAGTATAACTGACAGTATAACACTTCTTGTTATAAAATGTCTATACGTCTGTTTGCTTATAGATTTATAGGAGGTATTTAGAAAAGTGTTTTTTCTTTTGTTTTTAAAATTATTTTAGGGAATTTCCTGACAGTCCAGTGGACAGGATTCAGCATTTTCAGTGCAGAGGTCCTGGGTTTAATCCATGGTCAGGGAAGTAAGATCTCATGAGCCCTTGATAGGGAGTGGGGGGCAGGTCCAGTTCAGTTCAGTCTAGTGGAGCTATTTTAACAGATTCTTTATTTTCACTATGCAGTGCTTGTTGAACAGTTGTCAACTGCCATTTATGTTTTACAGTATTTGTTAGAATGCTTCCTTTGGATTATTTACCATTACAGGGTATTGCCTTTTTGATCCTTGCTTGGTCAGTCCCTCAGTCCTATCTGACTCTTTGTGATAAGGAGTGTAGCCTGCCAGTCTCCCTGTCCATGGAATTTTTAGTGTTCTTTCTCCTCAATTATGAGATAGAAGCGTGTTTACTGCCAAGTGGAATGAGCTTTGAGGTCATGGTTGGAAAATACCTTTTTCTTTGAGACTTGATGAGTTTGCATAAAATGAATATTTTCCTGATTGCATCTTTGAAACTTGGCTATGCTAAAATTAATTTGAATTTGTGTCTGATCACTTTTTTTGTTGTTGTTGTTAATGAGTTCTATTTCTTTGTAAATGTTGCTTATATTTCTAAGTTCATCATCGGGAAGTTTCTTTATTCTGTTTAGGATGGGTATAACTTTTGGTATAATATCATGTGTTCAATATGAAAGTCTTTATGAATTGTAATTAATAGGATACCTATGGTTCTTTATATCTTGTACATGTGTCTCATATACATATGACCAAGAAATTACAAGCAAAAGGAAACAGTGGAAAAGGAGAAATTTTGCAGGCAATGATGTTTGGAAGAGCTGAAACCCATAAAATCAAAGATTTTTTTCCTTAGGAAGATAGAGGAAACTGGGCATGATTTTGAGTGTCTGTGGACAGATGATGAAAAAGGTGACATCGGAGTATCTATATCCCATAACAAAAATCTCACTGATGGAAAAGATCATCAGAGTAGAAATGATGCAGCAGATAAGCCTGTTGAAAGGCTCGGATCAAGCTTTCATGATGAATTGCAGATGCTTCAGTCTGAAGGGACAATTTTTGAATGTAGTCAAGTTGTGACGAATATCAACAGTAGCACCTCAGTTTTGCCAATTCAGAGAACTTGTAGTGTCCGCAAAGGCATTTTTTTAAACATGAGAGTCCTGTTATGCATCCTTCAGAACAGGCCCCAGACCAGGAAGCATACAAGAAAAAAATCTTAAAAAACTCGTGAGTGTGGCATAGCCTTTCTTCAGCACTCAGAACTTGCTAGACATCAAAGAATCCTTAGAGGAAGAAAACAATGTAAAGCTGACATAGGTGGCAAGGCCTTTAATGATAATGACAGACTTGCCATTGATCGGAGAAATCATACTGGAGAGAAACCGTATAAATGTGATGTGTGTAGCCACAGCTCTTCAAATTCATCTGAGAGTTCATACTGGAGAGAGAGACCATATAAATGTAATGTATGTGGCCACTCCTTTAAGCACAAGACACACCTTCAAAATCAATGGAGAACTCATACTGGAGAGAAGCCATATAAATGTAATGTGTGTGGAAAGGCCTTTACTCACAAAGAAAGGTGTGCACTTCATCAGATCTTTCATACTGGAGAGAAACCATATAAATGTGATGTATGTGGCTGTGGCTATACTCGAATGTCACAACTTAGAATTCATCGGAGAGTTCATACTGGAGAGAAGCCATATACATGTGATGTGTGTGGCCATGGCTATCCTTGAAAGTCACAACTTTAATTCATCAGAGAATTCATATAAGAGAGAATCCTTATAAATATAATGTATGTGGCTCTGACTTTACTGGAAAGAAACAACTTAGAATTCATCGGAGAATTCATACTGAAGTGAAATCTTACAAATGTAACAATTGTGGTAAACATTTTTCTGCACTGTTTTCCTTAAAAAAACATCAAGCAGTTCAAACAGATGAGAAAGCATGTAAATGTAATTTGTGTGGCACAATGTTCAGTTCCAGGTGTTATTTAGCAGTTCATCAAATAACTCATACTGGAGAGAAATCATATAAATGTGATGTGTGTGGAAAGGCCTTTACTTGGAAACAAAGCCATTCACTTCATCAGACCCTTTGTACTGGAGAGAAACCGTATAAATGTGATATGTGTGGCCATGGATATACTCAAAAGTCACGGCTTGTAATTCATCAGAGAGTTCATACTGGAGAGAACCCTTATAAATATGATGTATGTGGCTGTGACTTTACTGAAAGGAGACAACTTAGAAATCATCGGAGAATTTATACTGGAAGTGAAATCTTACAAATGTAACAACTGTGGCAAACTTTTTTTTTTTTTGCACTGTCATCATTAAATAAACATCAGGCAATTCAATCAAATGAGAAGGCATGTAAATGTAACTTGTGTGGCAAAATGTTCATTCCCTAGTGTTGTTTAGCACTTCATCAGAGAACTCATACAGGAGAGAAACCATATAAATGTGATGTGTGTGGAAAGGCCTTTACTCGCAAAAAAGCTGTGCCCTTCATCAGATCATGGAGAGAAACCATATAAATGTGATGTATGTGGCCGTGGCTATACTCGAAAATCACAACTTTAAATTCATCAGAGAGTTCATACTGGAGAGAAGCCATATAAATGTGATGTCTGTGGAAAGGCCTTTATTCGCAAAGAAAGCCATGCATTTCATCAGATCCTTCATACTGGAGAGAAACCATATAAATGTGATGTATGTGGCCATGGCTATATTTGAAAGTCAAAGCTTGGAATTCATCAGAGAATTCATACTGGAGAAAATTCGTATAAATGTGATCTATGTGGCCGTGGCTTTACCGGAAATAGACAACTTGGAATTCATCGGAGAATTCATACTGAAGTGAAACCTTTCAGATGTAACAGCTGTGACAAACGTATTTTTACTCGGGCGACCTTAAACATACATGTAGTTCATACAGATGAGAAAGCACATAAATGTACTTTATGTGGCAAAGTCTTCAGTTCCAGGTGTTATCTTGCAGTTCATCAGAGAACTCATACTGAGAGAAACCATATAAATGTGATGTGTGTGGACAGGCGTTTACTCGCAAAGAAAGCCATGCAGTTCATCAGATCCTTCATACTGGAGAGAAACCATATAAATGTGTTGTATGTGGCTGTGGCTATACACGAAGCACACAACTTGGAGTTCATCAGAGGGTTCATACTGGAGAGAAACCATATAAATGTGATGTATGTGGCAAAGCCTTTAGAGTAAATGGCAGTCTTACATCTCATCGGAAAATTCATTGCTGAGAGAAACCATATAAATGTGATGTATGTGGCAGGGCCTTTAGTGTAAATGGAAACCTTAGAACTCATCAGAAAATTCATACAGGAGAGAAACCATAAAAATGTGATGTATGTGGCAAGGCCTTTAGAGTAAATGGAACCCTTTCATTGCATCAGAAAATTCATACTGGAGAGAAACCGTATAAATGTGATGTATGTGGCAAGGCCTTTAGTTTAAACGGAAGCCTCACATATCATCAAAAATTCATTCCAACAAGAGACCATACAAATGTGATGTATGTGGCAAGGCCTTTAGAGTAAAAGGAAGCCTTACATTTCATCAGAAAATTCATGCTGGATAGAAAGCATATAGATGTGATGTATGTGGCAAGGTCTTTAGTTTTCAAAACAACCCTTGCATTTCATCAAAGAATTCATACTGCAGAGAAACGTTACAAAGTAACAATGGTGACAGAGGTTTCAGTGCACAGTCATCCTTCTCTCTCCATCAGGCGGTTCATACAAGAGAAAAGCAGACAAATGTATCTGGAGCAAACTCTTCAATTCCAGCTGTTACTTTGCAGTTCATTGGAGAACTAATATTTGAGAGAAACCATATAAATGTGATGTATGTGGCAAGGCCTTTAGTCAAACTGCATTCCTGGCAGTTCATTGGAGAATTCATATCGGAGAGAAAGCATATGAATGTGTTGTCTTTGGCAAGGCCTTTAGTCATATTGGTAAGCTTGCAGTTTATCCAAAAATCATACTGGAGAGAAGCCATGTAAATGTTTGTGGCTGATGCTTTACTTGATGTGCACAATTTGGAATTCATCTGGAGATGAAATCATACTGGAGAGAAAACACATAAATATGATCTCAAGGTCAGGGCCTGTAATCTAAATGCAAACCTTATGGTTCATCAGAGAATTCATGTTGGAGAGAAACCTTATAATTGAAACAGTGGTGACAAACGTTTTAGTGGACAGTCAGTCTTAGCTTACCATCAGGAAGTTTATACAGGAGAGAAAGCATAGAAATGTGATGTGTGTGAGTTAGTTGAAATGACCATCATAAGAAGCATCAGATAATTCATAGTTGAGAAAGCTGTTACAGATGGAACAACTGTTTGAGACATTTTAATGCAAAAGTAATGAGTATGGCAAAGCCTTTAATCTTAGTTCAGGCCTTATAATTCATCAGAGAATTCATAATGTATAGAAAGCGTAAAAATGAATATGGCAAAATTTCTAGTTCACGTTTAGCTGTAACTGACCATTCGGCAGTTCATACAGGAGAGAAGCCACATAAATGGGATTTATATGACAAAGCCTGCAGTCACAAGGAATGACTTTACAGATCATCTGAGAATCAGTAGTGCAGTGAAAACTTACAAATGCAGTGAATGAAGTAAAGTATATGAACTTTTGGGCCTTCAGAAAAGGCAAACTGGAGGAAAATTGCATGAGTGTGGTAGATGTGTAAAGCTTTGATTTTGTATTCAGACCTAACTGATCCTAAGGTAACTAATATGAATTGACATCTTACCCATGTAGTGCATGTGGTAAGTCTTTTGGAAGGTGTTCAGTTTTTTACAAAACATGAGAAAATAACTACTGGCAAGAATCCATACATTCAGAGCACAATCAGTCCCACCATTGGAGATCATATAAAAATATGTCTGTGGCCAGGATTTCAATAACGGGTGGATCATTGCCTTCAGGAAAATTCATTATTCCTTCAGGTGCCATTCAGGCTTAAATACATCAGGTGACACATACTCAAGATACCTTCCAAATGTTATCAATGTGGCCAGATTTTTTGTTTATACCTTAAGCTTCTTGAGAATATTCACACTAGATAAAAACTGTATCAGTGTAATAATAAATGTGTTAGGGTTTTAGGGCAACAATCTGAAGTCAGGCTTCAGTAAAGAACTAGTTTTGTAGAAAATGCTGACAAGTGACATCAGTATGTAAACCCTAACTCAGGATCACATCTCACCATCCATCAGATCATCCATACTAGAGAGAACCTTACCAGTGTAGAATATGTGGCAAAGCTCTTAGGTATTCCCTGTATCTCAGTGTTCACCAAATACTTTATACACAAAAATGCAAGCCTTATGGCAGTTGTGACAATTACTGCTCACTCTGTAGGTATCTAAGAACATATATCCTGGAGATAAACCACTAATACAACATATGTGCAAAGTTATTGTGAAGAAACTTGAGTCAAAAAGAACCAGAAAAGTATGCGCGTGTATCTGTTTCATCCTTGATTGCTGCCATTTCTGTTGTACCCGTTGTTTTCTTCAGAATGTATCATAAGTCTTGTGCTCTAATAAAATTTGGGTAATTTTTCACATAACCCTGAATGGATCATGTTTCTTCCAACAGCAGTTTTTGCCATCTCAGTACTTCATAACAGAAACTAGCAATGTACCAAAGGCTCTCAAGGTTGAAAGAATATATGAGAATTTCTTTTCATGTTTAAATCAAACAATAGTCAATTTTGGGATTATATTCTAATAATTTGCACTTGAGTTATTCTTTCCATCAGTTCAGTTCAGTCACTCAGTCATGTCCGAATCTTTGTGACCCCATGAATCACAGCATGCCAGGTCTCCCTGTCCATCACCAACTCCTGGAGTTCACTCATGCTAATGTCCATCAAGTCAGTGATGGCATCCAGCCATCTCATCCTAGGTCGTTCCCTTCTCTTCCTGCCCCCAATCCCTTCCAGCATCAGAGTCTTTTCCAATGAGTCAACTCTTCGCATGAGGTGGCCAAAGTACTGGAGTTTCAGCTTTGGCATCATTCTTTCCAAAGAAATCCCAGGGTTAATCTCCTTCAGAATAGACTGGTTGGATCTCCTTGCAGTCCAAGGGACTCTCAAGAGTCTTTTCCAACACCACAGTTCGAAAGCATCAATCCTTTGGTGCTCAGCCTTCTTCACAGTCCACCTCTCACATCCATACATGACCACAGGAAAAACCATAGCCTTGAGTAGACGGACCTTAGTCAGCAAAGTAATGTCTCTGCTTTTGAATATACTATCTAGGTTGGTCATAACTTTTCTTCCAAGGAGTAAGCGTCTTCTAATTTCATGGCTGTAGTCACCATCTGCAGTGATTTTGGAGTCCCCAAAAAGTCTGACACTGTTTCGCATGAAGTGATGGGACTGGATGCCATGATCTTCGTTTTCTGAATGTTGAGCTTTAGGCCAAGTTTTTATTCTCCACTTGCACTTTCATCAAGAGGCTTTTGAGTTCCTCTTCACTTTCTGCCTTAAGTGTGTGTTGTCTGCATATCTGAGGTTATTGATTCCTCCTGGCAGTCCTGATTCCAGCTTGTGTTTCTTCCAGTCCAGCGTTTCTCATGATGTACTCTACATATAAGTTAAATAAGCAGGGTGGCGATATGCAGCCTTGAAGTACTCCTTTAACTATTTGGAACAAGTCTGTTGTTCTATGTCCAATTCTAACTGCTGCTTCCTGACCTGCATACAGAGTTCTCAAGAGGCAGGTCAGGTGGTCTGCTATTCACATCTCTTGACGAATTTTCCACAGTTCATTGTGATCTACACAGTCAAAGGCTTTGGCATAGTCAACAAAACAGAAATAGATGTTTTTCTGGAATTCTCTTGCTTTTTCCATGATCCAGCGGATGTTGGCAATTTGATCTCTGGTTGCTCTGCCTTTTCTAAAACCAGCTTGAACATCAGGAAGTTCATGGTTCACGTGTTGCTGAAGCCTGGCTTGGAGAATTTTGAGCATTACTTTACTAGCATGTGAGATGAATGCAATTATGTGGTAGTTTGAGCATTCTTTGGCATTGCCTTTCTTTGGGATTGGAATGAAAACTGACCTTTTCCAGTCCTGTGGCCACTGCTGAGATTTCCAAATTTGCTGGCATATTGAGTGCAGCACTATCACAGCATCATCTTTCAGGATTTGAAGCAGCTCCACTGGAATTCTATCACCTCCACTAGCTTTGTTCATAGCTATGCTTTCTAAGGCCCACTTGACTTCACATTCCAAGATGTCAGGCTCTAGATGAGTGATCACACCATCATGATTACCTGGGTCATGAAGATCTTTTTGTGTAGTTCTTCTGTGTATTCTTGCCAACTCTTCTTAGTATCTTCTGCTTCTGTTAGGTCCACACCATTTCTGTCCTTTATCGAGCCCATCTTTGCATGAAATGTTCCCTCGGTATCTCTAATTTTCTTGAAGACATCTCTAGTCTTTCCCATTCTGTTCTTTTCCTCTATTCCTTTGCATTGATGGCTGAAGAAGGCTTTCTTATCTCTTCTTGCTATTCTCTGGAACTCTGCATTTAGATGCTTATATCTTTCCTTTTCTCCTGTGCTTTTCACTTCTCTTCTTTTCACAGCTGTTTGTAAGTCCTCCCCAGACAGCCGTTTTGCTTTTTGCATTTCTTTTCCATGGGGATGGTCTTGATCCCTGTCTCCTGTACAATGTCACCTCATTCCATTTTCATCAGGTACTCAATCTGTCAGATCTGGGCCCTTAAATCTATTTACCATTTCCACTGTATAATAATAAGAGATTTGATTTAGGTCATACCTGAATGGTCTAGCGGTTTTCCCTACTTTCTTCAATTTCAGTCTGAATTTGGTAATAAGGAGTTCATGATCTGAGCCACAGTCAGCTCCTGGTCTTGTTTTTGTTGACTGTATAGAGCTTCTCCATCTTTGGCTGCAAAGAATATAATCAATCTGATTTCGGTGTTGACCATCTGGTGATGTCCATGTGTAGAGTCTTCTCTTGTGTTGTTGGAAGAGGCTGTTTCCTATGACCAGTGCATTTTCTTGGCAAAACTCTATTAGTCTTTGCCCTGCTTCATTTCTCATTCCAAGGCCAAATTTGCCAGTTGCTCCAGGTGTTTCTTGACTTCCTACTTTAGCATTCCAGTCCCCTGTAATGAAAAAGACATCTTTTGGGGTGTTAGTTCTAAAAGTTCTTGTAGGTCTTCCTAGAACCCTTCAGCTTCTTCAGCTTCTTCAGCGTTACTGGTTGGGGCATAGACTTGGATAACTGTGATATTGAATGGTTTGCCTTGGAGATGAACAGAGATCATTCTGTCATTTTTGAGACTGCATCCAAATATTGCATTTCGGACTCTTGTTGACCACGATGGCTACTCCATTTCTTATGAGGGATTCCTGCCTGCAGTAGTAGATATAATGGTCATCTGAGTTCAATTCACCCATTCCAGTCCATTTTAGTTTGCTGATTCCTAGCATGTCGACGTTCACTCTTGCCACCTCTTGTTTGACCACTTCCAATTTGTCTTGATTCATGGACCTGACATTCCAGTTTCCTATGCAATATTCTTTACAGTGTCGGACCTTGCTTCTATCACCAGTCACATCCACAGCTGGGTATTGTTTTTGCTTTGGCTTCATCCCTTCATTCTTTCTGGAGTTATTTCTCCATTGATCTCCAGTAGCATATTGGGCACCCACTGACCTGGGGAGTTCTCTTTGAGTATCCTATCATTTTGGTAGGTGTTGCAAGAGGGCGTCAGAGGGCAGACACACTGAAACCATACTCACAGAAAACTAGACAATCTAATCACACTAGGACAACAGCCTTGTCTAACTCAGTGAAACCAAGCCATGCCTGCAGGGCAACCCAAGACTGGCAGGTCATGGTCGAGAGGGCTGATAGAATGTGGTCCACTGGAGAAGGGAATGGCAAACCACTGAAGTATTCTTGCCTTGAGAACACCATGAACAGTATTCTTTCCATACTCTGTACATAATGGTGCAGTTATATTTCCTGAGTCCTCTTGTGCCAAAATGAAACTAATAGTGTGTGCCTAATTTACATGAAGTGAAAATAGGAATAATAACTGCAAACATTAGGAAATAAAAGACTTTGGAAATAAGGTTAAAAGTGAGCTGGGAGCTGAGAACATTGAAATAAATTTTTTATTATTCACTTGTTATTGGTCATATAGTTGTGGCTCATGGGATATCTGCAAAGCATGTAGGAATTTCCCAGACCAGGGATCTGTCCCATATATCCTCCTTGGCAGGTGGATTCCTTACCACTGAGCACCAAGGAAGACCTGGAAATAGTTTACAGTCCACACTATATGATGAGAATTTTTATTGTTTGATAAACTAGAAATTTCATATATTCAGTTCCCAATGTGTTGTTTCTTGTTACTTTGTAGTCACTGAAAGAAGGTGGAACCACACCCAAAGTTTGGTTTGGATGTTGATACAGATGAAGCCATATGTTAAAGTCTTATGAGAATGTTTAACTGCTGAAGTTTCTAGTTGAATCACGGTAGACTTCCACGTTGTTCAGTTTAGTCGCTCAGTAGTGTCCGACTCTTTGTGATCCCATGGACTGCAGCATGCCAGGCTTCCCTGTCCATCACCAACTCTTAGCTTGTCAAACTCATGGCCATCAAGTCGGTGGTGCCATCCAAACATCTCATCCTCTGACATCTCCTCCTCCTGCCTTCAATCGTTCCCAGCATCAGAGTCTCTTCAAATGAATCATTTCTCATCAGGTAGTCACTAGTATTGGAGTTTCAGCTTCAGCATCAGTCCTTCCAATGAATATTTAGGTCTGATTTCCTTTAGGATGGACTCATTGTATCTCCTTGCATTCCAAGTGACTCACAAGAGTCTTCGTACACCACAGTTCAAAAGCATCAATTCTTTGGTGTTCAGTGTTCTTTATAGTCCAAATCTCACATCCATACATGACTACTGGAAAATCCATAGCTTTGACTAGACAGATCTTTGTAGGCAAAGTTATGTCTCTGCTTTTTAATATGCTGTTTAAGTTAGTCATAACTTTTCTTCCAGGAAGCAAGCATCTGTTAATTTCATGGCTTCAGTTACCATCTGCAGTGATTTTGTAGACCAGAAAAATAAAGTCTGTCACTGTTTGCAATGTTTCCCCATCTATTTGCCATGAAGTGATGGGACCAGATGCCATGATCTTAGTTTTCTGAATGTTGAGTTTAAGCCAACTTTTTCACTTTCCTCTTTCACTTTCATCAAAAGGCTCTTTAGTTCTTCGCTTTCTGACATAAGGCTGATGTCATCTGCATATCTGAGATTATTGATATTTCTCCTGACAGTTGGAGAAGGCAATGGCAACGCACTCCAGTACTCTTGTCTGGAAAATCCCATGGACGGAGGAGCCTGGTAGGCTGCAATCCATGGGGTCGCGAAGTGTCAGACATGACAGCAATTTCACTTTCACTTTCCACTTTAATGCATTGGAGAAGAAAATGGCTACCCACTCCAGTGTTCTTGCCTGGAGAATCCCAGGGACAGTGGAGCCTGGTGGGCTGCTGTCACTGGGGTCACACAGATTCAGACACAACTGAAGTGATTTAGCAGCAGTAGCAGCTCCTGGCAATCTTGATTCCAGCTTGTGCTTCATCCAGCCCAGGATTTCTCATGATGTAGTCTTCATATAAGTTAAGAAAGCAGGGTGACAGTATACAGCCTTGACGTACTCCTTTCTCTATTTACAACCAGTCTAGTGTTCCATGTCAAGTTCTAACTTTTGCTTCCTGACCTACATACAGATTTCTCAAGAGGCAGGTCAGGTGGTTTGGTATTCCCATCTCTTGAATTTTCCTGAGATTGTTGTGATCCACACAGTCAAAGGCTTTGGCATAGTCAATAAAGCAGAAGTAGATATTTTTCTGGAACTCTCTTGCTTTTACAATGATCCAACAGTTACGTTCATTTGCTCAGTCATGTGCGACTCTTTGTGACCCCATGAATCGCAGCATGCAAGGCCTCCCTTTCGATCACCAACTCCCGGAGTCTACCCAAACTGATAACTATGAGTCGGTGATGCCATCCAAGCATATCTCATCCTCTGTCATCCCCTTCTCCTCCTGCCTTCAATCTTTCCCAGCATCAGAGTCTTTTCAAATGACTCAGCTCTTTGCATCAGGTGGCCAAAGTATTGAGGGTTTCAGCTTCAACATCTGTCCTTCCAATGAACACCCAGGACTGAACTCCTCGCAGTCCAAGGGACTGTCAAGATTCTTCTCTATCACCACAATCCAAAAGCACCATTTCTTTGCTCAACTCTGTTTTTGGACTGACTATCACATCTCTACTTGCTAATGGAAAAACAACAGCTTTGACATTAGGGACCCTTGTTTGCAAAGTGATGCCTTTGCTTTAAAATAGACTGTCTACTTTTATGATTCCTTTCCTTTCAAAGAGCAGGCCGGCTTTTCATTTCCTGACTGCAGCCACCTTCAGCAGTGAGGCTCTGGCCGCCTCACCCTCCCACTGCCCCCACGCAGGCCTGACTTCTCTCCAGCCCTCGCCCGTGACCGCTGCCTCCGTTCAGGCCCCACCTCCAGGCCGCCACGCCTTTTATCTGCGCGTGTGCACAGCGTCACACGCCCCGGGAATCGGAGAGGGAGAGTGGAGGTCTCAGCCCAAAGTGAGTTTCTGTCTTTCCTGTCAAATTTTCTTCTGGTAGTTAGCTTTCCTCTGTAATGTGAGTTGAGGGTCGCACTGAACCTGAATTCCCCCGCCGTCCCACCACCCCCAGCAAATCCACATGTCCCCGTGTGGCGAAGAGGCGCCTCCATTTTGCTTTGAACTCGCTCCGAAGCGGATGCCTGCGTTTGGTCTGAGACGCTTCTTTTCGCACCTCTTTCCTGCTTAAAACCAATTTCTGAGCTCAGTGACCCCTTTGCCCTTCCTGCACCACGTGAAAGTCTTTTTGGGCGACGTGGGTTTATTCGGCTCCACGGTCCCCAGGCTCGCCCTCTCGACCCCTGGAGGCCGCACCGGCCCCCCGCTCCCCGAAAGGCCCGGTTCTCTCCCCGGTCCTGGGATTCTGAAGCGCCGGTCCCGCCACCGAGACTCTCAGGCTCCCAGCCGTTCAGTCGTCGCGTCTCATCAGGCCAGTAATTCTGCCCCTCAGGCATTCCTTTGTTAGAGCGTCACCTGGACTCGTGTGGGCAGAGGTGGCCTGGGCCAGCCACGTGACACCAATGGTTCTGTGTCCCAAATACAACCCGCTGGAATGTGTCTCTTGCGGGTGGGCTTCTTATTCAGTCGCCATCCCTGCGAATAGGAGGCCAGGAGGGTTAGGAGAAGCAAAGAGAGCGACTCCGAGAGAATTAGAAGTTGAAAAAGCACGATGGAGAAACGATGGCAACGAAGAGGATTGGTGGGAACTTGGGAAGAGATAGCAACATGGAAGAGCATAAGCCTTGAAGGTAACAGTGGGTAAAGGAGAGAAGTTTAGAGAACAGCAGGGTCTCCAGTAAGTTAAAGGTGTGCAACATAGGGAGGTGGTGTTGAGTCCAGGGATGCTGTCTAACCATCTAATCCTCTGCGCCCTCTTGTATAGCCTTCAAGGGAGAAGGGCTGTAAATCAGCGGTCCCAAAGAGGGCGACAGTGGAGAGGCGGTTCACACAGAGAGCCGGCAAAGGGGATACAAGATTTGGAACCTTGACCTACAGACAATATCCTGCTGGCAGAGAAAGGGGACTACTAGTGAATGGAATCAGCGATGCATTTTATACTCCTGGGCTCCAAGATAACTGCAGAAGGTGACTGCAGCCATGAAATAAAAGACACTTGCTCCTTGAAAGAAAAGCTATGACCAACCTAGACAGCATATTAAAACGTGGAGACATTAATTTTCAGACAAAGGTTTATATAGTCAAAGCTATAGTTTTTCCAGTAGTTATGTATGCATGTGAGAGTTGGATCATAAGGAAAGCTGAGGGTGGAATTGATGCTTTTGAACTGTGGTGTTGGAGAAGACTCTTGAGAGTCCTTTGGACTGCACGGAGATAAGACCACTCAATCCTAATGGAAATCAGTCCTGAATATTCATTTGAAGAACTGATGCTGAAGCTCCAATACTTTAGCCAGTTGTTACGAAGAGCTGACTCTTTAGAACAGACCCTGATTCTGGGAAAGACTGAAGGCGGGAGGAAAAGGGGATTACAGAGGATGCAATGGTTGGATCGCATCACCGAGTGGGTGCATGTTGAGCAAATTCTGGGAGTTGGTGAAGAGAAGTAACTCAGTTGTATCCGAGTCTTCTACCCCATGGACTGTAGCCTACCAGGCTTCTCTGTCCATGGGATTTTCTAGGCAGGGGGTACTAGAGTAGGTTGCCATTTCCTTCTCCAGGGGATCTTCCTGACCCAGGAATTGAACCCAGGTCTCCTGCATTGCAGGCAGACGCTTTACCCTCTGAGCCAACAGGGAAGCCCAGGAGTTGATGGTGGATAGGGAAGCCTGGCATGCTGCAGTCCATGGGGTCACAAAGAGTCCAATGTGACTGAGCAATTGAACTGAACTGAATGATTTGAGGAACTGAGAAAGAAACTGAACTGAAACCGAAGCATTGCACTTGGAGGTACCAGAGAGTTAGGAAGAAGGGAGGGCAGAGCTGGAGGAAGAAAGGCAGAAATACATGGGGATTTTGGATTATCAGGGAGGTTGGAGAGTAAGCATCTTTATGGGGAACAAATGGCAGAGAGAGACAGCATGGGAGTCAGGGAAGAAGTAAAGAGGAGGACAGGCACAGCAGGAGAGCAGAGGGGAAGAAGAAGGGAGACAGAGAAAGAAGTAGGGAAACAGATAAACCAAACGAAGTGGAAACAACTAGTGTGCAGCTAGGGGAGGGGACTGGATCCAGGAGAGTGCTGAATCGATTGGATAAAGAATTAAGATGTGATACATTGATTTTCAGCTTTACAGTCTAATAAAGTTAAATCTTCCTCCTTTAAATTATACAGAGGAGGATGAGAATTTCTAAACTGTCTGTAAGGCTTTTGGGTGTTGTAATTATTTGTATCGAAGGATAGCATCCATGTGCAGCGCCTGTTGAAGTGAGAGCTAAGGCAGTGACTTGACTCACAGAGGTGGGTCACCTGCTTCCCTTTCCTGGTGTGAAGTAGAGGTTGTGGGAGAGGAGAAGTGGTCCAAGAGTTGACAAACTCTGTTACTACATGGTACCTTTTCAAGGAACTTTAAACATGTTCTTAGTGATGGTTTTCCTTTTTGCTTTCTCCTTTGTTTACATTTAATTCTTTTTGTAGTTTGGGTTAAATATTAGTTCACTTGGTACCTACTTTCTTTTCAACAACTATTTGCTTCTGATAAGATTTCGTGGTCTTCTATAATAAGTTCGAGGCATTCTTTTGTAAATATACTATATTAACAATTTTTTCTTTCACTTTGCACCAGAATTATTCATGAAAAATTTTTTAATAAGCTGATTAACTTTAGGTTTGTTGTATGTTTATTTGAGGCCCCTTTGCTGTCTTCTCTTTACGTTATATCTTGGAAATGTTTTTGGTAACTATTAAATAGTTATAGACTATTTTGATGAGCACTTAGTAAGGATGTCAGTGATATTTTTTATTGAATCAAGACCTAATTTCAGCAGGCAGTATGATGGTCCATTTTCCTCTCTCTTATGTGGTCTGCTGACTAGTGAGCTGTGAGTTGATCTGATGATGTTTCCTCAAGTCCAGAAGGTGAGCAGCAGTGACCCCTGAGATGATTGCCAAATTAGGTGTGTGACTGTGTATGGCAGTTCTTGGAGGGAGTCGCCACTTGTCCTTAGAATTTGAAATGCATCAGTTTCCACAATGCAGCAAGGACAGTAGTAGGATGGAGGTGGGAACATAGGCTCAGAGTCAGAGAGACAATCATGAGCCATCTTCTGTGAATATGAAGCGACGCCTCCCACCTCCATTGGCTTCCCCGTGTCCTCAGGGCAGCATTCTGACTCCTCAGGTGGCTCTGCAGCCCTTTGTCATCCTCAGGTCACTGCCAATGTCTCCAGCCTCATCCTGGAAGCTGACCCTGTTCTCATGGTCTGTCTGTCCTGGTCACATTCACTTAGTCCTTGTTCATAGACACCAAAACCTTCTCCGTCTCAGATCTTAGTTTTTTCTTCTACTTTTGGTCATTACATCACTGTGGCTCTTGCTCTTTCTGTTCCTTCAGGTCTAGGCCAGAGAGGTCTCCCCATCTCCTTCTGATATTTGCTGTCACATTAACCAGATTTACTGCTTCTATATTAATCACATTCATCAGAGATGCCCTTCTTCTTTAATTATTTGTAATCTTTTGTCTTTTCCCTTCACTGAAGGATGCCCCGTATTCCTCTTCCTCCCAGGATGCTTGCAGCGTCTCACTGGGGTGAGGACTGGGAATGTGGGTTTGGCTGAAGAATTCTCAGAGGAGACAGAGGGCACAGGGTAGGTGATGATGGTTGCTATATCTGTTCTAGACATTTCAAGTCTAATTGATCCTTATCCCATGTGTTCACTTAATTACTCAATAAAAAAAAGATGTGAGGAATCCTGGAAAGCCCGATAGATCTAGTGTCTTGAAGTGTTACCTTGTTTTAGTCTGCTGTGTCTGCTCACTGCAGCCCCCAGGTCTTCTAACCTCTGTCCATCCAGGGACCATTTGCCATCTTGGACAGCAGCTTTGCCTTCTAGCAGTTCATCTACTCAGAGCGGGGGATGCTGAGTTTACTGTGGTTATAGTGGCCAGAAGGTATGGAAGTTAAGTGCATATGAAGGAGACATCTCCCCATCAGACAACCACACACCCCCTTAATGACCTGAGGTATCTAGCAGTGAGCTGTGAGCACAGAGAAGGGGAGCCAGTGAGATGGGACCTCTCTCTTGTGACTTTTTTTACCAACCATCCCTCGACTGCATAAAGTCTGCCGTTGCTGACAGGTTTTCCCCAGAGGACCAGGTTCTTGGTCTCCGTTCTGAATGCTGTGTGTTCTTGATTTACAGCTTGGGCACATTTATGTTGCATTGCCCAGTAGTCTGTGCTCTTTAACCCTCTTGTTCAGCCGTGCCCAGAGAAGAGGCAGTGAAAAGGATGTTGGGTCAGTTGAGGTGCCCCTTGCTGCTGTCTACATGAGGCCTCACCAGGAGGAGAGTGTGATGCCAGGGAAAGTGTGGGAAAGTGCCCGTGTTGGACTCTGTGCTGGAGTTGACTGTCCTACGTCCCTCCTGAGACAGCACGTGACAGAATTGTCTGTTCCACGTGGTGAGTTCCTCCCCCTGTGTGTGTGTGGTTGGGACACAGGAAGGGGCTGTGTTGACTCTAAGCATTAAACAGCATGTTTTCCACTTTCTTGACACCCCTCTGAAGCCTCCTGTTGCCTGAGGACGCCCAGAAGAGGAGGAAGAGGTAAAAACAGTCAGGAATGGCTCTTTCTCAAGTAAGATCATATTCTCAGTAGATTCTCAGTCTGTCCTTCCTGAAATACCCATCTTTGGACTCGCTAATCTTGTCTGACTCTGGAGTATCCTGTCTCACACCTTTACATGCACAGTCACCAGAGACCTTCCCTCAGGGTCTGTCATCCTCACTTAGATCCTGTCTCCCCATGACCCAGTGACCTTGACTTTGTGAGGAGGCTCCCCTGAGCACCATCCTGGGCAGGGCTTCATACCCACGGGTTGGAGACGGGGTCTCAGTGCTGTTGGGCAGCAGGGATTGCTTAGGGCCCATCTGGATGTGCTGTCTGCTCTCTGTCAACCAGGGTAAGGAAGCTGCAGGTGGACGTCAGGTATTAAGATGCATAGTACGTTGTAAACTATGGATAGAGGCCACTAAGGGGAAATCAGTCCTGACTTCGTGTAGTACATTTAAAAGTAATTGAGCCTCCTTGAAAATCTTAAGGATTTGGAAATGGAATGGAAAGTTTAGAAAGATACTTCGGTGCTAGGGTATGTTCCATTATACCATCATTATGAAATCAACATTTAAAAAAAAATTATTTTCTGGCCACATGATGCAGCTAGTAGAGTCTTAGTTCCCTGAGTAGAAATTAAACCTGAAACCCTGCAATAGAATATGAGTACTTAACCACTTGACCTCCAGGAAATTCCCCAACTTTCCTAATCTCAATGTAATAGTTTGTTCATGGAATAAAAAGATAAACTTTGGCTTTTGTTAATAACTGGATACCTAACATTAAGGATTAAATAATATTACTGTTTTTAAAATATATTTATTTGCTGTACTGGCTCTTCATTGCTGCAGTGGTTTTTATCCAATTCTGTGTGGTGGCCACTCTCTAGTTGCAGTGTGTGGGGACTGTTGGGGCTTCTTTTTTTCTTGCAGCATAGGCTCCAGAGGAGGCTGGCTTCAGTAATTTCACTTTCTGGGTTCTAGAGCCTGGCTCAGAAATTGAGGCTCATGGGCTTAGTTACCCCTTGGCATATGGGATTGTACCGAAGCAGAGATCAAAGCCGTGTCTCTTGCATTGACCAATGGGTCCTTTCCCACTTTGCTACCAGGGAAGCCCTCATATTATTTTTTAAATATAGTTATTTTATAGAGATTGTAGTTAAAGTCTTTTGTATGTTACTTTATGCTTACACTACTTTTTATTTTATTGAACTTGTAGAAAATAATGTTGAGGACTCCTCCTAGCACAGAGGTGAAGAATGTGCCTGCCAGTGTAGGGTGCACGGTTCCACCCCAGGTCCAGGAAGATCCCTCAAAGCAACTAAGCCCATGCAGCACAACTACTGAGCCTTGTGCTCTGGAGCCCGAGACCATCACTCCTGAAGCCCGCACACTCTAGAGCCTGTGCTCCAAACAAGAGAAGGCACTGCAGTGAGAAGGCCATGCACTGTAGCCTCAACTGGAGAAAACCCGCTCATAGCAACGTTCTGTGTGGCAAGGGCTTTTATCAATCTGCAAAGCTTGCAGTTCACCAGAGCTATCGTACTGGGGAGAAACTAAATGTGTGTGTGGAAAGGACTTCAGTCAAACTTCAGGCTGTGCAGTTCATGGAAGAATTCATACTGGAGAGAAACCTGACAAATTTAACAACTGTTGCAAACATTTTATTGCACAGTCAGCCTTAACTCGCCATCAGGCAGTTCCTATAGGAGAGAAAGCATAGAAATGTAATTTGGTGGAGGAGTCTTCAGTTCCAGCTCTTACTTTGCAGTTCATCAGAGAATTCATACTGGAGAGAAACCATGTAAATGTGATATCTGTTGCAAGGGTTTTAGTCATACTGGAAAATTTTTAGTTTATTGAGGAAGTCATACTGGAGAGAAACCATATAAATGAGATCTCAGGGGCAAGTCCTTTAATCTAAATGCAAACCTTGCAGTGCATCGTAGAATTCACACTGGGGAGAAACCTTAGAAAGGTAACAATTGTGCCAAACATATTAGTGAACAGTCAGCTTTAACTCACTGCCATGCAGTTCATGTAGGAGAGAAAGCGTAGAAATGTGATGGATGTGGCCAGTGCTATATTTGAAATGACCATGTTAGAAATCATAGGTAATTCATAGTGAAGAAAAATGTTAAGAATGGAACAATTGTGAGACACGTTTAGTGCAAATATAATGAGTATGGCAAAGCCTTTTATTTGAGTTCAGGCCTTATAATTCATCAGAGAATTCATACTGTATGGAAAGCATTCAAATTTGGCAGAGCTTCTAGTGCTTGCTCAGCCTTAACTGACCGTTAGGCAGTTCCTAGAGGAGAAAAACCACATAAATGTAATTTATGTGACAAACCCTTAAGTAACAAGGAATGACTTTGCAGATCATCTGAGAATCCATATGGCAATGAAAACTTACAAGTGTAGTAAATGCAGTAAAGTATATCCACTTTTTGACTCTCAGAAAAGTCAAACTGGAGGAAAACCACATGAAATGTGCTAGGTGTGGCAAAGCTTTGATTCTGTGTTCAGACATAACTAACCATCAGATAATTAATTAGAGTTGAAGTCTTACCCACGTAGTGCATGTGTTATTTGTTTCGGAAGCCATTTGGTTTTTACAAAATTCATACTGGTGAGAAGCCATACATTTAGAGCGCAGTCAATCCCTCCAGTCTAGATTGGAGGGAATCATAAATATAATGCGTGTAGTCAGAGTTTCAGTAAGGGGCTGATCATTCCCATCAGATTATTTATAATATAGAGAGACCTTACAAGTGTACAAGGGTGGCAAATCCTTCAGTTGGCATTTGGGCCTGAAAAGATATCAGGTGATCCATACTGGAGAGACCATACGAATGCAATCAATGTGGCCAGGCTTTTCGGATGTTTACACCGTGGGCTTCTTGAGAATATTCCCTAGGTAGAAGCTATGTCCATGAAACGAGTGCATCAGGGGTTTTAGATAACAGTCTGAAGTCAGGATTCAGTAAAGAACTCATTCTGGAGAGAAAGCTTACAAGTGACACGCGCATGTAGAACCTTTACCTCAGGGTCACACCTTACCAACCATCAGATGATCCATCCTAGCGAGAACCTTGCTAGTGTACAGAATGTGGCAAGGCCTTCAGGTACTGCTTCAAACTCATGGTTCACCAAACACTTTATACTTAGACGTGCAATGACTGTGATAGCTTTCAAAATTGCGTCTCACTCTTTAGGTATTCTGGAATTATATATTCCTTTTCTTTTTAATACAATGTCTGGTTTTATCATAACTTTCCTTACAAGGAGCAGGCCTGTTTTAATATTTCGGTTGCAGTCACTTTCAGAGGTGATTACAGTAATGAATTGTTTCTCACCGCCGCCCCGCCCACTGCGCCCGGAGGCCCTGCCCCCCACGCCTTGAAGCCCCTCCTAACACTTCCGCTGTCCCCACGCGTGTTCGGCTTCTCTCGACGCCCCGCTCTCCCCCCCCCCCTCCCAAGGCCAGGCTCCGCTGAGTCCCCGCCCCGAGGCCGCTCCGCCCTTTCACTGCGCGCGCGCGCAGCGTCCCGCAAACCAGGAAGCGGAGCGCCGGCGAGTGGAGGTCTCAGCTCAGCGTGAGTTTCTCTCTTTCTGATTAAACCTGCGGTCTGCTGCCTCCTTTCCTCGGTACCCCGAGCCTCAGGTTCGCTATTGACTCTCAATCCCTGCGCCCGTCCCACCATCCCCAGCAAGTTCAGACGTCTTGGTGAGCGGCAAAGGGGCGCCTCCATTTTGCTTTAAAGTCGCTCTGAAGCCGCTTCCAGCTTTTGGTTCACAGCGACGCTGCGTTTCGCACCTCTTTCCTGCTTCAAACCATTTCCTGACCTCACTGACCCCTGTGCCCTTCCTACACCGCATACAATTCTCTTCGGCGAGGTGGGTTTATTAGCTCCGCGGCCCCAGCCTCGTCCTCTCGGCCCCTAGCCGCGCTGACCAGCCCGCTCCCCGGCCCTGGGAGTCTGGAGAGCCCGCCCCGCTGCTGAGACCCCTTCCTCTCCCAGTCCCTCTCACCTCAAGTATCCTCAGGCGGGCCCTTCCGCCCCGCAGGCCTTGCCTTCGCAGTGACGCCCTGACCCGTGTCGGGGAGGGGACCTGCGCCAGTCACGGGACACCCGAGGTTCTTCCCTCCCAAATTCCACCCGTTGCAGTTTGGCTCTTGCGGGAACCGGGCTTCTTATTCAGTCGCCATCCTTTCAAATAGGAGGCCAGGGGGATCCGAAGCAGCAGAGACAGCGACTCCTAGAGAAATATTTAATTGAGAAAAGGATGAGGGATAAGCGATGGCAATGAAGAGGACTGTGAGGAACTTGTGAAGAGACAACAGCATGAAAAACAATCGACCTTGAAGGTAGCAGTTAGGGAAAAAGTTTAGAGGAAAGCAGAATTTCCTGAGAATTAAAGATGAGCAAGGTAAGGGAGGTAGTGGTGTTCATTCCGAGTCTTTACGACCCCTCTATTTCCCAGAATTTGCTCAGATTCATGTTTGTTGAGTCCAGGGATGGTATCTAACCATCTCATCCTCTGGCGCCCCCTTCTATAGCCTTCAAGGGAGAGGGGCTGTAAATCGAAAGTCCCTTAGAGGGCAATAGTGGAGAGGCGGTTCACACAGAGAGCCCGCGTTTGGATCTTGGCTTACAGAGCAATATCCTGCTGGGAAAGAAAGGGGACTCCTAGTGATTGGAGGAGCTGAGACAGGAAGCTGAGAGGAAGCATAGCCACTTGGGGATGGCAGAGAGGGGAGGAAGGGAGGGCAGAGATGGAGGAAGAAAGGCAGAAATTCTTGGAGATTTAGAATCATCGAGGAGGTTGGATTAGAAGCATTTTACAGGGAATAGATGGCAGAGTGAGGCCGGATGGGAGTCGGGGAAGAAGTAGAGAGGAGGACAGGCCACAGCAGGAGCGCAGAGGGGAAGAGAAAGGGAGACGGAGAAAAAAGTAGGGAAACATAAACTAAATGAAGTGGAAACAAGTAGTGTGCAGATGGGGGAGGGGACTAGATCCAAAAGAGTGCTGAATCAATTGGATAAGGATTATTAAGTCGTGAAACATTGATTTTTGGCTTTAGAATCTACTAAGTTTAAAACTTTCTTTTTAAAATTATACAGATGAAAATGAGAATCGCAAAACTTCTGTTTGTAAGGCTTGTGTGTGTTGTAATTTTCTGTATTAAAAGATAACATCCACGTGCAGAAGCTATAGAGGTGGGGGTTGTGGCAGTGACTTGATTCTCTTAGAGTTGAGTCACCCCCTTCCCTTTCCTGGTGCAGAGTAGAGGTTATGGAGAGGAGAAGTGGGGCAAGAACTGACTCTCTTACTACATGATGCCTTTTCCAGGCACAGTAAAAATATTCTTTGTGATGGTTTTACTTTTTGCTTTCTCCTTTCTTTCTATTTCATTATTTTGTATCTTGGAATAGAGATTAGTTCATTGAATACCTACCTTCTTGTAAACAGTTATTCACTGGTGAAATAAGATTTGATGGACTCCTGTAATTAGTTCATGTCATTCTTTTCTAAATACTCTATATTCTGATTTTTTTTTTTTTTTTACTTTTACACCAGAATTCTTCAATGAAAAAAATTTTAATAAGCTGATTCACTTTAGGTTTGTTTCACATTTATTAGAGGCCCATTTGCTGTTTCTTGTTTATGTTATATCTTAGTTATAGACCATTTTGATGAATGTTTGGTAATGGTGTCAGTGATCTTTTATATTAACAGTCACAACCTAATTTAAACAGTTAGTCTGATACTCCATTTTCCTCTCTTTTACATGATCTAGTAACTAGTGAGCTATGATTTGATCTGATGATGCTTCCTCAAGTCCAGAAGCTGAGCAACACTGACTCCTGAAATGATTGGCCACATTGGTGTGTGATTGTGTGTGTGGCAGTTTTTCTTGGAGGGAGAACCCACTTGTTATTAGAAATTTGAAATGGGTCCCAGTCTTTGAAAATGAAAAAGGACAACAGTAGGATGGAGGCAGGAACGTAGGCTCAGAGCCTGAGAGGAAATCATGAGCCATCTTCTGTGAATAAAGGTTAGTCTGTAGGGAGGCCTCCCACCTCTTGCCAGGGTCTCCAGCCTCATCCTGGGAGCCGACCCCATTCTCATGGTCAGTCTGTACTGGTCACATTCACTTAGTCCTCGTTCATAAACACCAAAACCTTTTCTGTCTCGGATCTTAGTTTCTACGCCTGCCTTTGGTCATTAAATCACTGTTGCCTTTGCTTTTTCTGTTCCTTCAGGTCTAGGCCATAGAGTCTCTCCATCTCCTGATATTCTCTGTCATGTTAACCAGGTTTACTGCTTCTGTATTAATTACCCTCATCAGATATGCCCTTCTCCTTTAATTATTTGGAGGCTTTCCTCTTTTCCCTTCATTGAAGGGTTCACCGTATTCCCCTTCCTCCCAAGATGCTTGCAGCATCTCATTCTGGGGGTGAGGACTGGGACTGTGGGCTGGGCTGAAGAATCCTCAGGGATGATGGAGGTTATAGGTTTGGTGATGATGGTTCCCATGTTTCTTCTGGACATGTCAACTTTGATTGATCCTTACCCTATGTGGAGACTTAATTACTCAAAAGCAAAAAGATGTTGGAGTCCTAAAGGCCTGGGAGATCTAGTGTCTTGAGGTGTCCCTATGTTTTAGTCTGCAGTATCACTGTTCACTGCAGTCCCCAAGTCTTCTAAGCTCTGTCCATGCAGAGACCAGTTGCCATCTTGGACAGCAGCTTTGCCTTCTAGGACAGCAGCTTTGCCTTCTAGCAGTTCATCTGTTCAGTGGCAAATGCTGAGTTTCCTGTGGTTAAACTGGTCAGTATCTTAAGGGAGTATGTAGGGAACACCACCTCCCTATCCCCAAACCACCCTCCCCCCATTAATGAGCTGAGGTATCTTCCAGTTAGCTATGAGCAGGGAGAACAGGAGCCAGTGACATTGGGGCCTCTCTCTCTTTGTGACTTCTTTACTGAACTCAGTTCAACCATCCCTCAACTATATAATGTCCTTGTTGCTGAGTGGTTTCCCCAAGAGGACCAGCTTCTTGGTCTCCATACTGAGTGCCCAGTGTCCTTGGATTTGCAGCTAGAGTGCATTTCTTGTGCAATGCCTACACCTAGAGATCTCTGCTCTTGTTCAGCTGTGTACGGAGAAGAGGTAGAAAAATGGGAGTAAGTGAGGGGGGAGCGTGTCAGGGTTTCTGGGAGGGTTGTGGGAGCAGGTGTGTGCCTTTTAATGAACCTGATGAATGGTGTGGGTGTGTGTGTGTGTGTGAGAGAGAGAGAGAGAGAGACAGGCATAGTTGTGGGATCACGGGGCGTGTGGACCTGTTGACAAAGGTGGTCTCAGTTCTGGCTGGAGGCCCTGGACATGGGCTCATGGCTAATTGTGGGCCGAGTGGAATGGTGGGCGTGCCAGTGTCTTAGCTCAGTTTTCCTGGGATACAGATGCTGTGACTGAGGTTTGCATGACTGGGTTTAATTGGGAATCTCATGATCATACCTGTGGAAGAAGGAAGGCTGTGGGATTGAGAAGAAGAATGTTACCCTGCAGTGTGTTAGTAGCAGGGCCTGAGCTGAGCCCACAGGGAGGTCTGGGTGCAGGGGGATGGGCACAGTGGTCCCAGAGAAGGGGTGTGTGATCCAGGAGGTGCCCCACAGCACCCCCTCCACACAGTGGATTTTTGTGGTCTTTAGGGAAGGCAAGAATTAAGTATGTAACACATAGCGTAACTGTCGGTAAAACCCCAGAGATCACTTCATGGGTTACCTTTGGTATTTCTGTTATTTTGAGTTGCTCATGAAGAAAGTTTCAGATGCAATTTGGAAGTTAAAAAAACAAGACTTGGAGTGTTTCTGTGGAAGATGTTGAAGTTGCATTGAGATATGTGCATCAGCCTACACATCTATCTTTTATTATTAGAGTTTGGAGATAACAGTTTGGGGACTGCCTGGGGTCATTCGTGTCTGACTCTTGCAACCCCATGGCCTGTAGCCTGTGAGGCTCCTCTCCATGGAATTCTGCAGGCAGGAATACTGGAGTGAGCTGCCATTCTCTTCTCCAGGGCGTCTTCCTGACGGAGGAATCGAACCCGATTCTTCAACATTGGCAGCGGATTCTTTACCATTTGAGCTACCAGAGAAGTCCTGGTTGGTAGCATACACTCAGAGAAACAACACAAACACGTCAGACAAGGCACTGCAGGGTCAGACAAGATTATATAATGACATGCACCTATAAAAGTGGCCATTTTTGTCACTTGGGGCCACTTGGATGAAAGTAGAGAATATTATGCTAAGTGAATTAAGGCAGATAGGAAAAGACTGATTTATGTGCTCGCTTATATGTGGAATGTAAAAATGTGAAACCACTAGTAGCAGAGAGTGGGATGGTGGTTATCTGGGGCTGGGAGGTAGGGAAGATGGGGAGATGTTGGTCAAAAGGTAGAGACTTTTGAGTTGTAAAATGAGTGCGTCCTGGAGAAGTGTGTGCAGCATGCTGACTGTAGTTAATCCTGTTCTGTTACTGCATGCTGGGAATTTGTCAGGAGAGTATATCATCAGTGTTGTCATCACACACAGAACATGGAAATTTGGAGTTGATGGATGTATTGGTTCATGAATTGTGATAAATATTTCACAGTGTAGACGTGTCACATGGTCACATCATGCATGGTATGTATACATATCCCTTCTTGTTAGTCCATTCTACATCAGTCAGGCTGGAAAAGAAGAAAGTGGGAGGTAGGTTGGACTTGACCCCTTGATTGGTATTCAACTCAGGCTTCACATGAGATCGTGAGGCAATTTGCCTGGGCATGTATTTTACCCCTCCCACAACAGACAGGCTCCTCAGGTTCTCGTGTGGGGCCTCGCCCCAGGAATGTGCACAGGCCGCAGATGATTCCTATCTGGATCCTGCATTGAGCATCAGGACTCTTAGTCTCCACTTCTGAGAATGAGATCAGGCCCTGAGGGAGGGAAGGGTGCTCTGCTCTGAGTGGGGCTGGACCAGGGCCTGCTGTGTGACCTGAAGGGCATCGTTGGGTGAGCAGAGGTGTCCCGTGCTGCTGTGTACATGAGACCTCACCAGAAGGGGAGTGTGATCCGAGGGAAAGTGTGGACTCTGTGCTGGAGTTGACTGTCCTGAGTCCCTCCTGAGACAGTGGGCACAGAGGACTGTCCATTCCACATGGTGAGGGCTTCCCTGTGTGTGGTTGGGGCTCAGGAAGGGGGTATGTTGACCCTAAGCATTAAATACCATGTTTTCCACCTTCTTGACACTCCTTTGAAGACTCGTGTTACCTGAGGAATACGCCCAGAAGAGGAGGGAGGTGAAAGAAAACGTGTCAGGAATGTTTCTTTCTCAGGTAAGGTCATATTCTCAATGGATTCTTAATCTATCCTGCCTGAAATACCCATTTTGGACTCGCTAATCTTGTCTGACTCTTGTACATGCACACTCACCTGGGACTTTCCCTCAGGGTCTGTTGTCCTCACTTAGACCCCGTGACCCGGTGACCTGGTCCTTGTGAGGAAGCTCCCCTGGGCACCGGTTGGGCAGGGCTTCTCACCTTCACCCATGGGTTGGAGATGGGATCTCAGTGCTGTTGGGCAGCAGGGATTGCTTAGGGTCCATCTGGATGTGCTGTCTGCTCTCTGTCAACCAGGGTAAAGAAGTTGCATGTAGATGTGAGGTATTAAGATATATAATATGTGCCAAAATCTGAAAAAGAGTCCAATGAGGGAAATCAGTCCTTTTTATAGCACATTTAAAACTAAGTGAGGACCTCCTTAAAAATCTTAAGTGTTTGGGAGTGAAATGAAAAGTTCAGAAAGAGACCTCAGGGCTAGAGAGTGTCTCATTACAGCATCTAATTTAAACTGTGAAATATAGTTTGCTAATTATTTATTCTTCCTTTTTGGCCATACGATGCAGCTTGCAGGGTTTTAGTTCCTTGAGGAGGACTTGAACCTGAAACCCTGTGGTGTAAGTGCAAGATCTTAAACCCTGGACTGATAGGGAATTCCTCCAACTTTCCTAACCTTGATGCAATATTTGGTCATGGAATGAAAAGATAAACTTTGGATTTTGTTAATAACTACATATCTAAAATTAAGAATAAGACAATATTACTATATTTAAATATACTTTTCTGCTGTACTGGCTCTTCATTGCTTCGCTGGCTTTATGTAGTTCTGGCGAGTGATGACCATTCTCTAGTTGTAGTATGTGGGCTCATTACTTACGGTGGCTTCTCTTTTCTTGCAGCCCAGGCTCTAGAACATGCTGGCTTCAGTAGTTTCACCTGCTGGCCTCTAGAGTTCTGGCTCAGAAATTGAGGCTCACGGGCTTAGATGCCCCTTGGCATGTGAAATCTTACCGACCAGGGATCAAACCTGTGTCTCTTGCACTGCCCAGTGGATTCTTTACCACTGAGACTCCAGGAAAGTCCTCATAGTTTTAAATACAGCTATTATAAACAGATTAGAATAAATCTTCTGCATATTACTTTCTGCTTGTATTTTCATTTTTTTAAACTAGTATACTGAGCGACTGAACTGAACTGAACTGAAGATAATGTTGAGGACTCCCCTGGTAGTACAGTGTGGATAAGAATGTGCCTGCCAATGTATGGTGCACGGGTCCCATCCCAGGTCCAGGAAGATGCCTCAGAGCAACGACACCCAGGCGCCACAACTACTGAGCGTGAGCTCTGGACCCCGGGAGTCGTAACTACTGAAATCCACACACTCTAGAGTCTGTGCTCCAAAACAAGGGAAGCCACTGTAATGAGAAGCCCGTACACAGCAGCTGCAAATTCAGAAAGCCTGCCCACAGCAACTCAGCAAAGACTCAGCAAAACCAAAGTAAATAACTTAAAAAGACATAGAATGAAGACAAATTACTGAAATACAAATTGATGCATTTTTAATGTCCCAAAGGTGAGGAAATACAGATGCATAAAAGAAAACGAGAGTATCATCCCAAAATGTGTCAAAAGGCATCACCTTGGAGTAGGAAAATGGCCACCCACTCTAGTATTCTTGCCTGAAAATCCCATGAACAGAGGAGCATTGCAGGCTACCATGAGGTTGCAAAGATCTGACACGACTAAGCGACTAAGGAGCAGCAACCTCCACACACAGCAGAGTGAGCTCTGAAAAACAAATCTAAACCTCTGTTTACCTCCTGCAGATTCTTCAGTGACTTCCAGTTACTTTTGGAATAAAGTCCTAAATCCAAAGACCTTGTAGAAAGCAGCCTCTACCTGGCATCACCCCTCTTTGTTCCCTGTGTCCCAGTTAGACTGGCTGACTTTCTGTTCACTAAATATCTTCCTGGCTCAGAGCCGGCACTCAGGCTGTTCTCTCTGTTTGCAACACTCTTCCATTTCCCACCTTGCCAATCCTAAGTGTTTCCTTCTCATGGAAACCTTGTCTGATTTCTTGATGTACATCAAGACTTTCTGACAAATCTTTTCTCAGCACCAGGCCTGTTTCAGAGCACAGGTTGCAGTAGTAACTTTAAAATTATGGATGTAATTGGGTGGTTGGCTGCTAGACCGTAAGCTCCATTGTGTTCACTGCTGTACTCCCAGTTTGGGGCCCATGTTGACACTCAGTAAATTTGGATGGAAAGAAAAAATAGGTCTTCCTTGTTTCAACCAGTTGTGTGTTTACATTTGCATGTGTCAGTGCATGGATCTGTAATTCCATGGTTTTATTACAGAACATCATCTCATAAACATGTTTTGTGCTTTGTAACAGTTGAAATTGTGTCTTAAGTGTTTTCCATTCCCTTAAGTTTTTTCCTACCTCATCACGTGAATGATGAAACAGTAGTAAGAGTGTTGACATTGTGTGGTTGGTGGGAAGAGCGGGTGACCCTGTACAGTGACCATTTATCCTATAGTCGTGTCTGACTCTTTGTGACCCAATGGGCCATAACCCTTCAGGCTCCTCTGTCCCTGGAATTCTCCAGGCAAGAATGTGGGAGTGGGTTGCCATGCCCTCCTCCAGGGAATCTTCCCCCAGAGATATCAATACCATATCCCCTGCATTGCAGGCGGATTCTTTACCGCTGAGCCTCAGGGCAACCCAGATACCTACATATGATACTGCATATTATAGTGTTCCCTGTGCATTCAGAAGGAGGTAGATAGGAAATTAATTTGTGAATATTTTTCTGTCCATCTATCATGTCTGTCTTTCCGTGGCTGACAAAAGATCTGGGGTTCTACACCTCCATTGCACTTCAGCTTTCTTGTATTTGTTTCAGGTATTCTCTGGGAACTCTGTCATGCACTTTGCTGCTCTGGTACTTAAGTTGTCAGTCCCAACCACCTGACCTCAGGTGCTGTTGCCTCATTTCTTAACTGTTTGATGTGCATGAATTCTTAGAATGACAGTTTTCTCTCCAATCAGGTGGACTCAGATCTTTCTCTGATGTGCTGTTATGTTGATGATAAGTTCATCTATGTAAAATCTTGAGAGTAATGCTTAGTGTGTAGGAAATGTTGAGACACCTGTCATCAGTGTGATGATGTCATAATCAAAACAATGTGTGTTCTTTAAAGCCGCTGGGACTTTGTCATCTCTGAAGACACCAGTCTTGTAACTCATCTAGATAATGAATGTCCCTCAGTGTGTATAATGTAACACTTCTGCATAGAGAACTCGCTGATTAAATTTATTTGTATATTCTGCATGTATTGTCCATACAAGTGACAAATTCATGTTGATTGGAAGATGTCATAGTCTTATGAAAAAATAGGAAAATTACCTGAATTGATCATTACTTCTCTAACCTCTTCTCAGTTTGTATGAAAATAAGAATCCTCCCCAGCACCTGTTAGTGAAATGTTCTTTCATTTCAGACACAGTTGACCATTGAGGATGTAGACATCACGTTTACTCCAGAGAGTGGGAATGCCTTGACCCTGCTCAGAGGGCCTTGTACCTGGATGTGATGGTGGAGACCTGCAAGAACCTGCTGTCTGTGGGTGAGGATCACTTCCCTGTGAAGTTGGATTCTCGTTTGGGGGTATCTCTGCATTTTCCCTTTGTCTCTTGGGAGCCCCTGTTTTGCTTGACTGAGTTCATAGCCTCGTCTTTTCTTCAGGTGATCTGCCCACCATGTGATACACAAGTTTCTACACAGCATAAGTATTTATAAAGCTGATTTCAAACTTTAAAATATCCAATTCCCTGTTTTCTACCCCTATGTTCTTGGTTCAGTAGTTCTTGGAAAGGAACTAGATACATGGATGCCTGTGTGCTCAGCTGGTACAGTTGTGCGTGACTCTGCAACCCAGTGGACCATAGCCCTCCAGGCTCCTCTATCCATGGGATTCTCCCGGCAAGAGTACTGGAGTAGGTTCCATGCCCTCGTCCAGGGGCTCTTCCCCCACAGGGCTGGAAGCCTTGTCTCCTTTGTGGCAGGTGAACACTTTACCTTTGAGCCCCAGGGAAACCCAGGTATCTGCATATTATAATGTTTCCTGTGCTTTCAGAAGGACGCAGATAGTAAATTAATTTGTGAATATTTTTCTGTCCGTCTGTAATGTCCATCACTTCTTGGCTGACAAAGGAGGTGGGATTCTACACCTGGCAGTGCAGGAGGCACAGGGTCTAGGTCCTCTCTAAAGCAGGCCTCTGAGCTTGTTTCTAGTCTGACTGGACACTGCCCTGACTGTGAGTGCCCTGACTGAACCTGCAAGAATCTGTGAGTGCGAGGCTTGCAGTACCAGAGGTAAGACAGGGGACAAATCCTGAGGTTTTTGAGCACTTGGAGGGACCCTGGACTACTCAGCTGCAGGCTTAGCAATATTATAAGTTTTGTAAGACAATAGTATTAACATGCAACCAGAGCTGCTATTTGCTGATTGCTGATGATATCAATTAGCGTTCTGGGATTATAAGGGGGAACCCCAAACTGCAATCTTTGAAGTCTCACCCATGACTGTAACATGCTGCCTGGGAGTTTTTCCCCACTAGGTCTCCAGATGGGCTGTGGCCCAGGACTTCCCAGTGCTGTTTGAGTCTGGATGTTGGTCAGAACCCAATTTGGTGATGTATCTTCTGCTGTTTCTTCTTTTCTTTTATTGTTAGCATATTGAAAGTCAGCTCGATAATTCTATAATAAGTATTTGTATTATTTATTTCTACAGAACGAGTGGCTTATTTTGTTAACAAATCTTTAAACTTGAGATGAAAGTGACAGCGTTTTGCAAAACTTTAATTGGCCCTGTGAGCAGTATTTGTGAGACAAAATCCCACTCTGTAAGAAGAAAGAGGTTAAAGTTGATAAAGTTTTTATTCCCTAATAGGAAGATTTGCATTACTACTAGTTAGCTGATACAGGGGACATCTTCACTGGATGGTGTGAGAATCGAAAGTTTAAATTAAAGAGGGCTGTACCCTTAGAAGTTACTGAATATTTGTGACTACCTGTTGAGAAAGAGTCTCACCCTGCTGGGTGAGAGGCTGGATCCTATCTCTCCTACCGTAAAGTACATAAAATGAAAGGGAAACTCACTCAGTCATGTCGGAGTCTTTGCGACCACATGGACTGTAGAGTCCATGGAATTCTCCAGGCCAGAATTCTGCAGTGAGTAGATTTTCCCTTCTTCAGGGGATCTACCCAACCCAGGGATCGAACCCAGGTCTCCCCTTCATTGCTGGAGGATTCTTTACCAGCTGAGCCACCAGGTAAGTACAGGAGGTACATAAAGTGATCTTAAAATGGTCTGAAGAGAAGTTACAACTGGAAACAGAATCATGTGATTAGTGACAATGGTTGTCCAATATTAAAATGTCAAATTATGTATTAGCTGATCAAATTCTCACTTTTTAAGTGGGCTCTCTCCTGCACTGGCCCACATCTCTTAACAGTGTCCCCCACTGCCTTTCTGTCTTCATTATCTTTGTCCTGCTGTGGCCTTTCACCCCTCCCACCCCCTCTGTCTCCCTCTCCATCAGCTAGTCCCCTTCTAACTTCCCCTGTCTCTCAGTGGGGAGGGGGAGCCCAACTTCCCCCCACTCCTGGCCCCACTCTAGCAAAGTTCATTTCCCCTTCAGATTCTTCTGATCAAGTGAAGACCCCCATTTCCCCAGATGGACAACGTATAATTTTCATCATCCATCTGCCCCGGATAATCACAGTCAATTTGAGCACTGTTTGCTCTGTATTTTAGATCTAAAACTGTGACTATTGAAAGGGAAGATACGTTTTTTGACACAGGGATTGCTGTGATATTCTTTAGACTCTGGAGAAAACTGGTTAAAATGATTCTTCCTTTATTTTTTGCACATGGAATAAAAACAGCTAGCTTCTTAAAAGCCCTGCCTACAGAAGAGCTTGAAGTTAACCTTCACCAGGGATCCGAGATGACTCTAGTGGTAAAAAGCTGCCTGCAGTGTGGGAGACGCAGGAGATGTGGGTTCAATTGCTGGCTTCTGAAGATCCCCTGGAGGAGGACACTAACTCCAGAAGAGTCAGAGAGACATTTTAAATCTGTCTGGATTTATGCATGTCTCAGTGTGTGACTTTGATTTTGGATAACATTGGTAAGGTTTATTTGTAAATGAGCTCTTACTCAATTGGCTTTAAAAGAAAGGAAGCACTTGGGCTTTGCTGGTGTCTCAATGGTAAATAATCCACCTGCCAGTGCAAAAGACAGGTTTGATCCCTGGTCCAGGAGACTCCACATACCACAGAGCAGCTAAGCCCATACACCACCACTACTGAAGCCCACGTGCTCTAGAGCTCATGGTCCACACGAGAAGTAGCTACAGTGAGAAGCTCATTCACACAACTAGAGAGTAGTCCCCACTTGACACAATGAGAGAAAGCCAGAGCAGTAATGATGACCCAGTGAAACCAAAAATATTAAATGAATTTTTTTTTTAAAAAAAATTGTAAGTGCATACAAATCAATTAGAAGGGAAATTAATCTAAATGAATTTCAGGTTCATGTGAACTGGGAAATAGTCAATATTAAATACTTTGTATTAATGTTTGCTCATCTAATTGTCTTGAGTCATCCATATTTTGTAATACTTCTAATTGTATTACATTGAGAGATTTAGGACTAGAGAGATTTAGGACTATTGATGACTATGTTTGGTGCTACCCTGAGATGCTCTCTATAAGAAAGCAAATGTTTTTAGAAGTTATTAGTAGTATTTATATTCACTAATCTAGAAAATGCAATATAAAGCACAGTTCATGGTTGCTTAAGGAAAGTAAGGTGTGTGTTTTCAATGAAAGAGGTGTGAGAAATGAAATTGAGTTTGGATGCTCATAGCAGTGAGTGGAAGCCAGTGGAAACTGGAAGCAAGGTCTTTCTTTCCCAGACCAAGAGTCCTGACCATTGGACCACAGAAGCCAATAATTAGAACTAAGGTCCCTAGTCTTGCCTGCCTAGTCAAGAAAGAATTCAGATGAAGAGGCACAAGATAAAGAGTAAAGGAAAATGTTTATTGAATGGAAAAGTACATGCAGAAAAGCACATGGGGCTAGCTGAGAGAGAGCCCCACCTTTGGTAAGTGTCATTCTTTTTAAAGGTAGTTTTCCAGGTATTCGTCTCTCCTTGGGCCACTCACCTTCCTTTGTCCCCTCTGGTTAAGTTGTCTCAAGCCCCTCCCCTGGGATGTGAACACACACTGTAACCAAGCTGTGTCTCGAAGTGAAGTCTTCTGGGAGAAGCAAGACTCGTTATGGCCTGAATTATGCTCTGACTGACCTCAAGCAGCCTTTCTGCACATGTGTAGTTTCTTCGTTAATAGACAGGGTTTTTTCCTTTCTCCTTGCCATGACTATTCCCTTGAGGTAAGAGACAAAGACTAGCTATTTACCTTATACTTTTTGGCTATAGATTCCTCAACTGGAGTCCAGCTATCTCTTATCTCAGGGAATGCAGAGTGACTGACTGTAGATTTCCAATCTGGAGCCCATCTGTCTCCTATGTGAAAATTACATTTTATTAGGGAAAAAAAATCCAGTCTGACTTACAGGTGGCTGTTTACAAATGAAAAAAAAAAAAATGATTTAAAAAAAAAGAGAAGGTTTATGGAAAGTGGACCCCAAGAAAAGAGGTCCCAAAGGGTAGGTCTTTCTATGATCTGTAGCAGTGTGTCATTTGACGTCTTGACTTTGTGTTGCTTGACTTTGGAGAGCATGTGATGAGGTGTTTCAAAGGGATCTAAAACCTCTTTGTCCCCTTTCTGTGCTGGATTCTGTGGGATGTCCACTTTTTGGTCCATGTAGAGCAATGGTAACACCTCCAGAGCTGTAATCCCTGGAGCCAGCCTGGTTCTCTTCCTTTTGCTGCACTTGGGAGACCTCATTGGAAGAAGGGAAGAGAATGGCCAATCTTTGATTGCATTTGGTGTCTCAGATCCTACATAGAGCTGCCTTCAACCTGGCTTCCTGTTCAGAACGCTCAGCTATTCCTGTTGTTACTGCTTTTACCACAACCTTCAGGTGTGTGTGTAACAGGAATGTGGTTTGGATCTTCTGTGATTGTAACTCAGGAAGCCTGTAAGGACAGTGGACTCTCAGATCTTCTCTTCGATCCCGTCTTGCATATATGAATCAGGCTCCGGGTTCCTTCTGTCCATGCTCATACTGACAAAATGACCCGTGCTGATCCACTGAACCACATTTTCAGACGCGACTTCAATTGATATGTGGAGGGGTGGTACTTGGGAAACCATTTATAGGTGAGATGGCTGTGTAAGGCCGTTAATTACGCAGATCAGTTCTTGTGTCTCACTTGACCTTATCTTTTTAAAGTTCAGAAGTTTGTTGTAACCTTTTGTAATCTGTTCTGCCCAAGTGGGCCCTAGTGGTTAGGAACATGTATGAATCTGTAGGTCTGGGTTTCAGTCCTGCTTTTGCTCTTTACTTTCATGTGCCATGGAGTTATGTTCATGAACCCTGGGAATCTGCTACTTTTATTTTTAAAATTGAGGTAATTCATGCTTTTAGGTGTCATAGAATTTTGACTATTTTATTGAAAAGGTCAGAAGTTAACTTTTTTTTTTTTCCTGAACCATGTGGTGCCGGGAGCCAACACGGACGGGAGATCCCACCCATGACAAGGTCATGTGGAGAGACCTGGCGGGCAAGGCGAGTCAGGTCTCAAGGGACAACCCCAAAACCAGAATCTGCCTGTTTTATTATTTCTTGACTTTCACCAACTCCTCTGAAATTAACAGGGGGCTATCTCTGACCACCTTTCTCTGGAAAAAGTTAACTTGGAGCCCCAGTTAATAGTCTCCTGCATATAAAAGGAGTGTCTCATCTCAGACACGTCTGATGACTCTCAACTTGCCTGACAGGTTTACCCGGACTTTTACAACTATGCATGTGATTGTTTACATCCTCCCAACCGCCAGAGGCATGGGAAGCTTAAAACATCTTTTAAAGAGCAAAACATTATATTGGTGAAGGCTTTCATTGTTGAGTTAATGATTGCTGCCAGGCCTCCATATCCTTTGTCTTTTAGGCACCTGGGAGGATATTAATCAATGTAATTGGGATGTAGAAAAAGGAATATAGTAGTTTTGATGTTAGCAGTAGACTTTTGAGTTAATGAATTTTCTCTTTGTTATAAATCATTGTACTCCTCTTTCTTTGTTATAAATCACTGTATCCTTGCTATGTAAGAATGTAACTTTATTTAGTGCTTTCTGAGAGTGGCACCAGACTTTGGAAAGAACAACACTTTTAGGGCAAATAAGTTTTTGGTTGACCAACCTTTATCAGAAAAGGGCCATAAAATGCTAATAGGCCTTCTGGCCAGAAGATGAGGTAAATCACCTAAGACCTGTGTATACAGATAGGTATGCAGAGAGAAAGCCTGATCTCTATAAAGATCAGGGCTGCTGACCCTGCATGACTTTGTATTTTTCATTATTCTCTATGTACAGCTTAAGGTATATAAGCCCCCTGGAAAAATAAAATTTTGGGTCTCACCTCATCATTGCTGGGCTCCCCCGTGCCAATTCTCTTTTTCTTTCTTTCTCTCTTTGTCTTATCTTTCTTTCTTTTCTTACTCTCTTTTTCAGGCTGATCCCTTGGAGAGCAGGGGCTCGCTGTGTTCACTTCTCTGCCCAGGCTTCTAAGACCCACGCGAGAGGGAGCCCAAGGCGGGGCACCCTCCACTGTTTAGGCGGGCGCCCGTGGCCTACATGAAGGGTCTAAGTTCCTTGTCTTGGGACTTTATTGGCTTTTTGTGTAAACCAAGGAATATCAGCCTCTTTCTCTCCTCTATTTTCTTAACTGCAACATTCTTTATCTCTCTATATATCTCTAAATAAATCCTTATCTCCTATATCTCTAAATAAATAAATCTCTCATCACCAATGCCGTCCATGCTTAGGATACCCTGGATCCAACCAGGGCTGGTCCCTGGTAATGTGGGAGGTGGGATCTTAGTTCTCCACTCAGGGATGGAATCTGTACCCCCTACAGTGTAATCATGTAATGATATCCACTTGACCATCAGGAAATTTGCCTGAAAGGTTACTTTGCTTAAAATGTATATTTACTTCATGTCATGGTTATTGTGACATGTCTCTGTCTGCATTACTTCCTGTATATTGTTAGTTTACAGTTCATTCTGAAGAGTTTGTCTCTGACTCTAGTTAGTAAATTTTCAAATAAAATTCCTCTTCTATAGTGGATTCTTTACCTCTCAGCTGTAAGGAACGCCCCAAAGCTTGTTTCTTTACATGTATCTTAGAGCCAATGAACTGAGTAAGTGAAGGATACTGTATAGATAGGCAATTGCTATACTAGGTGGCTGCTATTTAAGTAAAGGTTTCATTTATTAATTCTTTGTCATTTAAAGGTGACAGTCTATGTTTTACACAGTATAACTCACATGAACCGCTTGTTATAAAATGCCTGTATGTCTGTCTACTTATAGATTTATAAGAGGTATTTAGAAAAGTGTTCTATCTTTTTGTAAAAATTATTTTAGGGAATTCTCTGACAGTCCAGTGGATAGGATTCAGCAGTTTCACTGCAGTGATCCTGGGTTTAATCCATGGTTAGAAAACTAAGATCTCATAAGCCCTGATGGGGAGGGGGCTGTTTTAACAAATTCTTTATTTTCACTATGCAGTATTTGTTGAACAGTTGTCAACTGTCATTTATGCTTTACAGTATTCATTAGAATGCTTCCTTTGGATTATTTACCATTACACTGTATTAATAGCCTGTTGATCCTTTCTTGCTCAGTCACTCAGTCCTGTCTGACACTGTGTGGTGTCATGGACTGTAGCCTGCCAGTCTCCCCATCCATGGAATTTTACTACTTTTTTATCCTCAATTATGAGACAGAAGTGTGTTTACTACCAAGTAGAATGAGCTTTGATATCATGGTGGGAAAAGATCTTTTTCGTTGAGAATTGATATGGGTTTGCATACAATGAATGTTTTCTTGATTGTGTCTTTCAAACTTGGATACCCTACAATTAATTTGAATTATGTGTGATTGCTCTTTTCTTTTTAATGTTTTTAATTTTTAATGTTTTTTTTTTTTTTAATGTTTTTAATTTTCCAATAATGTTCCTTATGTTTTTCAGTTCATCATTGGGGAGATTCATAATAGTGTTCAGGATGGGTATGACTTTTGGTATAATACCATGTGTTCAACAGGAAAATTATTTATGAATTGTAATTAATAGGATACTTATGGTTCTTATATCTTGTAGATGTGTCTCGTATAGATGTGACCATGAAATTACAAGCAAAAGGAAACAATGGAAAAGGAGAAAATTTTCAAGAGTGATATTTGGGAGAGCCGAAACTTCTGAAATTAAAGATTTTTCCTCAGGAAGATACAGGAAAATGTGGGTGGTTGGGAGAGTCTGTGGACAGATAATGAAAGAAGAGACAATGGAATATTTATATCTCACAACAAAAATCTCACTGATGGAAGAAACCACCAGAGTAGAAATGATACAGGAGATAAGCCTGTTGAAAGGCTCTGATCAAGCTTTCATGATGAATTGCAGATGCTGTAGTCTGAAGGGACAATTTTTGAATGTAGTCAGGTTGTGACCAATATCAACAGTAGCACCTCAATTTTGCCAGTTCAGAGAACTCATAGTGTCCACAAAGGCAATTCTCATAAAAATGAGTGTGCTGTTATGCATCCCTCAGAACAGGCCCCAGACCCAGGAGGACACAAGAAAAAATCTTACAAAAGTAATGAGTGTGGCATAACCATTCTTCAGGACTCAGAACTCACTAGACATCAAAGAATCCATACAGGAAGATTACTGTATAAAGCTGACGTATGTGGTAAGACGTTAAATGATAATGTGAGCCTTGCAGTTCATCAGAGAAATCGTAGTGGAGAGAAAGCATATAAATGTGATGTATGTAGCCACAGCTTTAAACAGAACACATCCCTTCAAATTCATCTGAGAGGTCATACTGGAGAGAGACAATATAAATGTGATGTATTTGGCCACTGCTTTAAGCACAAGGCACACCTTCAAAATCATGGGAGAACTCATACTAGAGAGAAACCATATAAATGTGATGGGTGTGCAAAGGCCTTTACTTGTGAAGAAGGCCAGGCACTTCATTCGATCCTTCATATTGGAGAGAAACCGTATACATGTGATATATGTGGCCATGGCTGTACTCGAAAGTCACAACTTGGAATTCATTGGAAAGTTCATACTGGAGAGAAACCATATAAATGTGATATATGTGGCCATGGCTATACTCGAAAGTCATACCTTGGAATTCATCTGAGAGTTCATACTGGAGAGAAGCCATATAAGTGTGATCTTTGTGGACAGGCCTTTACTCGCAAAGACAGCTACACAGTTCATCAGCTCCTTCATACTGGAGAGAAACCGTATAAATGTGATGTGTGTGGTCGTGGCTATACTCAAAAATCACACCTTGGAATTCATCAGAGAGTTCATACTGGAGAGAAGCCATATAAGTGTGATCTCTGTGGACAGGCCTTTACTCGCAGAGAAAGCCACACAGTTCATCAGATTCTTCATACTGGAGAGAAACCATATAAATGTGATGTATGTGGCCTTGGTTATACTCGAAGCAGACAACTTGCAATGCATTGGAGACTTCATACTGGAGAGAAGCCATATAAATGTGATGTGTGTGGCCATGGCTATCCTCAAAAGTCACAACTTGTAATTCATCAGAGAATTCATACTGGAGAAAATCCTTATAAATGTGATGTATGTGGCTGTGGCTTTACTGGAAAGACACAACTTAGAATTCATGGGAGAATTCATACTGAAGTGAAATCTTACAAATGTAACGGCTGTGGCAAACTTTTTTGCACTGTCATCCTTAAACATCAGGCAGTGCAAACAGATGAGAAAGCATCCAAATGTAATCTGTGTGGCAAAATGTTCACTTCCAGGTGTTACCGCTCAATTCATCAGAGAAGTCATACTGGAGAGAAACCATATAAATGTGATATATGTGGCCATGGCTATACTCGAAAGTCATACCTTGGAATTCATCAGAGAGTTCATACTGGAGAGAAGCCATATAAGTGTGATCTTTGTGGACAGGCCTTTACTCGCAAAGACAGCTACACAGTTCATCAGATCCTTCATACTGGAGAGAAACCATATAAATGTGATGTGTGTGGTCGTGGCTATACTCAAAAATCACACCTTGGAATTCATCAGAGAGTTCATACTGGAGTGAAGCCATATAAGTGTGATCTCTGTGGACAGGCCTTTACTCGCACAGAAAGCCACACAGTTCATCAGATTCTTCATACTAGAGAGAAACCATATAAATGTGATGTATGTGGCCGTGGCTATACTCAGAAGCAGACAACTTGCAATGCATTGGAGACTTCATACTGGAGAGAAACCATATGAATGCGATGTATGTGGCAAGGCCTTTAGTGTAAATGGAAGCCTTAGAAATCATCGGAAAATTCATACTGAAGAGAAGCCATAGAAATGTCATGTATATGGCAAGGCCTTTAGAGTAAAAGGAAGCCTTACATCTCATCAGAAAAATCATACTGGACTGAAAGCATACCAATGTGATGTATGTGGCAAGGTTTTTAGTTTCAAATCAATCTTAACTCTCCATCAGGCAGTTCATACTGGAGAGAAAGCACAGAAATGTATCTATGGGGCAGAGTCTTCAATTCCAGCTGTTACTTTGCAGTTCACTGGGGAACTCATATTCAAGAGAGGTTTGTGGCAAGGCTTTAGTCAAACTGCAAACCTTGCAGTTCATCGGAGAATTCATTCTGGAGAGAAAGCATATGAATGTGTTGTCTGTGGCAAGGCCTTTAGTCATATTGGTAAGCTTGCAGTTTATCCAGAATTCATACTGGTGAGAAACCATATACATGTGTTGCATGTAGCTGATCCTTTACTTGAAGTGCACAACATGGAGTTCATCAGAGAATTAATACGAGAGAAAACATAAATGTGATCTCAATGTTGAGGCTTGTAATCTAAACACAAACCTTGCGGTTCATCAGAGAATTCATATTAGAGAGAAACCTTACAGTTGAAACAATGGTTACAAACTTTAGTGCTCAGTCAGCCTTAACGGAGAGAAAGCATAGAAATGGGATATATGGGGCCAGTGTTTTACTTGAAATGACCATTGTAGGAAGCATCAGATAATTCATAGTAGAGAAAACTGTTACAGATGGAACAATTGTGAGAAGCATTTTAGTGCAACTGTAATGAGTGTGGCAAAGCCTTTCATCTGACTTCAGGCCTTATAATTCACCAGAGAATTCATACTGTATAGAAATCGTACAACTGAAATGAATGTGGCAAAGCTTCTAGTTCATGTTCAGCCGTAACTGACCATTCAGCAGTTCATACAGGAGAGAAGCCACATAAATGGAATTTATATGACAAAGCCTGCAGTCACAAGGGTCATCTGAGAATAAGTACTGCAGTGAAAACATACAAATGTAGTGACTGAAGTAAAGTATGGGAAGTTTTTGACCTTCAGAAAAGTCAAACTGGAGGAAACTGCACAAATGTGGTCGATGTGGCAAAGGCTTGATTCTGTATTCAGATCTAATTAATCCTCAGGTAATTAATTCTGAATTGAAATCTTACCCACGTAGTGCATGTGTAAGTCTTTTGGACGGCATTCAGTTTTTACAAAACATGAGAAAATGCCTACCGGCAAGATTCCATATATTCAGAGCACAGTCAATCCCTCCAGTGGAGGAAATCATGTAAATGTGTGCAGCCAGGAGTTCAATAACAGGCTGATCATCCCCATCATCAGAGAATTCATAATGCAAAGAAATCTTACAAATATGAGTATGGCAAATCCTTCAGGTGACATACAGGCCTAAAAGACATCAGGTGACCCATACTAGAGAGGACTTCCAAAGATAATCAATATGGCCAGGCTTTTTAGGCTTCTTGAGAATATTCACACTAGATAAAAACTGTATCAATGTAATAAGTGTGTCAGGTTTTTAGGCAACAGTCCAAATTCAGGCTTCAGTAAAGAAGTCATTTTGCAGAAAAAAGCTTACAAGTGGCATGAGTATATAAAACCTTTACTCGGGGTCACATCTCACCAACCATCAGATCATCCATACTACAGAGAAGCTTACTAGTGCAGAATATGTGGCAAGGCTTTTAGGTGCTCCCTGTATCTCTCTGTTCAGCAAATACTTTATACTTAGAAATGCAACTTTTATGGCAGTTGTCACAATTACTGCTCCCTCTTTAGGTATCTTAAGAACATATATCCTGTAGATAAACCACTCAAATACAATATCTGTGGAAAGAATTTTACCCAAACATCAATGTTGGGAAACATTCTGGAGCAATGCTTTACAAATGCAATGAAGGAGGAGAAAGTTTCAGCTTGAGTTGAAGTATTAGACAAGACTCCATAGTAGAGAGGAGTCTTGGAATTAGATGGCGAAGGCCTTTCTGCAGGCTTCAGAGTGCACTAGACTTCAGAATATATGTTTCAGAGAAACCACACAGAAGTAATGTGCACACTAAAGTGTTATCGCAAAGATCAAACTGATGGAACCTGAGAGGGCAAGCTTACAGAAGTAATGAGTTTTTTCATGAGATAGTCACACCTTGGTTGTGATTTATGCAGGCCAGGAACTACAGATACTCAGAATTTGGAAATACATTTAAGAAAACGTATTTCCTCAAGATTTCCCCAAGAGTCACATCAGGGAGAATCCTTAGAATTGTAATGACTTTTGTAAAATTTTGGGACAGTTCTTACAACAGATCACACGAGATGATTTTCAATTCAAAATCTTTAGTTTCCCAACAATTAACCTCCTGTGTTATGGCAGTATAATTATGTTAAGTATATTGAAACTTCATGACCTGTGGAAATGATTGCTAATCTTAAGTGTATATTTAATTACTCGAGTTTTCTTGAGAAGGTGATGTTATTTTTATGACATTTCCACAAGGTTTGAAAACTTCTATAGCTTTCTTAGGGAGTTTCATGATGGCCTTTGCAAAGAAATCAGTAAGATGAAGGGGCAGACTTCATTAGGTGTGCTTCATTAATATCCATCTTTTATGAGTAAACAGGGACACTAAAATATTGAATTCAGTGGTGTGTGAATTAGGATCAGTGAGGGACAGGGAACCATGTCAAGCCATGACAGGACTCAGCATGCTCATTATGTTCAGGATGCCCTTGTGTACACAGGCTGCTGTGATTATAGGACCAAATGATGTACCATCTGCCTAGGCAAAGAGCAACCTGGACATTAAGGGACTTGGGCTTTTCATGGGAGGGAGTTGACAGGTTACTGAAGACTGATTACGTGGGAGAAATTATAGCAGGGAAATACTGGTCATCTCCCTTAACTGAAGGTTGCCGTTGCATATAAATGATTAATGGAAACTTCTTGGAAATAGAAGAAAATGAGATCAAAAGAACCAGAAAAGTATGCGTGTGTATCTGTTTCATCATTGATTGCTGCCATTTATATTGTACTTCTGTTTTCTTCCAGAATATATCCTAGTTCTTGTGATCTAATAAAATTTGTATCATTTTCCCCATAATCCTGAATGGATCATGTTTCTTCCAACAACACAGTTTGTCACCACCTATTCAATAACAGAAACTAGGAATGCACCAAAGGCTCTCCAGGTAGAAAGAATGTAGAAGAATTTATTTTCATGACGACATCAAACAATAGACAATTTGGGGATTATATACTAATGATTTGCACTTCAGTTATTACACCACATTCTGTCCATAATGGAACAATTATATTTCCAATGTCTGCTTGTGCCAAAATGAAGCTAGTAGCATATGCCTAATTTACATGAAGTGAAAATAAGAATAATAAATGCAAAAATTAGGAAATAAAAAGCTTCAGAAATAAGGTTAAAAGTGATAGCTTTTTGAGCTGGGAGCATTCTGAAATAAATCACATTTTGTTATTCATTTGTTTTTGATCGTATAGTTGTGGCTTACAGGGTATCTCCAAAGCATGTAGGAATTTCCCAGACCAAGGATCTGCCCCATGTTTCCTATTTGGCAGCTGGATTCTTTACCACTGAGCACCAGGGAGGACCCAGAAATACTTGAGAATCCACACTACATGATGGGAATTTTTTGTTTGTTTATTTGTTTGATAAACTAGAAATTTCATATATTCAGTTCCCAATATGTTGGGTCTTGTTACTTTGCAGTGACCGAAAGAACAAGGTGGAACCAAACCCAAAATTTGGTTTGGATTTTGAGACAAATCACGCCATACATTGAACTCTTATGAGAATGTTTGTTAACTGCTGCAGCTTTCTAGTTGAAGCATGGTAGCCTTCCAAGCTGTTCGGTTCAGTTCACTCGCTGTCATGTCCAACTCTTTGCGACCTCATGGACTGAAGCATGCCAGGCTTCCATGTCCAGTTTTGAAAACTGCCTCTCTTCTAGGTATCTGAGAATATATATTCTGGAATTAAATCATACAAATACAGTATTTGTGAAAAGGATTTTACTCAAATGTCTTAGTTAGGGAACATGACTGGAGCAGTGCTTTACAAATGCAACAGGAGTGGAAAGTTTCACCTTGGACTGAGCTATTAGTTAGGTAAGACTCCATAGTAAAGAGGAGTCTTGGAAGTGGATGGGCAAGGACTTTCTCTAGGGTTCTGAGTGCACTAGACTTCAGAATGTATGTCTTTCAGAGAAACCACACAAATTTTGCACACTGAAGCTTTAACCCATTGATCAAAACTGTGAAACGTGAGGATTTATATGGAGAGCAAGCTTACACAGGTAACGAATATTGTGTAGTTTTTTGCATCAAATATTCACCTTGGACATAATGAAGTGATTTATGCAGGTCAGAAACTGTACAGATATACCGAATTTGGAAACACATTGAAGAAAACCATATTTCCTCAAGATTCCCCCTAAAATTCATATTGGGGAGAATCCATTTAGCAGTAATGAATTCGGTAAAATTTTGGACTTTCTTAACAACAGGTCATATAAGAGATAATTCATTTTAAGAATAAGTCTTTAGTTTTCCAACAGCCTGTTATATTAAGGCAGTATGATTATGTCAAGTGTGTTGAAACTTAATAACGTGTGGAAATGACCTATTCAGTGTGTATTACTTGAGTTTTCTTGAGAAGGTGACATTATTTTTCATGACATTTCTGTAAGGTTTGAAAACTTAGAGCTTTCTTTGAGACTTTCATGATGGTCTCTGCAAAGAAATGATTAAGATGAAGGGGCAGACTTCCTTAGCTGTGGTTCATTCATATCGATCTTTCGTGGGTAAACAGGGCCACTAAAATGTCAAATTCAATGATTTGTGAATTAGAATCAGTGGGGGACAGAAAATCATGTAAAAGTTAAGACATCATTCTTATTGGCAGGAAATGGCAACCCACTCCAGTACTCTTGCCTTGAAAATCCCATGGACGGAGGAGCTTGGTGGGGTCACAAAGAGTCGGGCATGACTGAGCAACTTCATTTTCCATAGATAGGCCACCGTTGGTTATAGGACTGAATGCTGTACCATCTGACCATGAAAAGGGCAGGCTAGATATTATGGGACTTGGGCTTTTCTTGGGAAGAGAGTTGACAGGTTATTGGGGACTGACTATTTGGGAGAAGTTATATCAGGGAAATGCTGGTCATTTTCTCCCTTAACTGGGAATTGCTGTTGTATATAAATGATTAATGGAAACTTATTCTTTGATATTGAAGAGAGCCATTTTGTTGAAAATTTAGTCAAAAGAACCATTAAAGTATGTGTGTGTATCTGCTTCAAATTAATTGCTGTCATTTACGTTGTGCCTCTGTTTTATTCAGAATGCATCATAAGTCTTGTGCTGTAATAAAGTTTGTATCATTTGTTCCATAACTGAATGGATCATGTTTCTTCCAGCTGCACAGCTTTATGCCACCTCAGTCCTTCATAACAGACACTAGCAATGCGCCAAAGGCTCTCCAGGTTGAAAGAAGGTAGAATTTCTTTTCATGATGAAATCCAAGAATAGACAGTTTTGGGATTATATACTAATAATTTGCACTTGAGTTATTCTCTCCACACTGTCCATAATGGAGCAATTATATTTCCTGATGCCTTTTTTTGTGCCCGAATGAAACTAATAGCATGTGTCTAATTTACATGAAGTGAAAATAGGAATAATAAATGGGCAAAAATTAGGAAATAAACTTTGGAAATAAGGTTAAAATGATAGCTCTTTTTGAGCTTGGAACATTCCGAAAGTATTTTTATTACTACTATTATTTATTATTGGCCCAATAGTTACGGCTCACGTGGTCAGTAACTCCACAGCATGTGGGAATTTCCCCAACCATGGATGTGTCCCATGTCTCCTGCATTGGCAGGTGGATTCCTTACCACTGAGCCACCAGGGGAGCTGCAGAAATAATTTAGAACCCACACTATATGGTGGGAATTTTTTTTGTTTGATAAAGTAGAAATTTCTTATATTCAGTTGACAACATATTGGTTCTTGTTACTTTGCAGTCACCCACTGGAACAGGATGGAACCAAACCCAAAGTTTGCTTTCACTATTGAGACAGATATAGCCATATGTTGAAATGTATGACAGTGTTAACTGCTGAAGCTTTCTAGTGGGAGCAGGGTAGACTGCAGCTGTTGGGATAAAGCTTGACTAACAAGGAATGGTGACATTCTTGCAGTGTTAAGATGATTACTGATGGCAAGGAGGAGAAGGTATCTGCTCTGGTGAGTTACCAGTTGGTATCAAAGAAAGGAGGCCTTCATCTTTTGTCTCAGCCTGCCCAGAGAGGCAGCACAGGAAGCGGTTGTTTTTAAAGTCTAAAAGAGTCAGTAGTCAAACATGGAAAAACCACAGTGAGACTGTGTAAGAAAACACTGCATGTTTACTCATGCTATGAATTTATAACGTTCCTTTTCCTGCAGTACCTATTTGTTCCATTGTTGTATATGGTTTTTGAAAATGGTAGTAGCTTACTATTTATCTATCGTACTAAACAGATAAATTACTATTTACTATCTCTTGCCTAAGGAATTTTTACAGTAGCCTAATGAACATTAATGTTTGGAAATACTTATTAGGTAATAAATACTAAACAGAAGTCCAGTTTTCCAGAGGATATTAGTGTTGATGTCACATTATAGAAATAAGTAATATGCTCCATGGTTCACTGTCAGCTGTAGTAATTTTTTTTTTTTTCTTTACAATATTGTGATGGTGTTTACCACACATCAACATGAATCGGCCGTAGGCATATATAGCTTCCCTCCTTCATAAACCCACCTCCCTCCCTAGCCGATCTCTCCAGGTTTTCACAGAGCAGTGGCTCTGGTGCCCTGTGTCATACATCAAACTTCCACTGTGTGTCTATTCTACATATGGTAATATACATGTTTGAATGCTAGTCTCTCAAATCATGCCATCTTATTCCTTTTGTTTCCTCAATGGTTTTTCCTTAGCATTCTTGTCTGTCCACATGTTGTGAAAGTGAAGTCCTCAGTCGTGTCCAACTCTTTACTACCCTGTGGTCCGATTCTTTGATACCCCATGGAGTATAGCCCACCAGCTCCTCTCTCCATGGGATTTTCAGGCAAGAATACTAGAGTGGGTTGCCATTTCCTTCTCCAGGGGATCTTCCCACCTCAGGGACTGAACCCAGCTCTGGTTTAATGTTTAATTTCTATTTCTTCCATGCCTTACACTAACTAATACATTAGTCTATAAGTTATTTTGCAACTTGTAACATTAAAATGCCCATAAGGCAATGACAGGGGACATAGTACATGCCTTATAAACATGAAGAAAGTTCCTTTAGGACTTAAGTTCAGTCATTTAATACATGTAGAAGTATTTATAAATAGTACAAAGTTGATAATTTTGGTGAAAACAAACTCTTCTCAAGACTATATTTTACAGTCTTCTTTGTTGTCCATATTTGACAGCTTTGTGGAACAACAAAGAAAAGAGAGAAAATATAATTTTTAAACAAAATGTAAACTACCTAATTACTGTCATTTGGCTGAATTTCCCTTCCATTGAGGAAGTATTGCTATAAGTGTATATTATGATATATACAAGTTTTTCTCAAAAATATTTGAAGCTATATCATGAAAAGCATGGAACAGAAACACTTTTTATAAAGAAGAATGCAGTTCTCATTGAAGGGCTTTTTTTTTCCCCTCCTTAATGATTTTTAAATTTATTTCAGGCTGTGGTGGGTCATTGTTGCTGCACTGGCTTTTCTCTCCTTGCAGCGAGCAGGGGCTATGAATTCTGTACATAAAATACATAAACCTGGCTGGGGCTTGCTTGGAGATAGGAGTCCTGACGCTCCTTGTTTTGGTCAGTGCACAGCACTCAATGTCTTCTCTGTTTCCAGCTGTGCTGATTTGGTTTTGCTGCACGTGGAGTTTCTCTAGTTGCAGCCAGCAGGAGCTACTGTCTAATTGCTGTGTGCAGGTTTCTCATTGCTTGTAGCTACTTTAGTTGCAAAGCACAAGCTTTAGAGCACAGGCTCAGTACTTGTGTTGCACAGGCTTGTTGCTTCTAGACGCGTGGTATCCTCCCAGACCAGGGATCAAACCCGTGTCCAGTGCATTGGCAGGTGTAGTCTTTACCACTAAGTGTCTTTCAGCTGAGGAAATCCCAGTATCTTTCAACCAGGATCCTCATGTATCTTTTAACTGAGGGCCTATGTATGTTAATACATTGCATATAAAGTTTGGTGTCCTCAACCAATAACTGGGGGATCTGAAACCAAGAGAGAATCACCCACACTTCTCTGGACTTCCTAAGGAGGAGGATGGGCCCAAGTGGCCCTTCCTGAAATACCAAGGCCAGAATGTCCAAAGCACAGAACGGTGCCTGCTTTTCTCCGTCCTGCTTTCCGAACCTCAGGGTGCACTGTCTCTGGGCCACTGCAGTGACTAATAAGCTTGATCCTCAAAGAAGTGGAATGTTAAGACATTTTTCACCTTAGGACTATTGGTATGAAGTAGCTCATTCTAAGAGTTGTGTGTTTTACATTCTAGCCTGTCATTCCCACACAAAGCTAGTTCTTATTTACTTAAACTGCTAAATAATTCTAATTCCTGGAATATTCCTGGGTCCAGCCACCACCCTACATTAATCCCCACCCCACTCCCACCTACCACCAGCCCAGTGGCCACGCCTGGTTTTAGTTCCCAGGCCTCTGAATCACTTCGGCCTCATCAGTGGGAAACCTTACTTTTGATGATTATTATCCCACAGAATTTCCAGCTTTTATTTTGAAACTGTTACAGATAGTTACTTAAACTAACTATGATTAATCAGTGGTGCAACTCAAGACGTGAACCACTGTGTGTGTGATTAGTCGCTTAGTCATGTTAACTCTTTGGGTCTACATGAACTGTAGCCCGCCAGGTTCCTCTGTCAGTCGGGTTTTCCAGGCAAGAAGACTGGAGTGGGTTGCCATGCCCTCCTCAAGGGGATATTTCCATCCCAGCGAGCGAACCCAGACTCCTGCATTCTTGGTGGATTCCTTTACCATCTGAGCCACCAGTGAAGCACCAAGTACTTGTAAAGCCTGACAAAATGCCTCAGCAACCAAACGATGTAACATGCCATTATCTGCTCTGGCCCACTTGGGCCCGCCCCTCACGCCCAGAAGCGGAGTTCATTAGTCGCCGTTGGGAACGTGTGGTACTGTTTTCCTTTTTTCTTGTTAAAATGTGCCTCTGCTCCCTATCTGTGGTCTTGGGTCACTGGACTTTCTTACTCATCCACCCGTTCCTCCACCCCAAGTAAATTCAATTGTAGACATGGGAGGTTTGATTTCTTTCCGTGTAAAATCCTGACACACATAGTGCATGAAATATATAGTAAATTTTGGGGAAAATCACTTTAATTAAGACATGGCACTTAATAATTTTATAAATATCCTGAAATAAGTGTTCAGGAACTAGTTTAGAATTTTGACTTTCAGGACCGGTGATGGAGCTAGAATTTTTTTCTCCAGTGTTAGAGAGACTTATTACTGTCCTTTCCTGGTTTATATGACCAGAGTAATAAATTGACTACAAAGTCTCTTCATTTTAGGAGATTATTTTCAGTGATGCTAGGTACTTGTATCAGCTAGAATCATTGTATCAGCACTAGAATCAAAGAGAAATATAGAATGGTCGCTGTGCTCTGTCACCTCAGACTCTTTGAAACCCCATGGAGTGTAGCCCACCAGGCTCTGCTGTCCATGGGATTTTCCAAGCAAGAATACTGGGGTGGGTTGCATTTCCTAATCCTGGGGGTCCTTGATTCAGGGATTGAAGCCCCATCTCTTGTAGCTCCTTCACTGGCAGGCAAATTCCCACGGAGCCACCTAGGGACCCTCTATTGTCTGATACTAGTGTAGAAAATTTTCTTTTAATTAAGAAAGTGGGTTTTTATTGGATGTTTTCCAGTCCAATGAAACCCAGTGGGGATAGGGCTGAATTTTCGATTGCTGACAAGTTTGGTGGGTAGTGCTGTGTAATAGTGGGAAAAGATCCTAAGAGACTGGAGAATATGAAGGTATTTGAGGGATAATTTTACATGTTGTGCATTAAGGTTGATTGGCAGTGCTCGACTCAAGCCTGAGAAGATTATATAGGATGGGTGGGGTGAGAAGCAGTTATTGTTCAGTACTTCAGTGGTGTTAGGCTCTTGGCGACCCCTAGCTTCCCATCCTGCATCTCCTGCAGCATGCTGAAACTTGTCCATCCAGTCTGTGATGCCATCCAACCATCTCGTCCTCTGTTGTCCCTTTTTCCTGACTTCAGTCTTTCCCAGCATCAGGGACTTTTCTGAGAGTCAGGTTTTCCCATCAGGTGGCTCTTGCTGGAGGGGGCTTCTTATTCAGTCTCCATCCCTACAATTAGGAGGCCAGGGATGTCAGAAACAGCAGAGACAGCGACTCCTAGAGAAACAGATATTTGAGAAAAGCATGAAGGAGAAGCGTGGCAGCGAAGAGGATTGTGAGGAAGTTGCGAAGGGACAATAGCATGAAAAAGAATCAGCCTTGAAGGTAGCCATTAGGAAAAAGTTTAGAGAAAAGCAAGATTTCTTGGAATTAAAGGTGAACCAGAAAGGGAGGTGGTGGTGTTCATTCCGAGTCTTTACGACCCCTTTATTTCCCAGAGTTTGCTTAATTCTTGATCGTTGATTCGGTGATGGTATCTAACCATCTTATCCTCTGCTGTCCCCTTCTATAGCCTTCAAGGGAGAGAGGCTGTAAATCAGGGGTCCAAAGAGGGACAATGGAGAGGCAGTTCACACACAGAGCCCGCAAAGGGGATACAAGAGTGGGGACCTTGGCTTACAGAGTAATATCCTGCTAGGACAGAAAGGGGACTCCTAGTGAGTGGAGGAGCTGAGAAAGGAAACTGAGAGTAAGCATAGCCACTTGGGGGTGCCAGAGAGGGGAGGAAGGGAAGGCAGAGACGGTGGTAGAAAGGCTGAAATATGGAGATTGAGGATCACCAGGGAGGTTGGAGAGAAAGCATCTTGACTGGGAACAGATGGCAGAGAGGCAGGATGGTAGGTAGGGAAGAAGTAGAGAAGGGCAAGCACAGCAGGAGAGCCGAGGGGAAGAGGAAAGGACACGGAGAAAGAAGTAGGGAAACAGATAAACCAGATGAAGTGGAAACAACTAGTGTGCAGGTGGGGGAGGGGACTAGATCCAGAAGAGTGCTGAATCGATTGGATAAGGATTATTAAGTCGTGATACATTGATTTTTGACTTTAAAATATACTAAGTTTAAAACTTTCTTTTTTAAATTATACAGATGGGAATGAGAATTGCAAAACTTCTGTCTGTAAGACTTGTGCATTTTGTAATTATCTGTATTAAAAGATAATATCCGTGTGCAGAGGCTCTAGAGGTGGGGGCTGCTGCAGTGACTCGATTCTCTCAAAGATGAGTCACCCCCTTCCCTTTCCTGGTGCAGAGTAGAGGTTGTGGGAGAGGAGAAGTGGGGCAAGAACTGACTCTCTTACTACATGATGCCTTTTCCAGGCACATTAAAAATATTCTTTGTGATGGTTTTAACTTTTTGCTTTCTCTTTTCATTTCATTTTTTTTTTTTTTTGTATCTTGGGATAGAGACTAGTTCACTGAACACCTACCTTTTTGTAAACAATTATTCACTTGTGAAATAAGATTTGGTGGACTCCTGTAATTAATTCATGTCTTTCTTTTCTAAATATTGTATATTCTCAATTTTTACTTTGTGCCAAAATTCTTAAGTGAAAAAAAATTTTAATAAGCTGATTCACTTTAGGTTTGTTTTACATTTATTAGAAGCTCATTTGCTGTTTCTTGTTTATGTTATATCTTGAAAACATTTTTTGGGGAACTAATAAATAGTTACAGACCATTATGATTAATACTTTGTATGAATGTCAGTGATCTTTTATATTAAGAGTTACAACCTTATTTAAGCAGTTAGTCTGATACTCCATTTTCCTCTCTTTTATGTGATTTGATACCTAATGAGCTATGAACTGATCTGATGATGCTTCCTCAGGACCAGAAGCTGAGCAACACTGACCCCTGAAATGATGGGCCAAATTGGGTGTGTGACTGTGTGTGTGGCAGTTCTTCTTGGAGGGATAGCCCACTTGTTATGAGAACTTGAAATGGGTCCCAGTCTTCCAAAATGAAAAATGACAATAATAGGATGGAGGTGGGAGCATAGGCTCAGAGTCAGAATCATGACCCGTCTTCTGTGAATAAAGGTCGATGTGAAGGGAGGTCTCCCACCTCCACTCGCTTCCCCGTGACCTCAGGGCAGCATCCTGACTCCTCAGGTGGCTCCACAGCCATTGTCATCCTCAGGTCGCTGCCAGTGCCTCCAGCCTCATCCTGGGAGCCGACCCCATTCTCATGGTCAGTCTGTCCTGGTCACATTCACTTAGTCCGTGTTCATAAACACCAAAACCTTCTCTGTGTTGGATCTTAGTTGCTACATCTACCTTTGATCATTATATCACTGTTGCTCTTGCTCGTTTTTTTTCCTTCAGCTCTAGGCCAGAGAGGTCTCCCCATCTCCTTCTGATATTCTTTGTCATGTTAACCAGGTTTACTGTCTGTATATTAATCACCCTCATCAGAGATGCCCTTCTTTAATTATTTGGAGTCTTTCCTCCTTTTCTTTAATTGAAGGATGCCCCATGTTCCTCTTCCTCCCAGGGTGCTTGCAGCATCTCACTTTGGGGGTGAGAACCTGGAATGTGGGTTGCTCTGAAGAATCCTCAGGGGAGACAGAGCAGACAGGGTCGATGATGATGGTTCTTGTATCTGTTTTGGACATTTCCAGTCTAATTGATCCTTACCCCATATGGACACTTTGTTACTCAAAACCAAAATGATGTGAGGAATCCTGAAAAGCCCAATAGATCTAGTGTCTTGAGGTGCTCCCATGTTTTAGTCTGCTGTGTCACTGCTTACTGCAGCCCCCAGGTCTTCTAAGCTCTGTCCAACCAGGGACCAGTTGCCATCTTGGACAGTAGTTTTGCCTTCCAGCAGATCAGCTGCTCAGTGGCGGATGCTAAGTTTCCTGTGATTAGACTGGTCAGTATTTTAAGGGAGTATGTAGGAGACATCACCTCCCTATCCCCAAACCACCCTGCCGGGGTCCTGCCCTGGTGGATCCAGGGTGATTCAAAGGGGAGATGGATAGGCGAGGAAAAACTTATTTATTTAGAAATATAAAAGGAGATTATGAAGAAATAGTATAGTAGGAAAATTTAGGTGGAGAAAAGAGGCTGAATAACTTGGTTTACGTGGAGAACTAATAAAACTTCAGGACAAGAAGTTTGCACCATCTACGTTAGGCCACCGGTGCTTGTTTGAATAGCGGAGGGCGCCCTGCCTTGGGCTCCCTCTCTCACGGGACTTAAAAGCCGGGGCAAGTAAGTAGACATGGCAAACCTCCATGCCCCAGATGGGAATTCAGCCAGAAAATAGAGTAAGTCATGAGGGAAACCAGTCCAGTGACTGTTCCATCCTCTATTGTCCGGAAAGGATTTTTATACCCTTTTTTTTTTTTTTTGGTACATAGAGATCAATGGATAATATAAAGTTATGCAGCATCAGCAGCCCTGACTCTTACTGAGACCAGACTTTTTCTCTGCATACCTAGTTGTATACACAAGTCTTAGGTGATTTACATCATCTTCTGGCCAGAAGGCCAGTTAACATTTATGGCCCCTTTTCTGATAAGAGTTTGTCAACCAGAAGACTTATTTGCCCTAACAGTGTTGTTCTTCCCAAAGTCTGGTGCCACTCTCAGAAAGCACTAAATAAAGTTACATTCTTACATAGCAAAGACACAACAATTTATAACAAGTAAAAGGCGTACATTGATTTATAACAAAGAGAAAAGTAACTCAAAAGTCTAGTGTTGCTAACATCAAAACTACTATATTCCTATTTTGATATCCCAATTACATTGATTAATATCCTTCAGGTGTATAAAAGATAAAGAATATGGAGGCCTGGCAGCAGTCATTGACTCAACAGTGAAACCCATCACCAGTATAATTTTTAGCTCTTTAGAAAAGGCTTTGTATCTTTAATATGCTTTAACCTTTGTGCCTCTCACAGTTGGGGGCTGTAAGCAATTCAGAAGTTGTAAAAGTCCGGGGGAACCTGTCAGGCAAGTTAGAGAGCCAGCAGAGGGGTTTGAGCTGAAACATTCCTTTCATATGCAGGAGACTGAAGCCCTGAATTAACTTTTTCCAGAGAATGTCAGAAGAGTGGAAAAGCACAGTACAATAAGGCAGGCAGACTCTGGTTTTGGGGGATAGATATTCAGGAAAACTCAGGGGGAACGCCTGAAGCCAGATCACGCCTTTGCGTTTTGTCGGGCTTCCTTCCTCATGACCTTTGCCATGGGTGGGATTCCTCACGTTGGCTCCCAGCATCACCCCCCCTTTAATGAGCTGGGATATTTTCCAGTTAGTATGAGAAGGGAGAACAGGAGCCAGTGAAATTGGGGCTTCTCTCTCCTGACTTCTTTACTGAACTCAGTCCAGCCATCCTTCAACTACTTAACGTCCCCATTGCTAACAGGTTTTCGCAAGATGACCAGCTTCTTGGTCTCTATACTGAGTGCCCAGTGTCCTTAGATTTGCAGCTAGGGTGCATTTGTGTTGCAGTGCCATGCCTAGAGGTCTCTGCTCTTGTTTAGCTGTGCATGGAGAAGAGGTAGAAAACTGGGAGAAAGTGAGGGGGAGAGTGTCAGGGTTTCCAGGAGGGTTGTGGGAGCAGGAGTGTGCCTTTTAATGAACCCGATAAATGGTGCGTGTGTGTGAGAGAGAGACAAGCATAGTTGTGAGATCATGGGGTGTGTGGACCTGTTGACAAAGGCGGTCTCAGTTCTGGCTGGAGGCCCTGGACATGGGCTCATGGCTAATTGTGGGCCGAGTGGAATGGTGGGCATCCCAGTGTCTTAGCTCAGTTTTCCTGGGACACAGATGCTGTGACTGAGGTTTGCATGACTGGGTTTAATTGGGAATCTCGTGATCACACCTGTGGAGGAAGGAAGGCTGTGGGATTGGAAAGAATAGTGTTATCCTGCAGTGTGTTAGAAGCACGGCCTGAGCTGAGCCCACAGGGAGGTCTGGGTGCAGGAGGATGGGCACAGTGGTCCCAGAGAAGGGGGCGTAGTCCAGGAGGTGCGCCACCGTACTCCATCCACACAGTGGATTTTTTGTGGTCTTTAAGGAAGGTGAGAATTAAGTATGCAACCCATAGAATAACTGTCAGTAAAACCCCAGAGATCACTTTATGGGTTACCTTGTTATTTTCTGTTATTTTGAGTTGCTTATGAAGAAGGTTTCAGATGCATTTGGAAGGTTAAAAAAAAAAAACAAAAAACAGAGCTTGGAGTGTTTCTGTGGAAGATATTGAAGTCACATTGAGGTATGTGCATCAGCCTACACATCTGTCTTTTATTATTAGAGTTTGGAAATAACAGTTTGGGGACTGGCTGGGGTCACTGACTAAAATGAAGATGCCTTGAGTCTGGTTGGTGTTTGGCTGTCTTCTTGAGTATTATTCCATCATAAATGGAGGAGTTGTTAAGACTTTGAACTTTCTGGGGTTTGCATAGCAGGATGGGTCAATTATTACTAGGTGTCTGGGGAGTGTGTTGGAACAGATGGAGGTTTGAAAGTTTCTTTCGGCCTTGAAGGATATTAATTGGCCCTGGGCTTTGATGGCAGAAGGATTCCTTCAGGGTGGGGCCTTCAAATCGCCTGATGTCGGGAAGGAGTGTTCCTAGAATCCAGAGACCTCAACTCTACAGCAGCCTATACTACAAAGGCTTGTTCTGGACGTTCAGTGCGGAGGTTCCTCAATGATTAAAAACAGAACATACATAGGATCTTGCATTCTCACTCCTGATTCTATTTCCAAAGGAAGAAAAATCAGAATTTTTAAAAAAGTTTATGTATTTGGCTTCGCCTGTGTCCTGCAGAATCTTTGGTTTCGGTGCATGGACTCTCTAGTTGTGGTGCTCGGGCTTAGTTGCTCCACCGCATTTGGGATCTTAGTACCCCCACCAGCAATTAAACCCACATCCCCTTTGCAGCTTGGCAGGTTCTTAACCACTGGGCCACCGGGGAAATCCTTTGCAAAACCAGTGTTATGAAGGAGTTACCTGCACTCTCATAACCAATACTGCATGATTCAAAACAGCCATTTGTTAGAGAAACAACCTGAATATCTGTTGTAGTCAAAGTGGATAATGAAAACCTGTTGTGTGTATGAGACAGTCTGTGTCCTGGGGACCTTTATTGCAGTGCTTGCACCTGGACGAACCCTTTGACAACAGACCGTAATGAAAGTGTAACGAAACGAAGAAGCCATAACCACACTCCTGTGGGGTCAGCAATTCTGAACAGTAAGGAGGAAAAGGGCCAAAACCAACTGTTATCTGAGTCTCCATGAGCAAAAGAGGTCACTGCCTGTTACCCCTGCCCACAGCACTACCAGGGGATCTGGGGGTCAGATCACCTCAGCTTCTGACCTTAACCACCAATCCATAACCTACCTGCACCCTCACTTAAGGGACCAGCTTGCCCCCTTTTGGGAGGAGCAAGGACACCCACTTCTTGTTATCACTTCCCCTTACTGCAGCAGGAGTCCCAGTAAAGCCTTCCTTTAATTTCTCCTCTGATGTCTTAACTATTTCTATTGATTAAAAAGCTCAAGCATCCAGGTTGGTAACCTGTAAGTGTAACTTAGTCATTCAGTCGTGTGTGACTCTTGCAACCCCATGGAGTGGAGCCTCTGAGGCTCCACTCCATGGGATTCTCCAGGCAGGGATACTGGAGTGAGCTGCCATTCTCTTCTCCAGAAGGGCATGTTCCCAACCGAGGGGTCAAGCCCGGGTCTCCAGCATTGCCAGTGGATTCTTTACCATCTGAGCTACCAGAGAAGTCCTGGGTTGTAGCATACACTCAGAGAAACACAAATACATATATAATGACATATTATGCACCCACAAAAATGGTGATTTTTGTCACTTGGGCCAATTGGATGAATGTAGAGAATATTATGCTAAGTGAATTAAAGTTGAAGTTAAGTCGCTCAGTTGTGTCCGACTCTGCAACCCCGTGGACTGTAGCCCACCAGGCTTCTCCGTCCATAGGACTCTCTAGGCAAGAATACTGGAGTGGGTTGCCATTTCCTTCTCCAGGATCGAACCCAGGTCTCCCGCATTGCAGGCAGACACTTAACCTCTGAGCGACCAAGGCAGATAGGAAAAGACTGATTGTATGTGCTTGCTTACATGTGGAATGTAAAAATGTGAAACCGCTAGTAGCAGACAGGGGGATGATGGTTATCTGGGGCTGGGAGGTGGGGAAGATGAGGAGATGTTAGTCAAAAGGCAAAGACTTTGAGTTGTAAAATGAGAGTATCCTGGGGAGGTGTGTGCAGCATGCTGACCGTAGTTAATCCTATTCTGTTACTGCATCCTGGGAATTTGTCAAGTGGGTACGTCATCAGTGTTGTCACCACACAGAACTTGTGAATTTGGAGGTGATGGTTGTGTTGGTTCGTGGATTGTGATAAATATTTCACAGTGTAGACATGTGTCACATGATCACATCGTGCATGGTATGTATACACATCCCTTCTTGTTAGTCCGTTCTATGTCAGTCAGGCTGGAAAAGAAGAAAGTGGGAGGTAGGTTGGGCTTGACCCCTTGATTGGTATTCAACCCAGGCTTCACATGAGATCATGAGCCATTTTGCCCAGGCATGTTTTGTACCCCTCCCCCAACAGACATGCTCCTCAGGTTCTCGTGTGGGGCCTCGCCCCAGGTATGTGCACAGGCCGCAGATGATTCTGATCTGGACTCTGCATTGAGCATCAGGGCTCTTAGTCTCCACTTCTGAGACTGAGATCAGGCCCTCGGGAAAGGAAGGGCGCTCTGCTCTGAGTGGGGCTGGACCAGGGCCTGCTGTGTGACCTGAAGGGCATCGTTGGGTGAGCAGAGGTGCCCTGTGCTGCTGTGTACATGAGGCTTCACCAGGAGGGGAGTGTGATCCGAGGGAAAGTGTGGGAAAGTCCCGTGTTGGACTCTGTGCCGGAACTGAGTGTCCTGAGTCCCTCCTGAGACAGTGGGCACAGAGGACTGTCCGTTCCACATGGTGAGGGCTTCCCTGTGTGTGTGGTTGGAACTCCTGTACATGCACAATCAGCCAGGGCCTTCCCTCAGGACCTGTCATCTCCACTTAGATCCCATCTCCCCATGACCTGGTGACCTGGCCCTTGTGAGGAGGCTCCGCTGAGCACCGTCCTGGGCAGGGCTTCTCACCCACAGGATGGAGATGTGGTCTCTGTGCTGTTGGACAGCAGGGATAGCTTAGGGCCCATCAAGATGTGCTATCTGCTTTCTGTCAACCTGGATAAAGAAGCTGCACATAGATGTGAAGTATTAACATGCACAGTGCATGCCAAAATTTGGAAAAGAGACCAATGAGGGAAATCAGTCCTGGCTTTTTATAGTACATTTAAAACTAAATGAGGACTCATTTTGGAGTGAAACGGAAAGTTCAGAAAGAGATGTCAGTGCTAGGCAGTGTTTCATTACAGCATCTAATTTAAACTATGAAATATAGTTTGCTAATTATTTATTCTTCCTTTTTGGCCACATGATGCAGCTTGCAAGGTCTTAGTTCCCTAAGGAGGCATTGAACCTGAAACCCTGTGGCGGAAGTGCGAGATCTTAAACCCTGGACTGACAGGGAATTCCCCCAACTTTCCTAATCTTGATGCAATATTTGGTCATGGAATGAAAAGATAAACTTTGGATTCTGTTAATAACTACATACCTAACATTAATCAGGAAGCAACAGTTATAACTGGACATGGAACAATACACTGGTTCCAAATAGGAAAAGGAGTACATCAACGCCGTATATTGTCACCCTGCTTATTTAACTTATATGCAGTGTACATCATGAGAAACGCTGGGCTGGAAGAAGTACAAGCTGGAATCAAGATTGCAGGGAGAAATATCAATAACCTCAGATATACAGATGACACCACCCTTATGGCAGAAAGTGAAGAAGAACTAAAGAGCCTCTTGTTGAAAGTGAAAAAGGAGAGTGAAAAAGTTGGCTTAAAGCTTAACATTCAGAAAAAGATCATGGCATCCGGCCCCATCACTTCATGAAAAATAGATGGGTAAAAGCGGCTGACTTTATTTTTCTGGGCTTCAAAATCACTGCAGATGTTGATTTCAGCCATGAAATTAAAAGATGCTTACTCCTGGAAGGAAAGTTATGACCAACCTAGACAGCATATTAAAAAGCAGAGACATTACTTTGCCAACAAAGGTCCATGTAGTCAAGGCTATGGTTTTTCCTGTGGTCATGTGTGGATGTGAGTTGGACTATAAAGAAAGCTGAATGCTGAAGAATTGATGGGTTTGAACTATGGTGTTGGAGAAGACTCTTGAGAATCCCTTGGACTGCAAGGAGATCCAACCAGTCCATCCTAAAGAAAATCAGTCCTGAGTGTTCATTGGAAGGACTGATGTTGAAGCTGAAACTCCAATACTTTGGCCACCTCATGCAAAGAGCTGACTCATTTGAAAAGACCCTGATGCTGAGAAAGATTGAGGGTGAGAAGAGAAGGGGACAACAGGGATGAGATGGTTGGATGGCATCACACACTCAATGGACATGGGTTTGGATGGACTCTGGGAGTTGGTCATTGACAGGGAGGCCTGGCATGCTGCAGTTCATGGGGTTGCAAAGACTCAGACACAGCTAAGTGACTGAACTGAACCTAACATTAAGAGTAAGATCATATTACTATATTTAAACTTATTTTTCTGCTGTACTGTCTCTTCATTGTTTCAGTGGCTTTTATCTAGTTCTGGCGAATGGTAGCCACTCCCTAGTTGCAGTGTGCAGATTTCTCATTGTGGTGGCTTCTCTCATCTTTCTGCACAAGCTCTAGAGCCCGCTGGCTTCAGTAGTTTCACCTGCTGGTCTAGAGTGCTCTGGCTCAGAAGTTGAGGCTCATGGGCTTAGTTGTCTCTTGGCATGTGGGATCTTACCGGACCAGGGATCAAACCTGTGTCTCTGGATTGGCCAGTGAATTCTTTACCACTGAGCCACCAGGGTAGCCCTCATATTATTTGTAAGTACAGGTATTTTTATACTGATTAGAATAAATCCTCTGTATATTGTTTTCTGCTTGTATTTTCATTTTTTGAGGTACTATAAGATAATGTAGAGGAGTTCACTGGAAGTACAGTGGATAAGAATGTGCCTGCCCATGTATGGTGCGTGAATCCCATCCCAGGCCCAGGAAGATGCCTCAGAGCAACTATGCCCAGGCGCCACAACTACTGAGCGTGAGCTCTGGAGCCTGGCAGCCATAACTACTGAAACTCACACATTCAGGAGCCTGTGCTCCAACACAAGAGAAGTCACTGCAATGAGAAGCCCATACACTGCAGCTGCAAATTCAGAAAGCCTGCCCACAGCAACAAAGACCCAGAAAAACCAAAATGAATAACTTTAAAATACATAGAATGAAGACAAATTACTGAAGTACAAATTGATGCATTTTTAATGTCCCAAAGATGCTGAAATACACATGAATAAAAGAAAACGGAAGTATCATCCCAGAATGTGTCAAAAGGCATCTCATTGGTGTAGGAAATGGCCACCCACTCTAGTATTCTTGCCTGAAAATCCCATGAACAGAGGAGCATGGCGAGCTAATATGAGGTCACAAAGATCTGACACAACTAAGTGACTAAGGAGCAGCAACCTCCACACACAGTAGAGTGAGTTCTGGAAAACAAATCTAAACCTCTGTTTTACCTCCTGCAAATTCTTCAGTGACTTCCAGTTACTTTTGGAATAAAGTCCTAAATCCAAAGATCTTGTAGAAAGCAGCCTTTACCTGGCATCACCCCTCTTTGTTCCCTGTGTCCCAGTCAGACTGACAGGCTTTCTGTTCACTAAATATCTTCCTGCTTCAGAGCCAGCACTCAGGCTGTTCTCTCTGCTTGCAACACTCTTCCATTTCCCACGTTGCCAGTCCTACGTGTTTCCTCCTCACGGAGACCTTGTCTGATTTCTTGATGTACGTCAAGACTTTCCAATAAATCTTCTCTTAGCACCGGGCCTGGTTCAGAGCACATGTTGCAATAGTAGTGTTAAAATTATGGATGTAATTGGGTGGCTGGCTGCTAGACTGTAAGCTCCATCATGTTCACTGCTGTACTCCCAGTTTGGGGCCCATGTTGACACTCAGTAAATTTGGATGGAAAGGAAAAATAAAGACAGGTCTTCCTTGTTTCAACCAGTTGTGTGTTTACATTTGCATGTGTCAGTGCATGGATCTGTAATTCCATGAATTTATTACAGAACATCATCTCATAAACATGTTTTGTGCTTTGTAACAGTTGAAATCATATCTTAAGTGTTTTCCATTCCCTTAAGTTTTTTTCTACCTCATCACTTGAATGATCGGGACAGTCGTAAGAGTATTGATATTGTGTGGTTGGTGGGAAGAGCGGGTGACCCTGTACAGTGACCATTTATTCTATAGTCGTGTCTGACTCTTTGCAACCCAATGGGCCATAACCCTTCAGGCTCCTCTGTCCCTGGAATTCTCCAGGCAAGAATGTGGGAGTGGGTTGCCATGCCCTCCTCCAGGGGCATCTTCCCCATGCGGATATCAACACCATGTCCCCTGCATTGTAAGCGGATTCTTTACTGCTGAACCTCTGCAGAAGACCAGATACATACGTATTAAACTATATATTATACTGTTCCCTGTGCATTCAGAAGGAGGTAGATAGCAAATTAATTTTGAAAATTTTCTGTCCATCTATCATGTCCATCATTTCTTGGCTGACAAAAGATCTGGGATTCTACACCTCCATTGCACATCAACTTTCTTGAAATTATTTCAGGTATTCTCAGAGAACTCTTTGTGGATACACTTTCCTGCTCTGGTACTTAACTCGTTGATTCCTTAGGTTCAGTTGTCAGTCCCAGCCACCTGATCTCAGATGCTATTGCCTCATTTCTTAACTGTTTGATCTGAGCAATTTCTTAAAATGTTGACAGAGTTTTCTCCCCAGTCAGATGGACACAGATCTTTCTCTAATGTGCTGTTATGTTTCTTTCAAGTTCATCTGTGTAAAGTCTTTAGAATAATGCTTAGTGTGTATGAAGTGTTGAGCACCTGTCATCAGTGTGATGATGTCATCATCACCACAAAGTGTGTTCTTTTAACACTGCTGTGGACTTGGTTGTCTGAAGACACCAGTCTTGCTGTAAGTCATCTAGATAGTGAATGTCCCTCCGTGTGTAGAGTGTAACACTTCTGCGTAGACAACTCACTGATTGAATTTATTGGTATATTCTTCATGTATTGTCCACAGAAGTGATGAATTCATGTTGATTGGAAAATGTCATAGTCTTATGAAACAACAGGAAATTAGAGACCGACAATTTGTTCCAAATAGCTTTTAATGGATCTATCAGAATATTACATTACCTAAATTGATCCTTACCTCTCTAACCTCTTCTCATTTAATGTGAAAATAATCCTCCTCAGCGCCTGTTAATGAAATGTGCTTTCATTTCAGACGCAGTTGACCACTGAGGATGTGGACATCAAGTTCACTCCAGAGGAGTGGGAATGCCTGGACCCTGCTCAGAGGGCCTTGTACTGGGACGTGATGGTGGAGACCTATAGGAACCTGTCGTCTGTGGGTGAGGATCGCTTCCCTGTGAAGTCGGATTCTGGTTTCGGGGGTATCTCTGCATTTTCCCTCTGTGTCTCTTGGGATCCCCTGTTTTGCTTGACTGAGTTTACAGCCTTATTGATTCAGAGATAAAAAGCTTCATGATTGGCATCAGGACTATAAGCTTGTCCTTTCTTCAGGTGCTTTGCCCAGTGTGTGATACACAAGTTTCTCTATAGCTTGAGTATTTTTTTTTTTCAGGGCAGAATTTTTAAAAATCATTTATTCATGAATCTGGAATGGATTCCCTCTCCTCCAACCCCCACACACGATGACAAGAGGAAAAGATGGCAAACAATGGTGTCCAGTCTTATTACACAGTGAGGATACAACTCTCAAATCAGTCTACTGATCACAACAAAGAGGATGCTAACATCAATGAACTCAACACGATCACGTTTAAGAAGTTCATCAAAATCGGGTCTTTCTTCTGAAAGAGGATTTGGAGTACGACCTCAGACAAGAATAACAGTACAGTTCTCTCCTACAATGTCTATTTCACCGCACTCTGCCTCCAGAGGAGCTAGCTAGTCAAGTTCAGAGTTCACTGGGGGGTGGGGGGGTGCTGCCTTGCCAGTTTCAACCTCAGGCTCTTAGTCTCCTGGAGGTCAGATCAGCTAATGTCCAGAAGTTGTGTGTGAGTGTGTGTGCACATGCACATACACATGCGTGCACACGCATTCAGTCACTCAGTCCTGACTCTTTGTGACCCCATGGACTGCAGCCCACCAGGCTTCTTTGTCCATGGGATTTTCCAGGCAAGAATCCTGGAGTAGGTTGCCATTTCCTTCTCCAAGCTTGAGTATTTTTAAAGCTGATTTCCAACTTTAAAATATCCAATTCCCTGTTTTCTACCCCTGTGTTCTTGGTTCAGTAGTTCTTGGAAAGGGTCTATACATGCATGTCTGTGTGCTTGCTTGCTTCAGTCGTGCCTGACTCTTTGCAACCCAGTGGACTGTAGCCTTCCAGGCTCCTCTATCCATGGGATTCTCCCAGCCAGAGTACTAGAGTGGGTTCCCATGCCCTCGTCCAGGGAAATCGTCCCCACTCAGGGGTCGAACCCACATCTCCTGGGGGGCAAATGGATACTTTACCTTTGAGCCACCAGGAAAGCCCAGATATCTGCATGTTTTACTGTGTATTATACTGTTTCCTGTGCATTCAGTAGGATGCAGATAGTAAATTAATTTGTGAATATTTTTCTGTCCGTCTATAATTTAAATCACTTTTTGGCTGACAGAAGAGGTGAGATTCTACACCTGGCAAAGCAGGAGACACAGAATCTAGTCCTCTCTAAAGCAGGAGTCTGAGCTTGCTTCTAACCTGGCTGGACACTGCCCTGACTGTAAGTGCCCTGACTGCCTGCTGTGAGTGCAAGGCTTGCAGCACCAGGGATAAGATAAGGGACAAATCTTGAGATTGTCGAGCCCTTGGAGGGGCCCTGGCCTACTCATCCCCAGGCTTAGCAACATTATAGGTTTTGTAAGACAGACAAATAGCATTAACATAAAAGCAGAAGTGCTGTTTGTTCACAGATTGCTGATGATAACAGTTTGCATCCTGGGATTATAAGCAGAAAGTCTCACCCATGATCCTAACATGCTGCCTGGGACCTTTTCCCCACTGGGTCTCCAGATGGGCTATGTCCTGGGACTTCCCAGCACAGTGTGGAGTCTGGATGTTGGTCAGAACCCAATTTGGTGATATATTTTCTGCTGTTTCTACTTATCTTTTGTTTCAGTGTTAGCATATTGAAAGTCAGCTTGATAATTCTATAAGTATTTGTATTATTTATTTCTACAGAACGAGTGGCTTATTTTGTTAACAAATATTTGAACCTGAGACAAAAGTAACAACTTTTGGCAAAACTTTAATTGGCCCTGTGAGCAGTATTTGTGAGACAAAAATGCCACTCTGTAAGAAGAAAGAGATTAAGGTTGATGAAGTTTTTATTGCCTAATGGGATGATTCACCTTTCTACTAGTTAGCTAATACATGGGACGTCTTCACTGAATGGTGTGAGAATTGGAACCTTAAATTAAAGAGGGCTATACCCTTAGAAGTTACTGAATATTTGTGACTCTCGCCTATTGAGAAAGGATAAGAATGCCATGCTGGATGAGAGGCTGGATCCTCCTCTCTCCTACCATGAGGTACATAAAATGAAAGTGAAAGTAGCTCAGTCATGTCGGACTCTTTGCAACCCCATGGACTATAGAATCTATGGAATTCTCCAGGCCAGAATACTGGAATGGGTAGCCTTTGCTTTCTCTGGGGATGTTCCCATCCCAGGGATCGAACCCAGGTCTTCCACATTGCACGGGAATTCTTTACCAGCTGAGCCACCAGGGAAATACATGAGGTACATAAATCGAGCTTAAAATTGTCTGAAGAGAAGTTATAACTGGAAACAGAATTATGTGATTAGTGAGGATGATTGTGCATATTACAATAACAAATTATATATTAGCTGATCAGCTCCTCACTTTATAAGTTGGCTCTCTCTCTTGAACTGGCCCACATCTCTAACAGTGTCCCCCACTGCCTTTTCTGTCTCTGTTATCTTTGTCCTATTGTGGCCTTTCACCCATCCCAACCCTCTGTCTCTCTCTCCATCAGCTAGTCCCCTCCCTACTTCCCCTGTCTCTCAGTGGGTAGAAGGTGTCCAGTTTCCCCCAACCCAGCCCCTACTCTAGCAAGTTTCTTTACCCCTTCAGATTCTTCTGATCAAGTGAAGACCCCCATCTCTCCAGATGGACAATCTATGATTTTTATCATCCATCTGCCCCTGTTCAGTTCAGTTCAGTTCAGTTGCTCAGTCGTGTCCGACTCTTTGCAACCCCATGAATCGCAGCATGCCAGGCCTCCCTGTTCATCACCAACTCCCGGAGTTCACTCAGACTCACGTCCATCAAGTCAGTGATGCCATCCAGCCATCTCATCCTAGGTCGTCCCCTTCTCCTCCTGCCCGAATCCCTCAGAGTCTTTTCCAGTGAGTCAACTCTTCGCATGAGGTGGCCAAAGTACTGGAGTTACAGCTTTAGCATCATTCCTTCCAAAGAAATCCCAGGGCTGATCTCCTTCAGAATGGACTGGTTGGATCTCCTTGCAGTCCAAGGTGCTCTCAAGAGTCTTCTCCAACACCACAGTTTAAAAGCATATGCCCCTGTTAATCACAGTGAATTTGAGCACTGTTTGCTCTGTATTTTAGATATAAAACTGTGACTATAGAAAGGGATGATAAGTTTTCTGACAAAGGGATTGCTGTGATATTCTTTAGACTCTGGAGGAAACTGGTTAAAATGATTTTTCCTTTATTTTTTTGGAAGTACAAAATGATTTCTTTTTGCATATGGAATAAAAACAGCTAGCTTCTTAAAAGCCCTGCCTACAGAAAAGCTTGAAGTTAACCTTTACCAGGGATCCCAGATGACACTAGTGGTAAAGAAGCTGCCTGCCAGTGTGGGAGGTGGAGGAGATGGGGGTTCAATCGCTGGCTTGGGAAGATCCCCTGGGGGAGGGAATGATACTAACTCCAGTAGAGTCAGAGAGACATTTTAAATCTGTCTGAATTTATGCATGTCTCAGTGTGTCTTTGTTTTTGGATAGTATTGCTGAGGTTTATTTGTAAATGAGCTCTTACTCAATTGGCTTTAAAAGAAAGTAAATACTTGGGCTTTGCTGGTGTCTCAATGGTAAGGAATCTGCCTGCCAGTGCAGAAGACAGGTTTGATCCCTGGTCCAGGGAGACTCTAAATACCGCAGAGCAGCAAAGCCCATACACCACCACTACTGAAGCCCACGTGCTCTAGAGCTCATGGTCCACAAGAGAAGTAGTTACAATGAGAAGCTCATTCACCACAACTAGAGAGTAGTTCCCGCTCAACACGAGAGAAAGCCAGAGCAGTGATGATGACCCAGTGAAGCCAAAAATAATAAGTAAATTAAAAAAAATTAAGTGCGTACAATCAATTACAAGAGATATTAACCTAAATGAATTTCAGGTTCACGTGAACTGGGAAATATTCAATGTTAAATATCTAGTATTAATGTTTGCTCATCTAATTAAGACATGTCTTGAGTCAGGCACATTGGGTAATACTTCTATTGTATTGCACTCAGAGATTTAAGACTATTGATGAATATGTTTGGTGCTACCCTGAGATGCTGTTTATAAGACAGCAAATGTTTTTAGAAGTTTTCAGTGTTATTTATGCTCACCGATCTAGAAAATGCTAATAGAAAGCTCAGTTCATGGTTGCTTAAGGAAAGTAAGATGTGTGTTTTTCAGTAAAGATGTGAGAAATGAAATTGAGTTTGGATGCTCATAGCAATGAGTGGAAGTGAGTGGAAGCTGGAAGCAAGGTCTTTGTTTCCCAGACCAAGAGTCTTGACCCTTGGACCACAGCAGCCAACAGATAGGGCTAAGGTCCCTAGTCTTGCCTGCCTAGTCAAGAAAAAATTCAGATGAAGAAGCACAAGGTAAAGAATAAAGGAAAATGTTTATTGAATGGAAAAGTACATGCAGAAGGGCGCATGGGCTAGCTCAGAGAGCGAGCCCCACCTTTGGTAAGTGTCTATTCTTTTTAAAGGTACAGTTTTACAGATGTTTGTCTCCCCTTGGGCCAGTCACCTTCCTTTGTCCTCTCTGGTTAATTTGTCTCAGGCCCCTCCCCTGGGATGTGAACACACACCCTAACTAAGCTGTGTCTCAAAGTGAAGGCTTCTGGGAGAAGCAAGACTCGTTATGGCCTGAATTATCCTCTAATTTGATCTCAAGCAACCTTTCTGCACATATGTAGTGTCTTCATTAACAGACAGGATTTTTTTCACTTCTTTGTCCTTGCCATTATTCCCTTGAGGTTAGAGACAAAGACTGGCTATTTACCCTGTATTTTTTGGCTATAGATTCCACAACTGGAGCTCATCTATCTCTTGTCTCAGGGAATGCAGAGAGAAGGATGACTGCTTGTAGATGTCCAATCTGGAGCCCATCTGTCTCCTATGTGAAAATTATATTTCAGTAGGGAAAAAAAAATTGGTCTGATTTACAGGTGGCTGTTTACAAATGAAAAAAAAATGATTAAAAAAAAAGAGAGAGAAGTTTATGGAATGTGGACCCCAAGAAAAGAGGTCCCAAAGGGTAGGTCTTTCTATGATCTGTAGCAGTGTGTCATTTGACTTCTGTCAGTGTTGTTGCTTGACTTTGGGGAGCATGTGATGAGATGTTTCAAAGGGATCTAATTCCTCTTTGTCCCCTTTCTGTGCTGGATTCTGTGGGATGTCCACTTTTTGGTCCATGTAGAGCAATGGTAACACCTCCAGAGCTGTAATCCCTGGAGCCAGCCTGGTTCTCTTCCAATTTGCTGCACTTGGGAGACCTCATTAGAAGAAGGGAAGAGAATGGCCAATCTTTGATTGCATTTGGTGTCTCTGATCCTACACAGAGCTGCCTTCAACCTGGCTTCCTGTTCAGAACCCTCAGCTATTCCTGTTGTTATTGCTTTTACCACAACCTTCAGGGGTGTGTGTAACAGGAATGTGGTTTGGATCTTCTGTGATCGTAACTCAGGAAGCTTGTAAGGACAGTGGACTCAGATCTTCTCTTCGATCCCGTCTTGCATATATGAATCAGGCTCCGGGTTCCTTCCGCCCATGCTCATACTGTACAAAATGACCCGTGCTCATCCACTGAACCACATTTTCAGGACACGACTTCAATTGATATGTGGGGGGTTGGTACTTGGGAAACCATTTATAGGTGAGGTGGCTGAGTAAGGCTGTTAGTTACGTAGATCAGTTCTTGTGTCTCACTTGACCTTATCTTTTTAAAGTCCTGAAGTTTGTTGTAACCTTTTGTAATCTGTTCTGCCCAAGTGGGCCCTACTGGTTAGGAATATGTATGAATCTGTAGGTCTGGGTTTCAGTCCCGCTTTGCTCTTTACTTTCATGTGCCACGGAGTTGTGTACATGAACCCTGTGAATCCACCTTTGAAAAACTGAGGTAATTAGTGCTCTTAGGTGTCAGAGAATTTTGACTGCTTTAATGAAAGGTCAGAAGTTGCTTTTTTAAAAAAAAATTTACTGAGCCATGTGGCAAAAACAGTGTCAGACTTTATTTTGGGGGCTTGAAAATCATTGCAGATGGTGATTGCAGCCAAGAAATTAAAAGACGGTTACTCCTTGGAAGGAACGTTATGACCAACCCAGATAGCATATTCAAAAGCAGAGACATTACTTTGCCAACAAGGGTCTGTGTAGTCAAGGCTATGGTTTTGCCAGTGGTCATCTATGGATGTGAAAGTTGGACTGTGAAGAAATCTGAGTGCTGAAGAATTTATCCTTTTGAACTGTGGTGTTTGGAGAAGACTCTTGAGAGTCCCTTGGACTGCAAGGAGATCCAACCAGTCCATTCTGAAGGGGATCAGTCCTGGGTGTTGTTTGAAAGGAATGATGCTAAAGCTGAAACTACAATACTTTGGCCACCTCATGTGAAGAATTGACTTATTGGAAAATACTCTGATGCTGGGAGGGATTGGGGCAGGAGGAGAAGGGGATGACAGAGAATGAGATGGCTGGATGGTATCACTGACTCGATGCACGTGAGTTTGGGTGAGCTCTGGGAGTTGATGATGGACAGGGAAGCCTGGCGTGCTGTGATTCATGGGGTTGCAAAGAGTCGGACACGACTGAGCGACTGAACTTAAACTGTGGCAGGTGGGATTTTATTTATCCATTAGGTATGGAATCTGTACCCCCTACAGTGTAAGCGTATAATGCTATTCACTGGACCATCAGGAAATTTGCCTCAAATGTTACTTTTGCTTAAAATACGTATTTACTTCATGTCATGCTTATTGTGACATGTCTCTGCCTACATTACATCTTGTTTATTGTTAGTTTATATTTTGTTCTGAAGAATGTCTCTGACTGTAGGTAATAAGTTTTAAATAATATTGCTTCTTTATAGCAGATTCTTTACCTCTCAGCCATAAGAAACACCCCAAAGCTTGTTCCTTTACATATGTCTTGCAGCTGATGAACCGAGTAGTGAAGGATACTGTATAGATAGGCAATTGCTATAGTGAATGACTGTTATTTAAATAGAGAATGTTTCCTTTACTAATTATTTGTCATTTAAAGATGACGGTCTTCATGTTTTACACAGTATAATGGACACGAATGGCTTCTTATAAAATGCTTGAATGTCTATCTACTGATAGATTTATAAGAGGTATTTATAAAAGTGTTTTTTTTTTTTTATTATTTTAGGGGATTCCCTGACAGTCCAGTGGATAGGATTCAGCAGTTTCATTGCAGTGATCCTGGGTTTAATCCATGGTCAGGGAACTAAGATCTCATAAGCCTTGTGATGGGATGGAGAGGGGTCAACAAATTGTTTCTTTTCATTATGCAGTATTTGTTGAACAGTTGTCAACTGCCATTTATATTTTACAATATTTCTTAGAATGCTTCCTTTGGATTATTTACCATTACAATATATTGCCTTGTTGATCCTTCCTTGCTCAGTTGTTTAGTCATGTCTTACTCTTTGTGATGTCATGCACTGTAGCCCACCAATCTACCCATCCATGGAATTTTTACTATTTTTTATCCTCAATTATGAGACAGAAGTGTGTTTACTACCAAGTAAAAAGAACTTTGAGATCATGGTGGGAAAGATCTTTTTCTTTGAGATGTGACATGGGTTTGCATAAAAAGAGTGTTTTCTGATTCTGTTTTTGAAATTTGGCTACCCAAAAATCAATTTGAATTCTATGTAATCGCTCTTTTTTTTTTTTTTTAAGACTTCTATTCCTTTAGTGTTCCTTATATTTTTAGTTCATCATTAGGAAGATTCATAATACTATTCAGGATGGGTATGACTTTTGGTATAATATCATGTGTTCAACATGAAAGAATATTTGTGAATTGTTATTAATTGGATACCTGTGGTTCTTTATCTCTTGTAGATGTGTCTCATATACATATGACCATGAAATTACAAGCAAAAGGAAACAGTGGAAAAGGAGAAATTATTCAAAGAGTGATGTTTGGAAGAGCCAAAACCCATGAAATTAAAGATTATTTCCTGAGGAAGATACAGGAAACTGTGCATGGTTTTGAGAATCTGTGGACAGATGATGAAAGAAGAGACAATGGAATATTTATATCCTATATCAAAAATCTCACTGATGGAAGAGATCATCAGAGTAGAAATGATGCAGGAGATAAGCCTGTTGAAAGGCGCAGATCAAACTTTCATGATGAATTGCAGATGCTTCAGTCTGAAGGGACAGTTTTTGAATGTAGTCAAGTTGTAACAGATATCAACAGTAGCCCCTCAGGTTTGCCAACTCAGAGAACTCATAGTGTCCGCAAAGGCATTTGTCATAAACGTGAGAGTGCTGTTATGCATCCCTCAGAACAGGCCCCAGACCAAGAAGAACACAGGAAAAAACCTTACAAAAGTAATGAGTGTGGCATACCCTTTCTTCAGGACTCAGAACCCACTAGACATCAAAGAATCCATACAGGAAGAAAACCATATAAAGCTGATGCATATGGCACTGCCTTTAATGAAAATAAGAGCCTTATAGATCATCAGAGAAATCATACTGGAGAGAAACCATATAAATGTGATGTATGTAGCCACAGCTTTAAACAGAACACAGCCCTTCAAATTCATCTGAGAGTTCATACTGGAGAGAGACCATATAAATGTGATATATGTGGCCACAGCTTTAAGTACCAGACACACCTTCAAAATCATGGGAGAACTCATACTGGAGAGAAACCATATAAATGTGTTATATGTGGCCGTGGCTATCCTCGAAAGTCACAACTTGGAATTCATCAGAGAGTTCATACTGGAGAGAAGCCATATAAGTGTGATGCTTGTGGAAAGGCCTTTACTCCCAAAGAAAGCCACACACTTCATCAGATCCTTCATACTGGAGAGAAACCATATAAGGGTGATGTGTGTGGCCTTGGCTCTACTCGAAGCAGACAACTTGCAATTCATCGGAGAGTTCACACTGGAGAGAAACCATATAAATGTGATGTGTGTGTCCATGGCTATCCTCAACAGTTACAACTTATAATTCATCAGATAGTTCATACTGGAGAGAATCCTTCTAAATGTGATATATGTGGCTGTGGCTTTACTGGAAAGAGACAACTTAGAATTCACTGGAGAATTCATCCTGAAGTGAAATCTTACAAATGTAACAGCTGTGGCAAACTTTTTTTTGCACTGTCATCCTTAAATAAACATCAGGAAGTTCAAACAGATGAGAAAGCATCCAAATGTAATTTGTGTGGCAAAATGTTCACTTCTAGGTGTTACCTTGCAGTTCATCAGAGAACTCAAACTGGAGAGAAACCATATAAATGTGATGTGTGTGGAAAGGCCTTTACTTGGAAACAAAGCCATGCACTTCATCAGATTCTTCATTCTGGAGAGAAACCCTATAAATGTGATGTATGTGGCCTTGGCTATACTTGAAAATCACAACTTGAAATTCATTACAGAGTTCATACTGGAGAAAAGCCATATACATGTGATGTATGTGGAAAGGCCTTTACCCGCAAAGAAAGCCGTACACTTCATCAAATCATTCATACTGGAGAGAAACCATATAAACGTGATGTATGTGGACGTGGTTATACTCGAATGTCACATCTTGGAATTCATCAGAGAATTCATACAGGAAAGAATTCTTATAAATGCGCTGTATGTGGCCTTGGTTTTACTGAAAAGAGACAACTTGGATCTCATTGGAGAATTCATACTGAAGAGAAACCTTTCAAATGAAACAGCTGTGACAAACGTTTCCTTGCATGGTCATCCTTAAATACACATCAAGCAGTTCATATAGATGAGAAAGCACATAAATGTACTTTCTGTGGCAAAGTCTTCAGTTCCAGGTGTTCCCTTGCAGCTCATCAGAGAATTCATACTGGAGATAAACCGTATAAATGTGATGTATGTGGCAAGGCCTTTAGAGTAAATGGAAGCCTTACATCGCATCGGAAAATTCATTCCAGAGAGAAACCATATAAATGTGATGTATGTGGCAAGGCATTTAGTGTAAATGGAAGCCTTAGAACTCATCGGAAAATTCACACTGGAGAGAAACCATATAAATGCGACATATGTGGCAAGGCCTTTAGAGTAAATGGAAGCCTTACGTTGCATCGGAAAATTCATACTGGAGAAAAACCATATAAATGTGATGTATGTGGCGAGGCCTTTAATGTAAGTGGGAGACTTATATCTCATCGGAATATTCATACTGGAGAGAAACATATAAATGTGATGTATGTGGCAAGGCTTTTTAGTGTAAATGGCAGCCTTAGAACTCATCGGAAAATTCATACTGGAGAGAAACCATATAAATGTGATCTATGTGGCAAGGCCTTTAGTGTAAATGGAGGCCTTCCATCTCATGGTAAAATTCGTACTGGAGAGAAACCATACAAATGTGAGGTCTGTGGCAAGGCCTTTAAGTAAATGGAAGGCTTACATCTCACCGGAAAATTCATACTGGTTAGAAAATATAAATATGTAATGTATGTGGCATGGTCTTTAGTTTCAAATTAGCCCTTGCAGTTCATCAAATCATTCATACTGCAGAGAAACCTTACAAATTAACAATTGTGGCAAAGGTTTTAGTGCACAGTCATGCTTAACTCCCCATTAGGCCGTTCATACAGGAGAGAAAGCATAGAAATGTATGTATGGGTAAAGTCTTCAATTCCACCTGTTACTTTGCAGTTCATTGGCAAACTCATATTCAAGAGAAATCCTTTAAGTTAAATGGATGTGGCAAGGCCTTTTGTCAAACTGCAAACCTTGCAGTTCATCAGAGAATTCATACTGGAGTGTAAACACATGAATGTGATGTATGTGGCAAGGCCTTTAGTCATATGGTAAGCTTGCAGTTTATCCAAAATTCATACTGGAGAGAAACCATATAAATGTGTTGTGTGTAGGTGATGCTTTACTTGAAATGCACAACATGGAATTCATCAGAGAATTAATATTGGAGAGAAAACATAAATGTGATTTCAGTGTCGAGGCTTGTAATCTAAACACAAACTTTGCGGTTCATTGGAGAATTCATATTAGAGAGAAACTACAATTGAAACAATGGTGACAAGCATTTTAGTGCACAGTCAGCCTTAACTCACCATCAGGTAGTTCATACAGGAGAGATAGCATAGAAATGTGATGTATGTGGCCAGTGTTTTACTTGGAATGACCATCATAGGAAGCATCAGATAATTCATAGTGGAGAAAACTGTTACAAATGGAACAATTGTGAGAAGCATTTTCGTGCAAATGTAATGAGTGTGGCAAAGCCTTTAATCTGAGTTCAGGCCTTATAATTCATCACAGAATTCATATTGTATAGAAAGCATACAGATGAAATGAATGTGGCAAAGCTTCTAGTTCATGTTCAGCCTTAACTGACCATTCAGCAGTTCATACACAAGAGAAGCCACATAAATGGAATTGCCACAAGGAATGACTTTGCAGACCATCTGAGAATCAGTAGTGGAGTGAAAACTTACAAATGTAGTAAATACGGTAAACTATATGAAGTTTTTGGTCCTTCAGAAAAGGCAAACTGGAGGAAAACTGTGGTAGATATGGCAAAGCCTTGATTCTGTATTCAGCCCTAACTAATCCCCAGGTAATTCTGAATTGAAATCTTACCGACATAATGCATGTGGTGAGGCTTTTGTAATGTGTTCATGTTTACAAAACATGAGAAAATGCCAACTGGCAATAATTCATACATTCAGAGCACAGTCAATCCCTCCAGTAGAGAAAATCATATTATGTGTGCAGCCAGGATTTCAATAAAGGTCTCATCTTCCCATCATCAGGGAATTCATAATGCAAAGAAACCTTTCAAATATGTGTGTGGCAAATCCTTCAGGTGGTATTCAGGTCTAAAAAGACATCAGGTGACCCATACTTGAGAGAACTTACAAATGTAATCAGTATGGCCAGGCTTTTTGTTTATACCTTAGGCTTCTTGAGAATATTCACACTAGATAAAAACTCTATCAGTGTAATAAGCGTGTCGGGTTTTTCAGCAACAATCCAAATTCAGGCTTCAGTAAAGAAGTCATTTTGGAGAGAAAGCTTACAAGTGACATGAGTATATGTAAAACCTTTACTCAGGGTCACATCTCACCAACCATCGGATCATCCATACTACACAGAAGCTTACTAGTGCAGAATATGTGGCAAGGCTTTTAGGTGTTCCCTGTATCTCTGCTGCTGCTGCTAAGTCGCTTCAGTCATGTCCGACTCTGTGCGACCCCATAGATGGCAGCCCATCAGGCTCCCTCGTCCCTGGGATTCTCCAGGCAAGAACACTGGAGTAGGTTGCCATTTCCTCTCCAGTGCATAAAAGTGAAAAGTGAAAGTGAAGTCATTCAGTCGTGTCCGACTCTTCACGACCCCATGGACTGAAGCTTACCATGCTCCTCCATCCATGGGATTTTCCAGGCAAGAGTACTGGAGTACTGCCTTCTCCGCCCTGTATCTCAGTGTTCAGCAAACACTTTATACTTAGAAATGCAACTATTACTTCAGTTGTCACAATTACTGCTCCCTCTTTAGGTATCTAAGAACATATATCCTGGAGATAAACCACACAAGTACAATATTTGTGGGAATTTTACCCAAACATCAAAGTTGGGAAACACTCTGGAGCAATGCTTTACAAATGCATTGGAGGTGGAGAAAGTTTCAGCTTGACTTGATTAGACAAGACTGCATAGTAAAGTGGAGTCTTGGAATTGGATGGGATAGAGCTTTCTGCAGGCTTCAGAGTGTACTAGACTTCAGAATATACATCTTTGAGAGAAACCACACAGAAGTAATGTGCACACTAAAGCTTTAACCCAAAGATCAAAACGATGGAACCTGAGAGGGCAAGCTTACAGAAGTAATGAATTTTTCATGAGATATTCACACCTTGGGCATAATGAGGTGATTCATGCAGGTCAGAAACTGTAGAGATACACCAAATTTGAGACACATTTAAGAAACGTATTTTCTCAAGATTCCCCCAAGATTCATATTGGGGAGAATCCTCAGAATTGTAATGACTTTCATAAAATTTTGGGACATTCTTACAACAGATCACACAAGAAGATTCAATTTAGGATTAGTGAATCTTTAGTTTTCCAACAATTAAATATATTATGGCAGAATAATTGTGTTGCAACTTCATGACGTGTGGTAATGACCCCTAATCTTCAGTGTGTATTTAATTACTTGTGTTTTCTTGAGAAAGTGACATTATTTTTATGACATTTCCACAAGGTTTGAAAACTTTTATAGCTTTCTTAGGGACTTTCATGATGGCTTTTGCAAACATATCAGTAAGATGAAGGGGCAGAGTTCATTAGGTGTGGTTCATTAATATCCGTCCACATGGGTAAACAGGGACACTAAAATATCAAATTCAATGCATACAATGCTGTGTGAATTAGGATCAGCGAGGGACAGAAAACCATGTAAAGCCATGACATGACTTAGCGTGCTCATTATGTTCAGGATGCCATGATTATAGGACTGAATGATGTACCATTAGCCTATGCAAAGAGGAACCTGGACATTAAGGGACTTGGGCTTTTCATGGGAGGGAGTTGACAGGTTACTGAAGACTGATTACGTGGGAGAAATTATAGCAGGGAAATCCTGGTCATTTTCTCCCTTAACTGACGATTGCCGTTGCATATAAATGATTAATGGAAACTTATTCTTGGAAATTGAAGAAAAATGGAATCAAAAGAACTAGAAAAGTATGCATGTGTATCTGTTTCATCATTGATTGCTGCCGTTTCTGTTGTACCTCTCTTTTCTTCAGAATATATCCTAAGTCTTGTGATCTAATAAAATTTGTATCATTTTTCCCATAACCCTGAATGGGTCGTGTTTCTTCCAACAGCACAGTTTTTCGCCACCTCAGTACTTCATTACAGAAACTAGGAGTGCACCAAAGGATCTCCAGGTAAAAAGATTGTAGAAGAATTTCTTTTCATGATGACATCAAACAAAAGATAAATTTGGAATTATATACTAATAATTTACACTTAGGTTATCCCCCCACATTCCATAATGGAACAGCAGTTATATTTTCCGATGTCCTCTTGTGCCAAAATGAAACTAATAGCATGCACCTAATTTACATGAAGTGAATATAGGAATAATAAATGTGCAATAATTAGGAAATAAAAATCTTTGGAAATAAGGTTAAAAGTGATAGCTCTTTTTGAGCTGGAAGCATTCTGAAATAAATTATTTTTTCTTATTTATTAGTTGTGGCTCACAGGATATCTTCAAAGCATGAAGGAATTTCCCCAGACCAGGGATCTGTCCTATGTCTCCTCCTTGGCAGGTAGATTTGTTACCACTGAGCACCAGGGAAGACCCAGAAATAGTTTGGAATCCACACTCTATGATGGGAATTTTTTTTGTTTGATAAACTAGAAATTTCACATATTCAGTCCCCAACATGCTGGTTCTTGTTACTTTGCAGTCACCAAAAGAACAACATGGAACCAACCCAAAGTCTGGTTTGGATTTTGAGACAAATGATGCCATACATTGAGCTCTTATGAGAATTTTTGTTAACTGCTGAACCTTTCTGGTTGAATCATGGTAGACTTCCAAGCTGTTCAGTTCAGTTCAGTCGCTCAGTTGTGTCCGACTCTTTGTGACCCCATGGACTACAGCATGCTAGGCTTCCCTGTCCATCACCAACTCCCGGAGCTTGTCAAACTCATGTCCGTTGAGTCGGTGATGCCATCCAACTGAAAGCTTGTTGTTGAATCATGCAAAGATGCTGGGATTCTTGGCCCCCAGAGAAGAAGAATTCAATCCAGGGCCAGAGACGAGGCTTGATCGCTCAGAGGTTTTGTGTAATAAAGTTTTATTAAAGTATAAAAGAGATAGAGAAGGTTTTTGACATAGGCATCAGAAGGGGGCAGAAAGAATACCCCTCTGCTAGTCTTCAGCTGGATGTTATGTAGTCACTAGCAGTCTGTTAATGAAAGAAAGGAATGTCTTAAAACTCAGAATGGCACCAAGCCCCTCACCCATAAGATGCATTTCTGGATAATCTTGGCACCAAATAGTTCATCCTGGGCCATAAAATGATTAACTTGAATTTTGAAGAAGGGCAGATCACCATACAGATAGTTTCATTTACATAGATTAGGGAACAATATCTGAGTATAACATACTGATTTGTCAAGTAGGTTTTGAGCCTAAAGGCAGAACAGACTTGAAGACAGAGTTTGTGGTAACTGCATAGTACATTAGCATAGCTTAAGATAAACATTTCCATAAGAAAAAAGCATTGGTTAACTTCAGATGAAACCAGGTGTCTTTATGGCAACACAGTATTTTAAGAGAAACCTCTTTTTAAATTTGTATAGAGAAGGGAAAAAATGTCTAGTTTGTTTCCTCCTGCCACTTAAGAGAGATAAAAATGTCTGACCCTTGCAGGCTATTTCCTCCGTTTGGAGACCCCTGGCCTTCCTGCCTGTTACCCTCTCACAACCATCTCATCCTCTGTCATCCCGTTTTCCTCCAGCCTTGAATCTTTCCCAGTATCAGGGTCATTTCCAGTGAGTCAGTTCTTCTCATCAGGTTTCCAAAATATTGGAGTTTCAGCTTCAACATCAGTCCTTCCAATGAACATACAGGACTGATCTCCTTTAGGATGGACAGGTTGGATCTCCGTGCAGTCCAAAGGGCTCTCAAGAGTCTTCTCCAACACCGCAGTTCAAAAAGCATTAATTCTTTGGCTCTCAGCTTTCTTAATAGCCCAACTTTCATATCCATACATGACTACTGGAAAAACCATACCTTTGACCAGATGGATCTTTGTTGGCAAATAATGTCTGCTTTTTAATATGCTGTCTAGATTGGTCATAACTTGTCTTCCAAGGAGCAAGTGTCTTTTAATTTCATGGATGCAGTCACCATCTGCAGTGATTTTGGAGCCCAAGAAAATAAACTCTGTCACTGTTCCCACTGTTTCCCCAAGTTTCCATGAAGTGATAGGACCAGATGCCATGGTCTTAGTTTTCTGAATGTTGAGTTTCAAGCCAACTTTTTCACTCTCCTCTTTCATTTTCATCAAGAGGCTCTTTAGTTCTCTTTCTTCCTTAAGGGTGGTGTCATCTGAATATCTGAGGTTATTGATATTTCTGTCAGCAATCTTGATTCCAGCTTGTGCTTCATCCAGGCCAACATTTCTCATAATGTATTCTGCATATAAGCTAAATAAGCAGGGTGACAATATACAATTTTCACATACTCCTTTCCCTATTTGGAACCACTCTCTTGTTCCATGTCCATTTCTACCTGTTGCTTTCTGACCTGCATACAGATTTCTCCAGAGGCAGGTCAAGTGGTCTGGTATTCCCATCTCCTGAAGAATTTTCCAGAGATTTTTGGGGTCCACACCATCAAAAGCTTTGGCATAGTCAATAAAACAGAATAGATATTTTTCTGGAAGTATACTGCTTTTTTGATGATTCAGTGGATGTGGGCAATTTGATCTCTGGGTGCTCTGCCTTTTCTAAACCGAGCTTGAGCATCTGGAAGTTCATGGTTCACGTCAAGTTCAAGCCTGGCTTGGAGAATTTTGAGCATGACTTTAGTATCATGTGAGATGTGTGCATTTGTGCTGTAGTTTGAACATTCTTTGGCATTGCCTTTTGTTGGGATTGGAATGAAAACGGACTTTCTCCAGTTTTGTGGCCACTGCTGAATTTTCCAAATTTGCTGGCCTATTGAGTGCAGCATTTTCACAGCAGCATCATTTAGGATTTGAAATAGCATTTTGGAATTCTATCACCTCCACTGGCTTTGGTCATAGTGATGCTTCCTAAGGCCCACTTGATTTCACATTCCAGAATGTCTGGCTCTAGTTTGGTGTCACACCATCATGATTATATTGGTCGTGAAGCTCTTTTTGTATAGTTCTTCTGTGTATTCTTACCACCTCTTATTAATATCTTCTGATTCTGTTAAGTCCATACCATTTCTGTCCTTTGTTGTGCCCGTCTTTGCATGAAATGTTCCCTTGGCATCTCTAATTTTCTTTAAGAGATGTCTAGTCTTTCCCATCCTATGTTCCTCTTTTTCTTTGCATTGATCCTGAGGAAGCCTTTCTTATTTCTCTTTGCTATTCTTTGGAACTCTGCATTCAATTGGGTATATCGTTCTTCTTCTCTTCTATGTTGTTGGGAAAAGAAAAAAGGAATGGTACCATTCTTGTAGTGTTAAGATGATTACTGGATGGCAAAGAGGAGAGGGTTCTTGCTCTGGTGAACTACTTATTGGTATCAAAGGAAGGAGGCCTTAGCTCACTATTTCTTAAAAAGGGCTTCTAGCTAATAATACCTCTAAAGTCCCTAATATCTATAAGCTATAGTAGAATGTTGCAACATTATAGCAATCCTTAATTCTTTAGCTTGTAGCTGTTTTAATTATTCCTAAGCCCTAAATTCAGCAAACTTCTTTTCCATAAACACTTTTCTCACAAATGGGCTTCAGATAGCAATCCCTCCCATGGCCTCAAGCTGCAGCATGTGTGTTCACCCTGGAACATGCCTTTGTAAAAGTCCTTAAACAAATGTCAGTGATTAACTTTATGAATTATTCTTTGAGCACAGCTGCAGAAGACTTTATGCCTTCTCATGCTCCTCTCAAAAACAATAAGCACCTTAATATTCTTTTCAGTCAACTCAGCCAAGGAAAGGAAAAAACAAGTCAGAATCACAAAGCCTAACTCCTTCATTCCGGGTCCGTGACTAAGGAACAAAGGGAGGGGGTTTAGGGCCTTGCCTCTATTTGGTCAGTAATGCCTAACACAGCTCCCAATAATATATTTTTATGTAAATAAGTTTATCTCATAAATATTTGAAGCTAAGTCATTACAGGCATGGAACAGAAACACTTTTTATAAAGAAGAATGTAGTTCTCTTTACAGGAAATTTTTTTCTCTCTTTAATAATTTTTAAAATTTCTTTTTGGCTGTACCAGGGTCTATGAATTCTGTACATTAAATACATAAACCTGGCTGGGCCTTGCTTGGAGACAGGAGTACTGATACTCCTTGTTTTGGTCAGTGCACAGCACTCAATGTCTTCTCTGTTTCCAGCTGTGCTGATTTGGTTTGGACTTTCTCTAGTTGAAGCCAGCAGGAGCTACTCTCTAATTGCTGTGTGCAGACTTCTCATTGCTGTAGCTACTCTTGTCGCAGAGCACAGACTTTAGAGCACAGGCTCAGTACTTGTGTTGCACAGGCTTGTTGCTCCTAGACACGTTATATCCTCCCAGACCAGGGATCAAACCCGTGTCAAGTGCATTGGGAGGTGGATTCTTTACCACTGGACCACCAGGGAAGTGCCACTAAGTGTCTTTCAACTGAGGAAATCCCAGTGTCTTTCAACCAGGATCCTCGTGTATCTTTTAACTGGGTGGCTGTGTATGTTAATATAGTGTCAAATAAAATTTGGTGTCCTCAACCAATAACTGGTGATCTGAAACCAGGAGAGAATCGCCCAAACTTATCTGGACCTCCTGAGGAGGATGGGCCCAAGCGGCCCTTCTTGGTCTACCAAGCCTGGAATGTCCAAAGCACAGAATGGTGCCTGCTTTTCTCAGTTCTGCATTCCCTTCAGGGTCCACTGTAGGTGGGCCACTGCAGTGACTACTAAACTTGATCCTTGAAGAAGTGGAATGTCACGACATTTTTCTCCTTACAGGTGTTAGTAGGAAATAGCTGGTTTGAAGAGTTATGTGTTTCACATTCTAGCTTGTCTTTCCTACACAAATCTAGTTCTTGTTTACTTAAACTACTTAAATTAATTCTGATCGCAGGAATATTCCTGGGTCTAGCCACCATTCTACATCCACCCCCACCCCATCCCCATGACCACCTCACATCAACCCTCACAGACCCCCAGCCCTGCGGCCACACCAGGTTTCAGCTTCCAGACCTCTAAATCGCTTCAGCTTCATCCGGAGAAATCCTATTGTTAAGAGGCAACCTTCTTGGTTTCCAACGTAATTATCCCACAGAATTTTACGCTCTTATTTTAAAACTGTTACAGTTATTAAAACTAATGAAAAATCTATGGTGCAACCCTAGATGTGTAAAACCCTCTGTTGTGCGTGTGTGAGTGCTTAGTCGCTCAGTCGTGCCCGACTCATTGGGACCCTATGGACTCCAGCTCACCATGCTCCTGTCTATCAGGATGCTCCAGGCACAAATAGGTAGTGGATGACCATCCCCTCCCTGTTTCAGGGGCTCTTCCCAACCCGGCGATGGTACCCAGGTCTCCCCCATTGAAACCAAATTCTTTTCCTGTCTGAGCAACCAGGAAGCCCTCAAGTACTTCTCAACACTGACAAGATGCCTTGAGAAATAAACGTAAAGCGTGCGATGTCTTCCTGGCTTCGCTCGGTCCGGGTGATCCCGACTCGGTCCATTTTGGCCCAGTTCGGTCTCTCTCGGCCCCGCTCGGCCCCGCTCGGCTCCGCCCCTCACAGGCCTAGACGCAGGCGTGCGTCCTACGCCCCGCCCCTCACAGGCCTAGACGGAGGGCGTGCGTCCTACGCCCCGCCCCTCACAGGCCTAGACGGAGGCGTGTGTCCTACGCCCGCCACTCACACGCCTAGACTCAGAAGTGTGTGCTACGCTCCGCCCCCTCACATGCCCCAACGCTGGCGAAAGTTATACTCTGGGTTCCTTGCTGTGGCTTTCGTCTCCTACCCCTGGTCGAAGAGTCTATCGCATCTCTACACGACGCAGGCGAGTTTACAGCAAATTCTGAAGCCGATTCTTGGTGGGTGCAATCGCCCTAGGAATCGTGAGGTAGTTTTATGTTTAATTTTTCTTAACCTGCGCCTGGGGTATCCTCTCTCCTCCATATCCGTGGTCTCGGGTCACCTCGGACCTTGCTGTTCCCCGACCCATACCTCCACCCCAAGTCAATTCAGCTGTGGCCGTGAAAGCCCCGGGGTCTGATTTCTTTTCAGTGTAAAAATCCTGAGGTAACGCATATAGTGTGCAAAATACCAAGTAATTTATAGGGAAAAAGTCATTTTATTTATGACATGGTACTTGATAATTTTATAAGTATCCAAAAACACGTGTTCAAGAAGTAGCTTAGAATTTCAGCTTTTGGACTGCTGGTGGAGCTGGATTTTTTTCTCAGTGTTAGGGAGCCATATTACTGTCCTTTTCAGGTTTGTATGACCAGGGTACTAAATTGACTGCAAAGACTGTTCATTTTAGAAAATTGTTTTCAGTGCTGCTGGTTACTGATTTGAGCACTAGACTCAAAGAGAAATATAAATGTTCTCTGTGGTCAATCTTGTCTGACTCTTTTGGACCCCTGGAATGTAGCTGGCCAGGCTCCTCAGTCCATGGGATTTCCCAGGCAAGAATACTGCAGTGGGTTTGTTATGCCCAAAGTCCGAGTCCCCAAATCTGAGAGAATAAGACGTCCACAGCAATGCAAAAGCATAAAGGGGTTTTATTGCTAGCTCGAGCTAGGGCTCCCGTCTCATCCAGCGCAGTGGAGTCTTGATGAGAGCCCCGAGCTCTGGGTTACATTGCTTATATAGGGTATTCTCGCAGGCAAAATTTGAAAAATGGGAGTCTCTGGGTCTGATTGGTCACCCTCTGGTGAGGGGTTAGGTGTTGAGTTTTAACTGGCTCTCATTTTCCCCGGGCTAGCCGTGAGTCCTGATTTGTTCCCATTTCACAGGCTTGCCACGGATTCTGATTGGTCCGTGGGTGGTGGGATGATTCCCATAATTGTAACTCCCATCTTCAGGAAACCAAAACTTAGGTCTAATGGTTACTAAAACCTGTAATGGCGCTGGTCTGGCCCTAACAGATTGCCATTTCCTCACCGTGGGGATGTTAAGACTCAGGGAAGGATCCTCCCCTTTCTAGAATCTCCTTCATTGGCAGGCAGATTTTTTACCACTGAGCCACCTGGGGAGCCCCTTTGGTCTGATACTAGTGTAGACAATTTTCTTTGAATTAAAGAAGTAGGTTTTGGTTGCATGTTTTCCAGTGATATGAAGCCCAGTGGCTGACTTTTGGATTGCTGACAAGTGTGATGGAAAGTAGTGTATAATAGTGGGAAAATATCCTAACAGACTGGAGAATTCAAAGACATTTGAGGGATAATTTTAGACTTTGTGCATTGAGGTTGACTGCCAGTGCTAGACTCAAGCCTGATATGATTACGTGGGCCAGGGGCAAGGAGCAGTTATCTTCAAGTAATGAGGCCCAGTTATTTGTTTGACTGTTGTAGGTGGAATATTTTCAGAAATAAGAAATTGGTTGAAAATACTTCCAACTAATAGAGCTTTGATGGAGTTGAGAAGGAGTGGGTTGTCTTCATTAATTAAAATTAATCAGAGAAGGGAGGTTGTCCTAGAATTGGGTAGAGGATACCAGGAGTGCTGTACACAGTTGTGTGGGATGTAGAGACAGGGTTATTAATAGGCTCAGGTCTTGGTCTACAACGTGTGGGCTCATTGGATAATAATATCTTTAGAATAGAAGCCTGTGAGGAATGGTATTTCTGTTAATGGGAGACTTCATAATGAGGGCTGTTGTGGGGAAATGCATTGCAGCCAGCAGTTTATCTGCTTAGAGCAGGAGACATTTGGAATGTAAGGGGGTATGAAGGAGGCATCCCTCCTTAAAGAGCTGGGGGTATCTTCCATTTAGTTCTGAGTTGGGGAGGACACTGGGCAGTGACATTTGGACCTCTCTCTCTTTGTGACTTCTTCATCAAGCTCAATCCAACCAAATCTCAGGGGTCTAAACTTTGAGATGTCCCCAGTTGCTGGCAGATTTTCCCCAGAAGACCAGCTTCTTGGTCTCCATACTGAGTGCCCAGTGTCCTCAGAGTTGCAGCTTGTGTGTTTCTGTAGCAATGCCCATGCCCAGTGGTCTTTTCATGTAGCCCTATTGCTCAACTGCACACGAAAACTGGTGGAAATGGGAGAAAGTGGAGCAGAGTGTTGAGGTCTGCAGGAGAGTTGTGGGAAAGAGCAAGTGGGAGCCTCTGGTTGAGCCCACATGTAGTGTATGGTTGCATTCTAAGTTTAGTGGTATGACCAAGCTCAAGCTTACTCTGTCCCCCATAAGACAGGCCAGTGCTTCAGAGTGACTGTCCTGGTCTGTGCACAGCTTGAAAAAGGACTTCCAGACGTGAGGCCAAAGGGAGGAGAATAAAGTTTATTAGACTGGATGACAGTGTTAGCAAAGCGGGTCAGCTCAAGAGAGAGTGGAATGCTTTCCCAGGCTTGCAGCCAATTTTTATAGCCCTAAGACAGAGAAAATCCCCACTGGAGTGGTGGCATTAGGTAATTGCTTATGATACTGTTGTTGTTCAGTTATTCAGTCATGTCCCACACTTTGCAACCCCATGTACTGCAACAAGCGAGGTTTCCCTGTCTTCCACCATCATCCAGAACTTGCCCCATCTCTTGTCCATTGAGTCAGTTTTGCCATTCAACCATCTCATACTCTGTTGTCCCCTTCTCCTCCTGCCTTCAGTCTTTCCCAGCAAGCAGCAATTCTTTGGCTCTCATCTTTCTGTGTACTTCAACTTTCACATCCACATATGACTACTGGAAAAACTATATCTTTGACTATACAGATCTTTGTCGGCAGTGTAATGTCTCTGCTTTTTAATACTCTGTCTAGGTTTGTCATAGCTTTTCCAGCGAGCAAGCATCTTTGAATTTCATGGTGACAGTCACCATCTACAGTGATTTTGGAGCCAAGAAAATAAAGTCTGTCAGGGTTTGCAGTTTCCCCATCTATTTGCCATGAAGTCATGGGACCTAATGCAGTCAAATCAACAAATGTTTTTTTTTTTTATAACTCAGAAATGTGCATCAGACGCTGAGTCTGTGGTTCTTTTTCCTAACCAATAGGTGCTTGAGCCTTTCTCTTGTGTGTCATGGGGGTCTGGGAGACTTCAGTTTTCCTGTCAACAAGAGACAGAAGAGAAAGACAAATATTATATGGTATCACTTATCTGTGGAATCTAAACAAAGGGTATATATGAACTTCTCTACAAACAGGAATAGAGGTGCTGACATAGAATTCAAGGTATGGTTATCAGGTGGAATAAACTGGGAGATGTGGATTAACACACCTTTCACTTCATGTCACTACGTAAAGTCAGTAAGTAATGAGGACTTACTATATGGCACACGGAATTCTACTAAATACTCTCTAATGGGCTATATGGGGAAAGTAAAACTTGAAAAGAATGGATATATGTATATGCATTCCGTTGTTCCCTCGCTCAGTGGTGTACACCTGTTTGCACCCTGATGGACTGAGGCATGCCAGGTTTCCCTGTCCTTTGCTGTCTCCTGTAGTTTGCCCAAATTCATGTCCATTGAGTCAGTGATGCTATTTAATCATGTCATCGTCTGTTGCCCCCTTCTTCTCTTGCCCTCAGTCTTTCCAGTATCAGGGTCTTTCCCAATGAGTCTGATATTTACATTAATTGGCCAAAGTATTAGAGCTTCAGTATCAGCATCAATCCTTCCAATGAATATTTAGGGTTGATTTCCTTTAAGATTGACTGGTTGGTCTCCTTGTTGTCGAAGGGACTCTCAAGATTCTTATCTATCACCACAATCCAAAAGCATCAATTCTTCTATGGTCAGCCTTGTTTATGCACTAGCTCTCACATTTCTACCTACTACTGGAAAAACAACAGCTTTGACATTAGGGACTTTCGTTGGCAAAGTGATGCCTTTGCTTTAAAATACACTGTCTATGTTTATCGTACCTCTCAAGGAGCAGGCCATCTTTTCATTTCCTGACTGCAGCCACCTTCAGCAGTGAGGCCCCTCTGCCGCCTCACCCTCCCACTGTCCTCCGCAGACCTGAGTTCTCTCCAACCCGCGCCCCTGACCACCGGGCCGCTCGGCCCCGCCTCCAGGCCGCTCCGTCTTTTCACCGCGCGACTGCGCGTGCGCACAGCGTCACGCACCCCGGAAGCGGAGAGCAGCGAATGGAGGTCTTCACGCAAAGTGAGTTTCTCTTTTTCTAGTCAAGTCTTCCTCTCGCACTTGTCTTTCATCTGTACTGTGGGTTGAGGGTCGCTACTAAATCTAAATCCCCACAGCCATCCCACTAGCCCCAGCAAATTCAGGTGTCCATGTGTGGCGAAGAGGCGCCTCCATTTTACTTTAAGTCAACCTGAAGCGGATTCCTGCGATTGGTCCCTGAGACCCCTCGTTTTGCAACTGTTTGCTGCTTAAAATCAATTTCTGGGCTCACTGACCCCTCTACCCTTCCTCCACTGAGTGAAATTTTCTTGGGCGATGTGGGTTTATTCGCTCCGTGGTTCCCAGGCTTGCACTCTCGATCCCAGGAGGCCTTGCTGGCCCCCGCTCCCGAAGAGGCCTGGTTCTCTCCCCGGTCCTGGGATTCTGAAGACCCCGTCCGGGGTCTGAGACACCCAGCCTTCCAGCTGCTCAGTCATCATGCCTCATCAGGCCACTACTTTAGCCTCTCAGGCATTTGTTTCTTAGTGACGTTTCCCTGACCCCGTGTGGGGAGAGGTGGCCTGGGCCAGCCATGTGATACCCATGGTTCTGTGTCCCAGATACCACCCGCTGGATTGTGTATCTCTTACGGGTTCATTTCAGTTCAGTTTCATTTTAGTTCAGTGGCTCAGTCGTGTCCAACTCTTTGTGACCCCATGAGTCACAGCATGCCAGACCTCCCTGTCCATCACCATCTCCCAGAGTTCACTCATACTCACGTCCATCGAGTCCGTGATGCCATCCAGCCATCACCTCCTGCCCCCAAATCCCTCCCAGCATCAGAGTCTTTTCCAACTCTTCTCATGAGGTGGCCAAAGTACTGGAGTTTCAGCTTTAGCATCATTCCTTCCAAAGAAATCCCAGGACTGATCTCCTATAGAATGGACTGGTTGAATCTCCTTGCAGTCCAAGGGACTCAAGAATCTTCTCCAACACCACAATTCAAAAGCATCAGTTCTTCAGCACTCAGCCTTCACAGTCCAACTCTCACATCCATACATGACCACTGGAAAAATGATAGCCTTGACTAGATGGACCTTTGTTGGCAAAGCAATGTCTCTGCTTTTGAATATGCTATCTAGGTTGGTCATAACATTTCTTCCAAGGAGTAAGCGTCTTTTAATTTCATGGCTGCAGTCACCATCTGCAGGCTTCTTATTCAGTCGCCATCCCTGCAAATAGGAGACCAGGAGGGTCAAGAGAAGCAGAGACAGCGACTCTGAGGGAAACAGATAATTGAAGAAGGCATAATGGAGAAATTATGACAACAAACAGGATTGGTGAGGGACTTGCGAGTAACAGTGGGTCAAGAAGAGAAGCTTAGAGAAATGCAGAGTCTCTTTAATGTTAAAAGTGTGCAACACAGGGAGGTGGTGTTGAGTCCAGGGATGCTATCTAACCATCTGATCCTCTGCTGCCCTCTTCTATTGCCTTCAGGCGAGAAGGGCTGTAAATCAGCGGTCCCAAAGAGGGCAGCAGTGGAGAGGCAGTTCACACAGAGAGCCCACAAAGGGGATACAAAGAGTTGGAACCTTGACCTACATACACTATTCCGCTGGCAGAGAAAGGGGACTACTAGTGAATGGAAACAGTGACGCACTTAATTTTCTTGGGCTCCAAAATCATTGTAGACAGTGACTGCAGCCATGAAATTAAAAGACATTTGCTCCTTGGAAGAAAAGCTGTGAGCAACCTAGACAGCATATTGAAAAGCAGAGACATCACTTTGCTGACAAGGGTTTATACAATCAAAGGTATGGTATTTCAAATAGTTATGTAGGGATGTTGGTCCTTAAGGAAAGCTGAGCTCCGAAGAATTGATACTTTTGAACTCTAGTGTTGGAGAAGACTCTTGAGAGTCCTTTGGAGAGTCCAAGGGGAGCAAACCGCTCAATCTTAAAGGAAATCAGTCCTGAATATTCACTGGAATAACTGATGCTGAAGCTGAAGCTCCAGTCCTTTGCCCCCTTGATGTGAAGAACTGAGTCTTTGGAAAAGACTCTGATGATGGAAAAGATTGAAGGCAGGAAGAGAAGGGGATGACAGAGGATGAGATGGTTGAATGGCATCACTGACTGGGTGGGCATGAGTTTGAGCAAACTCCAGGAGTTGGTGATGGACAGGGAAGCCTGGCGTGCTGCAGTCCATGGGGTCGCAAAGATTCCATTGGGACTGAGGAACTGAACTGGATTGAGTGAGTGGAGCAGAGAGAAAGAAATTGAGCTGAAAGGAAGGTTTGCACTTGGAGGTGCAGAGAGTTGGGAGGAAGGGAGGGCAGAGATGAAGGAAGAAAGGCAGAAATACATGGAGATTTTGGATTATCAGGGAGGTGGAGAGAAAGCATCTTTATGGGGAAGGCAGAGAGAGGCAGGATGGGAGTCAGGGAAGAAGTAGAGAGGAGGACAGGCACAGTAGGAGAGCAGAGGGGAAAAAGAAGGGAGAGGGAGAAAGAAACAAGGAAACATAAACCAAATGAAGTGGAAACAACTAGAAGTGCAGGTGGGGGAGGGGACTAGATCCAGAAGAGTGCTGAATCGATTGGATAAAGAATTAAGATGTGATACATTGATTTTTAGCTTTACAATCTAATAGATTTAAATCTTGCTCCTTTAAATTATACATAGGAGAATGAGAATTGCTAAACTGTCTGTAAGGCTTCTCTGTGTTCTAATTATTTGTATTAAAAGATAGCATCCATGTGCAGAGTCTGTTGAGGTGGGGGCTAAGGCAGTGACTTGACTCACAGAGGTGGGACATCCCCTGTTCTTTTCTGCCAGGAGCCAGCGTGAGGAATCCCGCCTGTGGCAAAGGTCATGAGGAAGGAAGCCAGACAAAATGCAAAGGCATGATCTAACTTCAGGGGTTCCCTCTGGGTTTTCCTGAACATCTACCCCCCAAAACCCAGAGTCTGTCTGCCTTACTGTACTGTGGTTTCTGCCTCTAAAAGGAATTAACTTAGGGCTCCAGTTACCAGTCTCCTGCATATAGAAAGAATGTTTTAGCTCAGACCCCTCTGATGGCTCTCTAACTTTCCTGACAGGTTCCCCCAGACTTTTACAACTTGTGAATTGCTTACAGCCCCCCAAACGCGAGAGGCACAAAGCTTAAAGCATCTTAAAAATACAGAGCCTTTTCTAAAGAGCTAAAAATTACATTGGTGATGGGTTTCACTGTTGAGTCAATGACTGCTGCCAGGCCTCCATATTCTTTATCTTTTAGGCACCTGGAGGATATTAATCAATGTAATCAGGATGCAGAAATAGGAATATAGTAGTTTTGATATTAACAACACTAGACTTTTGAGTTAATTACTTTTCTCCTTGTTATAAATCACTGTACTTCTTTCATTGTTATAAATTGTTGTATCCATACTATGTAAGAATGTAACTTTATTTAGTGCTTTCTGAGAGTGGCATCAGACTTTGGGAAGAACAACATAAATAAGTCTTCTGGTTGACAAACCCTTATCAGAAAAGGGCTGTAAAATGTTAATTGGCCTTCTGGACAGAAGATGATGTAAATCACCTACGACTTGTGTATACAACTAGGTATGCAGAGAGAAAGCCTGGTCTCGATAAGAGTCAGCGCTGCTGATGCTGCACAATTTTATATTATCCATTGATCTCTATGTACAAAAAAAAGGTATAAAAAGCCTTTACAACGATAGACGGTGGGCCAGTCACTGGACTGGTTTCCCTCATGTCTTTTCTTTCTCTCCTTTTCAGGCTGAATTCCCATCTGGACATGGGAGGCTCACCACGTCTATTTACTTGTCCTGGCTTCTAAGATCCATGAGAGAGGGGGCCTAAGGTGGGGCACCCTCTGCTATTCAAACGGGCACCAGCGGCCCAACGTAGATGGCACAAATATCTTGTCCTGAGGTTTTATTAGCTTCCCCATAAACCAAGTTATTTAGCCTCTTTTCTCTACTAATTTTCCTACTATACTATTTCTTCCTAATCTAATCTTATATTTCTAAATAAGTTTTCCTCACCTACGCCATCTCCCCTTTGAATTCCCTGGATCCACCAGGGCAGGACCCTGGCACTTTTCCTGGTATGGAATAGAGGTTGTAGGAGAGCAGAAGTGGTCCAGGAATTGACAGACTCTGTTACTACACGGTAGCTTTTCAAGGAACTTTAAACATGTTCTTAGTGTTGGTTTTCCTTTTTGCTTTCTCCTTTCTTTACATTAAATTCTTTTTGTAGTTTGTGATAAAGATTAGTTCATTCAATACCTACTTTCTTGTCAACATCTTTTGACTTCTGATAAGATTTGGTGGTCTCCTATAGTTTTTCTTTCACTTTGCACCAGAATTTTTCAATTAAAAATTTAATAAGCTGATTAATTTTAAGTTTGTTACATGTTTATTTGAGACCCTTATGCTATCTCCTCTTTATATTATATCTTGGAAATGTTCTTTGATGACTAATAAATAGTTATACACTGCTTTGATGAGTACTTAGTAAGGATATCAGTGATCTTTTTTTTAAATTGAATCAAGACCTAATTTAAGCAGTTAGTATGATAGTCCATTTTCCTTTATTTCATGTGGTCTGATAACTAGTGAGTTATGAGTTGATCTGATGATGTTTACTCAGATCCAGAAGGTGAGCAACAGTGACACCTGAAATGATTGGCCAAATTGTGTGTGTGACTGTGTGTGCCAGTTCTTTGAGGGAGTTCCCACTTGTCATTAGAATTTGACATGCATCAGGTTTCCACAATGCAACAATGACAACAGAGGGATGGAGGCAGGAACTTAGGCTCAGGGTCAGAGAGAGATGAGCGGTCTTCTGTGAATAAAGGTCAATGTGAAGGGAGGCCTCCTATTTCCACTGGCTTCCCCGTGTCCTCAGGGTAGCATCCTGAAGTTTTAGGTGTCTCCACAGTCCTTTGTCATCCTCAGGTCACTACCAGTGTCTCCAGCCTCATCCTGGAAGCTGACCCCGTTCTCATGGTCAGGCTGTCCTGGTCACATTCACTTAGTCCTTGTTTATAGACACCAAAACCTTCTCTGTCTTGGATCTTAGTTTTTACTTCTACCTTTGGTCCTTACATCATCGTGGCTCTTGCTCTTTCTGTTCCTTCAGGTCTAGGCCAGAGAGGTCTCCGCGTCTCCTTCTGATATTTGCTATCACATTAATCAGATTAACTGCCTCATCAGAGATGCCCTTCTCCTTTAATTATTTGGATTCTTTCCTCTTTTCCCTTCTTTGAAGGATGCCCAGTGTTCCTCTTCCTCCATGGATGCTTGCAGCATCTTACTCTGAGGGTGAGGACTGAGACTGTGGGTTGGGCTGAAGAATTCTCAGGGGAGTCAGAGGGGACAGGTTAGGTGATGATGGTTTCTGTATCTGTTCTGGATGTTTCAAGTCTAATTAATCCTTACCCCATGTGGTCACTTAATTACTCAAAAACAAAAAGATGTAAGGAATCCTGAAAAGCCTGATAGATCTAGTGTCTTGAGGTATCCCCATGTTTTAGTTTGCTATGTCACTGCTCACTGCAGCCCCCAGGTCTTCTAAGCTCTGTCCATCCAGGGACCCGTTGCCATGTTGGACAGCAGCTCCGCCTTCCAGCAGTTCATGTGCTCAGAGCAGGGGATGCTGAGTTTACTGTATTTAGAGTGGCCAGAAGGTTTGGAAGTTAAGTGTATATGAAGGAGACACCTCCCCATCCGGCAACTGCACACTCCCTTAATGACCTGAAGTATCTGCCAGTTAGCTGTGAGCACGGAGAAGAGGAGCCAGTGAGATGGGACCTCTGTCTTGTGACTTCTTTACCAACCATCCCTCAACTGCATAAAGTCTGCAGCAGCTGACAAGTTTTCCCAAGGGAACCAGGTTCTTGGACTCCATTCTGAATGCTCAGTGTTCTTGGATTTACTGCTTGGGCGTGTTTCTGTTGCAATACCCATGCCCAGTTGTCTCTGCTCTTTAGCCCTCTTGCTCAGCTATGCCCAGAGAAGAGGCAGTGAAAAGGTTGTTGGGTCAGCTGAGGTGCCCCCTGCTACTGTGTACATGAGGCCTCACCAGGAGGGGAGTGTGATGCCAGGGAAAGTGTGGGGAAAGTGCCCGTGTTGGACTCTGTGCCAGAGTTGACTGTCCTGCGTCCCTCCTGAGACAGTGGCCACATTGGACTGTCTGTGCCACATGGTGAGATCCTCACTGTGTGTGGTTGGGACACAGGAAGGGGCTATGTTGACTCTAAGCATTAAACCTCATGTTTTCCACTTTCTTGACACCCCTCTGAAGACTCCTGTTGCCTGAGAACACCCAGAAGAAGAGGGAGAGAAAAAAGCAAGAGTCAGGAATGACTCTTTCTCAAGTAAGGTCATATTGTCAGTGGACTCTCAGTCTGTCCTTCCTGAAATACCCGTCTTTGGACTTGCTAATCTTGTCTGACTCCGGAGTATCCTGTCTCACACCTTTACATGCACACTCACCAGAGACCTTCCCTCAGGATCTGTTGTCCTCACTTAGATCCCATCTCCACATGATCCTGTGACCTGGACCTTGTGAGGAGATTCCCCTGGGCACTGTTCTGGGCAGGGCTTCTCACCCTTGGGTTGGAGACAGGGTCTCAGTGCTGTTGGGCAGCAGAGATTGCTTAGGTCCCATCTGGGTGTGCTGTCTGCTCTGTCAACCAGGGTAAGGAAGCTGCAGATGGAGGTCCAGTATTAACATGCACAGTATGTTGTAAAATATGGATAGAGGCCACTGAGGGGAAATCAGTTCTGACTTTGTGTAGTACATTTAAAAGTAATTGAGCCTCCTTGAAAATCTTAAGGATTTGGGAATGGAGTGGAAAGTTTAGAAATAGACTTCAGGGCTAGGGTATGTTTCATTATACCATCTACCTGAAACTATGAAATCAGCATTTTTTAAAAATTTCTTTTCTGGTCACATGATGCAGTTAGTGGAGTCTTAGTTCCCTGAGTAGGAATTGAACCTGAAACCCTGCAATAAAATATGAGTACTTAACCACCTGACCTCCAGGAAATTCCCCAACTTTCCTAATCTCAATGTAATATTTTGTTCACAGAATAAAAAGATAAACTTTGGCTTTTGTTAATAACTGGATACCTAACATTAAGGATTAAATCATATTACTGTTTTTTAAATATATTTATTTGTTGTACTGGCTCTTCATTGCTGCAGTGGCTTTAATCTAGTTCTGTGCAGTGGCTACTCTCTAGTTGCAGTGTGTGGGCATTGTGGTGGCTTCTCTCATCTTGCAGCACAGGCTCTAGTGCAGGCTGGCTTCAGTAGTTTTACCTTCTGGACTCTAGAGCCTGGCTCAGGAATTGAGGCTCATGGGCCTAGTTACCCCTTGGCATATGGGGTTGTACCAGAGCAGGAATCAATGCCATGTCTCTTGCACTGACCAATGGATTCTTTACCACTTTGCTACCAGGGAAGCCCTCATATTATTTTTAAATATAGGTATGTTATAAAGATTGTAGTTGGAGTCTTTTGTATGTTACTTTATGCTTATACTACTTTTTATTATTTTGAACTAGTATAAAATAATGTTGAGAAGGACTCCTAGTACAGTGGAGAAGAATGTGCCTGCCAGTGTAGGGTGCACAGTTCTACGCCAGGTCCAGGAAGATCCCTCAAAGCAACTCAGCCCATGCGGCACAACTACTGAACCTGTGCTCTGGAGCCCGAGACTATCACTCCTGAGCCTGCACACTCTAGAGCCTGTGCTCCAAACAAGAGAAGGCACTGCAGTGAGAAGCCCGTGCACTGAAGCCTCAACTGGAGAAAACCTGCTCACAGCAATGAAGACCCAGCATAACCAAAATAAATAAGCTTTAGGGAAGAGATAGAATATTGACAACTTAATGAAGTACAATTGATTCATTTTTACTGTGCCAGAGATGCTGAAATATACATGATTAAAGTGTAAATGGGAGTGTTATCCCAGAACGTGTCAAAAGGCAACTGGCAATGGGAATGGCCACCCACTCCAGTATTCTTGCTTGGGAAATCCTGTGGACAGAGGAGACTGGCAGGATACAGTCGATGGGGTTGCTAAGACTTTGACATGACTGACTGACTGAACAGCAACCTCCACACTCAGCCAAGTGAGCTCTTAAGAACAAATCTAAGCATCTGACTTTCCTCCTGCAGATTCTTCAGTGGCTTCCAGTACCTTTTGGAATAAAGTCCTAAATCTATAGACCTTGCAGAATATTTCAGAAATCAGGTGGCATCTAACTGGCATCACCTCTCCTTATTCTCTATATTGCTGTCACACTGGCTGACTTTCTGTTCACTAAATATCTTCCTGCCTCAGAGTCAGCACACAGGCTGTTCTCTCTGCTTGCCTCAATTTTCTGTTTGCCGTCTTGCCAGTCCTAAGTGTTTCTTCCTCATGGAGACGTTGTCTGACTTCTTAATGTAGGTCAAGACGTTCTGTTAAATCTTCCCTTAGCACCAGGCCTGTTTCAGAACACTTATTACAATTCAGTTCAGTTCAGTTGCTCAGTCATGTCTGACTCTTTGCGGCCCCATGAATCGCAGCACGCCAGGCCTCCCTGTCCATCACCAACTCCTGGAGTTCACTCAGACTCACGTCCATTGAGTCATTGATTCCATCCAGCCATGTCATCCTCTGCCATCCCCTTCTGCTCCTGCCCCTAATCCCTCCCAGCATCAGAGTCTTTTCCAATGAGTCAACTCTTCACATGAGGTGGCCAAAGTATTGGAGTTTCAGCTTCAGCATCATTCCTTCCAAAGAAATCCCAGGGCTGATCTCCTTCAGAATGGACTGGTTGGATCTCCTTGCAGTCCAAGGGACTCTCAAGAGTCTTCTCCAACACCACAGTTCAAAAGCATCAATTCTTCGGTGCTCAGCTTTCTTCACAGTCCAACTCTCACATCCATACATGATCACTGGAAAAACGATAGCCTTGACTAGATGGACCTTTCTTGGCAAAGTAATGTCTCTGCTTTTCAATATGCTTTTCAAATTATTACAATAGTACTATTAACATTATGGTTGTAATTGGCTGACTGGCTGGTAGATTATAAGCTCCATCATGTTCACTGCTGTATTCCAAGTTTGGGGCACACTGTTATTGCTCAGTAAATTTTGATTGAATGAAACAAAAAAACTATAAAGACAGGTCTTCCTTGTATCAACCAATTGTGTGTTTACATGTGCACGCATGAGTGCATGGCTATGTAACTCCATGGTTTTATTATAAAGCATCATGTCTGAAATATTTTTTATGCTTTGTAGCAGTTGCACTTGTATCTTAAGTGTATTCCATGACCTTAAGTTTTTTCTACCTCATCACATAATTGATGGAAATAGTAGTAAGATTATTGACATGTTGTGGGTTCGGGGAGACTATTTATACTCTTCCATTGCATTTCAGTTTTCTTCAACTTGTTTGAGGTATTCTCAGGGAACTCTCTGTGGATGCACTTTCCTGCTCTGTTACTTAGCTTTTTATTCTTTATCAGTCGGACACAACTGAAGCAACTTAACAGCAGCAGCAGGACTGACTAGACATCAAATAATCCATACAGGAAAAAAAGCATATAAATGTAACATATATTGTAAGGCTTTTAATGATAAATCGACCCTTATAGTTCATCAGAGAAATCATACTGGAGAAAAACCATATAAATGTGATGTATGTGGCCACTGCTTTAAACAGCATACACAGCTTCAACATCATCAGTGAGTTTATACTGGAGAGAAACCAGATAAATGTGATGTGCGTGGAAAGGCCTTTAGTCGAAAAGTGAGGCGTACAGTTCATCAGACCCTTCATACTGGAGAGAAACTGTATACATGAGAAGTATGTGGCTGTGGCTTCACTCGAAAGTCGTACTTTGGAATTCGTTGACGAGTTCACAGCGGAGAGAAACTATATAAATGTAATGTATGTGGCAAGGCCTTTAGTGCAAATGAAAGGCTGGTAGTTCATTAGAGAGTTCATACTGGAGAGAAGCCATATAAGTGTGATGTGTGTGGAAAGGCCTTTAGTCGAAAAGCAAGGTGTACAGTTCATCAGACCCTTCATACTGGAGCAAAACCATATACATGTGAGGTATGTGGCCATGGCTATACTCGAAAGTCAATACTTGTAATTCATTGGAGAATGCATACTGGAGAGAAACCATATTAATGTGATGTATGTGTCAAGGCATTTAATGTAAATGCAAGGATTGTAGTTCATCGGAGAGTTCATACTGGAGAGAAACCACCATATACATGTGAAGTATGTGGCTGTGGCTATACTCGAAAGTCAATACTTGTAATTCATTGGAGAAGGCATACTGGAGACAAACCATATAAATGTGATCTATGTGGCAAGGTCTTTAGTGTAAATGCAAAGCTTGTAGTTCATTGGAGAATTCATACTAGAGAGAAATTATATAAATGTGATATGTATGAAAAGGCCTTTAGTTGAAACTCAGGCCTTGTAGTTCATCAGAGAGTTCATACTGGAGAGAAACCGTGTAAATGTGATGTATGTAGGCAGGCCTTTCATCAAAATTTAATCCTTGTAATTCATTGGAGAATTCATACTGGAGAGAAACCTTACAAATATAACAATTGGGACAAACATTTTGGTGCACATCAGGCAGTTCATACAGGAAGGAAAACGTAGAAATGTAATTTATGTCACAATAAATAATAATAATAATTTAAAAAATATAACTGTTTCAGTTTGCTCTGTGCCTGATACTAACACAACATTGTGAACCTACTCTACTACTTTAAAATTTTAAAAAAAGCGAAAGATGAGGTGGGGTGAGGTGTATTTATACTGGGGGTGAGATGTGTATGGGTGTAGGGTACTACTGGGTCCCAAGAGGATTCAGATCCTTTACGGGATCCGGATAAATGACAGTCGAGGGACTCAGCCACACATATGTATCCATTCTCCCCAAACCCCTATCTCATCCAGGCTGCCACATAATACTGTGCAGAGCTCCCTGTGCTATACAAACGGATGTTTTATAAATGAGTTCATTGGTATCTTTTTCAGATTCCAAATATAAGTGATGTCTAATCTTTGTCTTTCTCTGACTTCAGTTTAGTTCAGTCACTCAGTTGTGTCTGACTCTTTGCGACCCCATGAATCACAGCATGCCAGGCCTCCCTGTCCATCACCAACTCCCGAAGTCTACTCAAACTCATGACCATCGAGTCAGTGATGTCATCCAGCCATCTCATCTGTCGTCCCCTTTTCTGACTTATTCACTTAGTATTGAAAGGTTCTTGCTGAGCCATGAAAGACTCCGGGATTCTTGGCATCCAGAGGAGAGGAATTCAATCCAGGGCCAATGATGATGTTTGATCACTCAGAGCTTTTGTGTAATAAAGTTTTATTAAAGTTTATAAGAGACAAAGTTTCTGACATAGACATCAGAAGGGGACAGAAAGAGTGTCCCCCTTCTAGTCTTTAGTGGAATGTTATATAGCTACTAGCAGGCTGCTAATTGGAGAAAGGAAATGTCTCAAAACTCGGAGATTGGCCCCAGGCCCCTCACCCACAACATGCATTTTGAGATAACATTGGCACCAGGTGAGTTGTCCTGGGCCATAAAATGATTGACATGAATCTTGAAGAAAGGCAGGTTTCCGAGCAAATAAATAGTTTCATTAACATAGATTAGGAGAACAATTGTATGGGTAAAACATACTGATTTGTTGAGCCATTATTGGTTCTGAGTCTCTTTAGCAAACCGACTGGAGTCTAGGGTAAATATATAGTTCATTAACATAGCTTAATAAAAATATTTCCATAAGAAAAACTCATTGGTTAGCTCAAGATTTGAGAAAAGTTAAGTTGAGGTGGAACCAAGTGTCATCATAGCAACACAGAATTTTAAGAGAAACCTCCTTTACAAAATTAAAATTTTGAATAGAAAAGGGGAAATACCTGACACTTGCAGTTTGTTTCCTCCTCCTGCCGCTTAGAGAAAGATAAAAACATTGACACTTGCAGCCTATATCCTCCATTTGGGGACCCCGACCTTCCTGCGTGTTACCCTCTCAGTAGGATCATTTCCAGGCCCATTCACTTTGGTGTTTAATTTTGTTTTCCCAACAATGTTGAGTATTTCTTGGATAATTCAGTTCAGTTTGTGTTTACTACTTCACATGTGCTAAATCCTCAGTACATCTACTCTTGGAATTTCATGAAGACTTTCCCCCTGGTGTCTGGGCCAAACCGTTTTAAGGTAACACCACATCTGTCCACATCCATGTGTACTGTCTGCATCTGGGATGTGGACAATTCACATGCAGCTTGCTTTCTCAGGGCACAGAAAACATCTGAAGGCTTTTTCACTTTATTAATGAAGAAAGGCTTATTCTCAGAGCACAGCTGGTAAAAGAGGAGATGAGGGGGATAATTTAATTACATCAGTATGATAGTTCATTACTGTCTAATCATACATATCATATCCAGGATGCAAACAGTAAAGACTTTTTTTTTTTCATGATTACCAGAGAAATGGCAAAATGGACAATATTTTTCCTAGTGTTGAGGCTGCAGAGCAAGGCCCTGTGGGACTCCCAGGCACAGAGGCCTTTTGGGTTCCCATTTCTTATAGACAGGACTGCAGCCTCCATGACCTTCTATGAGTTCCAAAAGGCAGGACAGTTGCTGATCAAAGAAAGATGCTCACACCGGGTCAATCGTTCTAACTCTTGTGACCCAATGGACACAAAATGGGCTGCCATTTCTTCCTCTAGGGGATCTTTCCAACCCAGGAATCAAACCCAAGTCCCCTGTACTTGCAGGTGCATTCTTTACCACTGCACTGATTAGGAGACCAGACCACCCAAGACTCTGCTCAAAACTTCATCTTGTCACCAACCCGATCCTTTTATAATTTTGCAGAGGAAACAAGAATAAAGACTGTTACTGCCTTGATGCTTAGCATATATCCCTAGCAGACGATATAACCTCTCCCTACTCACCAAAGAGGGGGCCTAAAGTATTCCTTTTTATCCTCACACATATAGAAAGCCACTCTTACTCCTCCATAACTCTGTGTTTGTATTTCAAGTATTTCTGTTTGGCATTTGTGCAGAGAGAGCCAAGATTTTGGTGTCTGTATAACCTCTGGGTTCTGGTTCAACCCAGACCCCTGACTTGTTGATTCAGAGGAGCGTCTTTCAACACATACTGATGTCTCTAAGATGTGACAGGACCAGACATAACAGAGCCCAAAGGAACACGCAGGGCCCCTCACTGATGCTCTAAGGTACATGCACCGAGGTTCTCAGGCCTTTGTTGTTTTATTATTCAGTTCATTTCAGTTCAGTCACTCAGTCGTGTCCGACTCTTTGCGACCCCATGAATCGCAGCACGCCAGACCTCCTTGTTCATTACCATCTCTCGGAGTTCACTGAGACTCACATCCATCGAGTCCTTGATGCCATCCAGCCATCTCATCCTCAGTCGTCCCCTGCTCCTCCTGCCTCCAATCCCTCCCAGCAGCAGAGTCTTTTCCAATCAGTCAACTCTTTGCATGAGGTGGCCAAACTATTGGAGTTTCAGCTTTAACATCATTCCTTCCAAGGAAATCCCAGAGTTGATCTCCTTCAGAATGGACTGGTTGGATCTCCTTGCAGTCCAAGGGACTCTCAAGAGTCTTCTCCAACACCACAGTTCAAAAGCATCAATTCTTTGGTGCTCAGCCTTCTTCAGAGTCCAACTCTCACATCCATACATGACCACAGGAAAAACCATAGCCTTGACTAGACGGACCTTAGTCGGCAAAGTAATGTCTCTGCTTTTGAATATACTATCTAGGTTGGTCATAACTTTTCTTCCAAGGACTAAATGCCAATTTCAAACTAAAATTTTTAAAAAGTACTGTTAGAAGTTCCCATCACATACTTAGTCCTCCAGTCTCAGACTGTAGGTTTTGACCTTGTGTCTCTGGAACTGAGCCATGTGGAAAAAGGAAAAGTTGTGATACAGGATGTCACTGTAAAATGGCACATTTTCCCCAGGGATAGTTTTGTATTTCTTATTTTAGTTTGCAGTACAGAGAGAAATACAGAATTTTTCTTATTTTCTTAAGATGGTTAAATTATTCTAATGGCAGGAAATATTCTGCATCCAATTACCGCCCTATAGGAACTCTTTGGAGACTCAGGTTCCCAACTCCTGAATTGTCAGGAGCAGGACAGGCAAGAACCTGCTGACAAAGCCATTTATTTATTTATATATTGATTGCTTGATTGATTGCACTTGAAAATATGTGGGTTATTTTCAAATACCTTTTAGTATTGATTTCTCACATAGAGCAGGACCTGTATGATTACAATACTCTTTACTTAAGCCATGAAATTTTTGCACCTTGTTTTACATCATGTTCCAGTGTTTCCTGGTTAATAGTCTATGGGAACTTGAATAAAATTTGTATCTTCCTCTTGTGTGAAAATTGTATAAGTCTTAATAATGTTGAATTGGTTCACAATTCTTTTCAGGTCTAGTATATCCTACTTTCCTGTCCATTCTATTAATTTCTGAGAGTTTAATATTGAAATTCCAACTAAAAATCTTAATATGTCTACTTTAAAAATTGTAATATATAGTGGAACTGTCTGTAACTACTTTCAAAGCCTCATATAAATGGGTTGTCATACTTTTATGATTTCAAAAAATTTAAAAAGAAAATAAAATCACTATTGAAACTTTTCTACTTGTTAGGAGGACATATCCTAGTTTCCAACATGCTGGTCTCCAAAGTTACAAGCTTTTGCCTTAAAAGTGTAACGGGGTGACACAGCAACCTGGGAAGGCCGGCCGCCTCTGCTGTCTCTGGTCCAGGGAACCCACCAGCTTCCTCCTCTCCATTGTGCCCAGTACATGTTTTCCTGGCATCCCCAAAGGGGATCTCAAAGTGACCCAAATCCTCAAAATTTCCAGGAGGTTGTGGCGGAATGTATAAAAGTCAAATTAAATTAGAAAAATTTAAGGAGAAGAGAACTGTCTAGCAGCCAACAGGCACTAAAAGAAGTGTGGAGATTCCTTAAAAATTGTAAATAGAACTGCCTTATGACCCAGCAATCCCACTGCTGGGCATACACACTCGAGGAAACCAGAATTGAAAGAGACACATGTACCCCAATGTTCATTGCAGCTCTGTTTATAATAGCCAGGACATGGAAGCAACCTAGATGTCCATCAGCAGATGAATGGATAAGAAAGCTGTGGTACATATACACTATGGAATACTACTCAGCCCTTAAAAAGAATAAATTCGACTCAGTTCTAATGAGATGGATGAAATTGGAACCGATTATACAGAGTGAAGTAAGCCAGAAAGAAAAACACCAATACAGTATACTGACACATATATATGGAATTTAGAAGACAGTGGTGATGACCCTATATGTGAGACAACAAAGAGACACAGAGTTATAGAGTGGACTTTTGTACTCTGAGGGAGAGGGAAAGGGTGGGATGGTTTGGGAGAATGGCAATGAAACATGTATATTTTCCTGTAAGAAACGAAGCACCAATCTATGTTCAATTAAGATGCAGGATGCATGGGGCTGATGCACGGGATGATTCAAGTAGAGAATGTGGGGTGGGAGGTGGGAGGGGGCTTCGGCATTGGGAAATTGTGTTCACCTATGGCTGATTCGTGTCAATGTATGGCAAAACAAATACAGTATTGTAATTTTTAAAAAAATAAATAAATTTAAATTAAAAAAAATAAAAAAATAAAAATAAAAGAAGAAATCAAAGGTAGGCACGGATTGCAGATTTTTAAGTCTGTCCCCAAACTCTGACCATACCCTGGCTGCTTAGATGTTGTTGCTAAAAAACCGGATGTATCTTACTAATGGGCTTCCCTTGTGGCTTAGCTGGAAAAGTATCTGCCTGCAATGCGGGAGACCTGGGTTAGATCCCTGGCTTGGGAAGATCCCACACAGAAGGGAAAGACTACCCACTCCAGTGTTCTGGCTTGGAGAATTCCATTGACTGTATAGACCATGGGGTCGCAGAGTCAGACACAATTGAGCGACTTTCACTACTGCCACCGTTCTTTCCTCAACACATGACAAAAAGTTTATTTTGTTCATTGACATTTTCATATTGTAATTATAGAAGAATATGGCACCCCCACTCCAACACTCTTGCATGGAAAATCCCGTGGATGGAGGAGCCTGGTGGGCTGCAGTCCATAGCGTCGCTAAGAGTCGGACACGAGTGAACGACTTCACTTTTCACTTTCATGCATTGGAGAAGGAAATGGCAACCCACTCCAGTATTCGTGCCTGGAGAATCCTAGGGACAGAGGAGCCTGGTGGGCTGCCATCTATGGGGTCACAGAGAATTGGACATGATTGAAGTGACTTAGCAGCATGCTATCTATTTATATGTTAAAGGCAACAAATTTTTAAAAAACAGGCTGTAATCTATGGGGCATCACAGGATTGTTAAACACCTCGCCCCTCGCCTGCAGCGATTTGCCGAGCCCTCTACCCGGAAGCTCCGCCTCAGATTTCGCGCGTGTGCAGTTTCCTGCAGAAGGGGAAGGCTGGGAGAGAAGGTCGCTGGGCAGTCCTTGAGTTTTTCTCCTAGTGTAAACGTGTGTTGCATGCTTAGCCATCCCACCCACCCTCACCACGCCCATCTTCAGGGTCCCGCTGGTTCTGCGAAAGTAATATCCCAATATCCTGCCATCCACCCCAAATAAACCCAGAGGCTGCGGTTGCAGGTTGAGTATTCAAAACCGCTCTGAGGCTTGTCCTTGCCGTTTGCTTTTCGGCCTTCGGCCCCAGAGACACCACCTTTCGGGATATTTTACTATTTAAAACTTAACCATTAGTATCTATGCTTATTACTGGGAGCGAGGAGGTTCGGGCATGCCCACCTCCACCGCCTCACCCTGTTGGCCCCTGGATGTCGCATTAACAGCCCTGCTCCCTGAGAAGCGGCGTCCTCTCCCCAGTCCTGGGATTCTGGAGAGCCCCCTGGCTCCCAGCCTCTTTGCCCTTCCGTCTCCTCAGGCCGATCGTTCTGCCCCGCAGGCCTCCCTCCCTGGTCAGTCCCTTTTCCTCACCCCCTGGGCTGGACGTGTGACACCCAGTGTTTTTCCATCATGAGTCCGTCTCGTTGGAAAAGGTGCTCTTTTGATAGGCGGGCGTTTCATTTACTAATCATTTCTGTAGATAAGTTGGCGAGGAGGATCAGAAGCAGCAGTGACTGAGAGTGAAAGGAAAATTCAGAAGTGGAAAACAATGAGAGAACTGATGGCGTCGCCCAGGATGCTGAGGCAGTTGCAAAGGGATGGTAAAATGAAATAGAGTTAGCGCTTAAAGTAGCGAGTGGGTAAAAGAATAATGGACAAAGGCGTGGGATCTCCAGGAGCTGGGGACACGGAGACAGGGGCCCCACGTCTGTGGTAGGAGGGCTGACAGGGGTGATCCTAGGAGAGAAACAGGGATAAGTGTTGACTAGAGAAGAAGAGAAGGAAGTAAGCCTAGACACCTGGAGTGCCTCAGAGTGGGAGTGTAACAGGGAGAGAAGGGGTGTGACTAGAAGGCAGAGAGGGAGCAGAGTTGGAGAAAGAAAGAGACAGATGTATAGATGTTTAGGACAGTTAGAAGGGTGAGGGTGAGGAGAAGAGCAGCAAGAGGAGAAACAAGTTGCCGAGGGGGGCAGGACAGGTGTGAGGGAAGAAATAGGAGGGCAGAAACAGCATCCCACCTGAGGCAGTGGACACCAAAGGACTGTTCCACATAGTGAGGTCTTCCTGTTTTTGTGGTTGTGGCAAACGAAGGGGGACGTTGATTCTAAGCCTGAAGCAGCCTGTTTTCCACTTGCCAGATCAACTTTAAAAACTTACATCGTCTGAGGAAGAAGCTGGGAAGAGGAGGAAAAGAGGCAAGAAAAGAGGAATGGCTCTTTCTCAGGTAAAATCATATTCTCAGTTGATTCTCAGTCTGTCCTTCCTGAAATCTGTTCTTTGGACTTACTAATCATCTCTGACTCTGAAGTATCCTTCCTGACACCTGTACAGGCACACTCACCAGGGAACTTCCCTCAGGGCCTGTTGTCTCCACTTAGATCCCATTGCTAGAGTCCAGCCCCAGTGGATCCAGGGTTATTCGAAGGGGAGATGGAGTCAGCATCCTAGGAAAGAGCTATTTAATTAGAGATATAAAGAGAGATAAGGAAAGGATAGTGTAGTAGGAAAATTAGTGGAGAAAAAGATCGTGAATAACTTAGTTTACATGGAAAACCAATAAAACTCCAAAACAAGGAGTTTGCACCATCTACGTAGGCCACTGGTGCCCGCTTGAATAGCGGACGGTGCTCGGCCTTGGGCTCCCTCTCACGTGCATCTTAGAAGCCAGGGCAAGTAAGTAGACATTGCGAGCCTCCACGTTCCAGTTGGGAATTCAGCCAGAAAAGAAGAGAACGAGAAGAGACCACACAAGGGAATCGTCATTCCAGGAACTGGTCCATACTTTATTTTCCAAGAAAGATTTTTATACTTTTTGGTTATACATAGAGATCAATGGATAATACAAAGTCATGTGGGGTCAATCACGTGAGGTCAGCAGACCTCGCCTGGCATGTATACAAGGGTCTTAGGTGGCTTTACATCATCTTCTGGCCAGGAGGCCTGCTAACATTTTATGATCCTTTCTTATGATGATTAGTCAACCAAGTAACTTATTTTCTCCAAAGGTGATTTTTCTTAAGTCAGGCACCACCTTCTGAAGGCACCAGATAAAGTTGCATTTCTACAGGGCAAAGGTGCAGTGGGCTATAATCAAGAAAAGAATTTACTTAGCCTAAGGTCTAACATAATTAATATCAAGGTTAATACTTATTTCTCCTATATTCTAGTTATATTCATTAATGTGTATAAGGGGCAAGGGATATGGAGACTTAGCAGCAAATATTGGCTCAACAATGAAACCCTCTACCGATATAGTTTCTAACTAACTTGCTAATACTATACTAATAATTTTCTAACTTCTCAAGAGAATCTGTTTTTAGAATGTTTAAAGCATCTCGTGCCTCTCACAGTTGGGAGGCTGTAACCAATCACATGTGGCCGGATGAGCCTGCTCAGGCAGGCTAGAGAACCTTCAGAGGAGTTTGTAAGTTGAAACACTTTTGTCACACCCAGGAATTTTTATTAACTGGAACTGTAAATTAACTCCTTTTCTGAGAGAGGTGGTAAGGGACAGCCCCCCCGTAAAGTCAGAGGTGTAGGAGAGAGCATAAAGCAGTAAAGTAGGCAGACTCTGGTTTGGGGGTAGATGCTCGGGAACAGGGGGTCTCCTGAGGCTCAATCCTGCCTTTGCGTATGCTGGGCCTCCTTCCTCCTGATCTTTGCCACAGGTGGAGTTCCTCATGCTGGCTCCCAGCATCCCATCTCTCCATGACCCAGTGGCCTGGACCTTGTGTTGGGGGCAGCATCCTGGGCAAGGCTTCACACCCACAGGTTTGAGAAGGGGGCTCAGTGCTGTGGGCAGCAGAGATTGCCTCGGATCCTTCTGGATGTGCAGTCTGCTCTCTGTCAATCAGGATTAAGAAGCTGTGGGTGGAAGTCAGGTATTAACATGCACAGTACCTGGTAAAATCTGGAAGTAGACCTAAAAAGAGAAATTTGTTCTAAGGTAATTGAAGCTAAGTGAGTGAGTCATTGACTTCAAAATCTTGATTGGAAATGGGATGGAGAGTTCAGAATCAGGTATCATTGATAAAGGGTGCGCTATTCCATCATCTGTTTGAAACTATGACATGAATCTGAATCTCTGAGAGCTGGAAATTCACTTTCATTGCATTCATTGTTCAGATTTTGTCTTTTCACTGTGTTCATTTTGCGGTTTGGCACAGAGATGTTTTTACTTTTGATGCAGGTGAGGTTTCCTCTTCATTGGTTAACCCATAGATTCACCATTTGTTATGGCAACTGTCTTTTTTTCCCCTGGGTTTTCTTAGCCTCCTTGTCATTAGATTTTAAATATATGCAAATGGTTATTTCTGAACATTCTCTTCTGTTCCCTTGGTGTATAAATCCGTGTTTAAGCCAGTACTACGCCATCTGGATGATATTGTGATATGGCTTGAAATTTTAAAAAGAGTGGCCTTCATCTTTCATCTTTGTACTTATTGAAGAGTATTTTTTCAGTTTGTGGTCTCCTTGATATTCTTTATGACTTCTGGCAAGTTTTTTCTATTTCTGCCAACATTTCTGTTGTAAGTTTCATAATGAATTCATTAAATCTGTGGAACAGTTTGAGTAACTTGAAATATATAGTACTGAGACTTCCAGTCCATGACTACTAGATTTATTTGTTTATTTTGAATTTCCTTTAGAAATGGTTAAGTAGTTTTCAGTGTATGACCTCCTTGGTGAATTATTCCTAAATATTTCATCTATTTTTAATATAATAGTAAATAAAATTGTTATGTGATTTTCTTTTAACATTGTTCATTGTGTATAGAAATGCAGCTTATTTGCACGTTGACTGTTATATCTTGCAAGTTTGCTAAAGTTGCTATTTGATGTGGCAGGGTTTTTTTGTGTGTGTCTGTGTGGAATCTACAGTTTATATATAAAACACCTTGTCCTCTAGGGAAGAAGGTAACTTTCTAATTTTTCACTTTGGAAAGTTTTGATTTCTTTTTCTTGCTCTGGTTAGGGGTTTCAATCCTTTGTTAAACAGTGATGCAGAGTGCACGTCCTTGCCTTCTTCACGATCTCAGAGGAAAGGTTTTCAGTCTTTCACCACTGAGAACAATGTTAGGTGTGCTCTTTTCATACATCATATATTTTAGTTTGAGATACTTGTTTTGAAAACAAAACAAGACCCCTAAATGGACGGGAATGTATCAAAAGTGTGAACAGAGGTGAGATCTCAGGGCAGAGAGGAAAGTACAACATTAATAGTGGTTGGAAACCTCTTGTAATGGTACATAGAGATGATAGCTTATGGTGAACAACATCAGATTCATGATCTCCGAAGAAGAAGATATAGCTTTGGGACCAGGGACCAGACTTGATCACTCAAGAGCTTTTGTGTAGCAGAGTTTTATTAAAGTATGAAATGGGACAGAGAAAGCTTCTGACATAGACATCAGAAGGGGGATGGAGAATGCCGCCCCCTCACTAGTCTTAGCAAGGGAGCTATATACTTTCTCACTTGGTTATTACAGTAAGTCAAAAGAGTGTCTCAAGGTTTAAAGTTCTTACCAGACCCATGCCCAGAATTTACATTTCAAGATGGCAGAATTAGTCAGAAGGTTCTCAAGAAGGAGAAACCTGTCCTCAAGCAGGATACATTGTTGTTATTTTATTTTCAGTTCAGTGCAGTTGCTCAGTTGTGTCCGACTCTTTGCGACCCCATGAACTGCAGCACGCCAGGCCTTCCTGTCCATCACCAACTCTCGGACTTCACTCAAACTCATGTTCATCGAGTCAGTGATACCATTCAGCCATCTCATCCTCTGTCATCCACTTCTCCTCCTATCCCCAATCCCTCTCAGCATCAGAGTCTTTTCCAATGAGTCAACTCTTCACATGGGGTGGCCAAAGATTTGGAGTTTCACTTTAGCATCGCTCCTGCCAAAGAACACCCAGGACTGATCTCCTTTAGAATGGACTGGTTGGCTCTCCTTGCAGTCCAAGGGACTCTCAAGAGACTTCTCCAACACCACAGTTCAAAAGCATCAGTTCTTCGGTGCTCAGCTTCCTTCACAATCCAACTCTCACATCCATACATGACCACTGGAAAAACCATAGCCTTGACTAGACGGACCTTTGTTGGCAAAGTAATGTCTCTGCTTAGTACAGAGTTCAAGCTGGGTTGTTTTGTTGTGTAATCATTCAGCTCTGGGCTTAAAGAAAAAAGTTTGTCTTTTTCTCCTCCTTGATAATTCCAGACTGTTTTCTATCTTCCTCGAGAGCCCCAGACCCCTTTCTCCTCCTCGGGTACCCCGGACTTCTCAACCTACCTAGGAATTGGCTCTCTCGGATCTTTGGTCAAAGAGAAGTTTGTTTATTAAAGTCCCAGAGGAAGCTTAACCTTTCCCCGAGTGCTCAGCCTGTCCTTCAACATGTATCATGTGTTGTTTCACCCGCCAGTGGTGCTGCAGCTCCATTAGACACAAAGGCAAGGTTTGTATCCACAAACTCAACATCTCCCTGTGTGAGCTGGTTGTTCTTGAGTGTGAGGAGCATGAGGTGGGCTGCCTTGCCCCCTCTTCTCTCTTTGTGGGCTTGGATCTATTGGCTACTCAATTCTTAGTCCATATAAATCAGAGCTGATGCCCCAAGCGTATAACCCCTGATCCGGTGCTGCTTTCATCACAGTTGTCATATTTGGAAGATAGAATCGGAAAATGGGAAAGTTCTGGCTGCTCTTTAATTTTATCTGGCACCTCAGAACCTGTAATGAACTGTCTTAGTCCCTATCTGCCTCTTGAGATCGCTCAGCCATTTCTGCTGTTCTCCTTTTGCTGCCATACATGTCAGGGTGTGAGGAATAGGCTGGTGGATTGGATCTTCTGTGCTTGTTACTTAGGAAAACTGTAAGGACAGCAGTCCATCAAAGGAAATATGTATAAATTGTTCAGGCTCTTAGCTTGGCATCTCTGGGTGGACCAAATAGTCCCATCTCAAGGTCTTAGGATATGAGACCCCCACATCTCACAGTTTTCCACTCTTGTACTGGTCTATCTAGTCAGGGAATGTAGACTCTACCTGACTTTGCTTTCTCCTTAGTTTGTATAATTTTTCCTTTTAAATTTGATTTTGAAGTATGTGGCTCTAGGGTCTGAAGTCATGTCCTATTTCTTTGCTGTGGTAATCCGGCTGTGTTTATGAGGCAACTCCTCCTAGACTGTCTGTGGTGTGGGTTTACTGGGTAAGAGAAAATTTTTAAAGGAGAATACTTTCCCTTATTGGTTGTAATATTTTCCTACTGCATACAGAATTACCACTTGAAGCTACTTAGTATAGTGCTCAGCGTGTTCTGTGATATGAGAAAGTATCTGAAGACCTTGACCTGTACATCTTTTTCTGGCTTTGAGTGATGTCAGAGAAGCCTGTGTGAAGGGCTCTATGATAGTGTTGCTCACGTGTACTATCACCATGCCCTTTGAGCCTCACCAAGAGGTATGGGAACTTCTCCTGACAAGGGTACTGTCCAGGTTCACACCCTCATATTTGTGAGGCTGTTGACTAAACTGTTGCTGATGCTGCATGATTGTCACCTGGGTGCTAGTGATCATTCTGCCTCCACACTGAACTTTGTAGCAACTTAATGATAGAGCTTATGTAGTGGAGTGATAACTTCAGTGATGAACCATCATTTGTTTTCTTTTTCAAGGCATAGCTACTTTCCTTTTTTATATTTGTATGCATTATAAATGATTGTCTTTTATTTTTGTTATTAAGTTTTTATTTTATTTTATTCTCTGTATTTTATTTGCAATATGTGGCCTGGTTGGTTAGGAAAGCGCCCCCTCCCCTATGGTGGAATTGGTGATCAGTACTTTTTAGAGTTCTTTATGTATTCTTGATGTTAAGCTATTATTGAATAGATGATTGGCAATTTTTTTGTATTATAGTGTACATTTTTTTTCACTGCTGACGATGGTTTACTGCACAATATTTGATAATTAGAATGTGTGCAATTTATCTCTTTTTATTTTGTTGGCGTCAGCTTTTGGTGTTGTATCTGATAAATCATCAGTGAATCCACTGTCAAGAATAATATTTTTAAGTTATCTATATAAATTATGGATGCTAGGTAAACTTATTTTGATAATCGTTTCACAGTATACGTATCAGTTAATTATTTCTCTGTAGCTTAAACTTACACAATGATATTTGTCATTTTAAAAGTTGCTTGTAAAACCCTCTGTATGTCACTGTTTAAAGAGTTGAGTTTAAAAGGGAAATAGTTAAAACACGTTGGATAAAAGAAACAGTAACCCAGTTTATAATAATTTAAAGTGTCTTGCTCTTAAAAGGCTGTGGTTAGTGACCCAAATGATCACATCCTTTAAGTCCTCCATCTCAGACACCCAGGTACTAACCCTGAGTTTGTTGAACTCAGCGCTATGCTAAGTTTGCTGTTTTGTAGGGTGTGAGTAGGGAATAGCCCATTTCTACCTAGGCAGAGTTTTGTATTTGTAATATAGAGACTAGTCCCATAACTGCCCAAGTTCCCAGATTCCTGCATTGCTTCAGCCTCAGTAGCAGGATCTGAGCACAACATGCTGTGAAAAACAGCTTTTATTGAGAATAAACCCTTTTAGTCTTAAGAGGAAGTATCTTGGCTTCCGATATAACTTGAAATTTTTACCTGAGCAGTGTTACAGACGGTAATTTATTGCTGTCAAGGTAACAGGCCCCGCCCCCTCCGCGGCCCGCCCCTCCCACAAACAGTGCGCACAACGGCTGCGCTTCCCGCCCCTGGTCGGAAGCTCTTAATAGAAAGCCCTTTCACACAGAGCCGGAAGTTGGAGAGCGTGGAGCCGAGGTCCCCGAGCGGCGCCTAAGCTTGCTTCTGGAGTAAGTTTGCAGAGCTCGCCACCCCTCCAGTCCCCACCTCCGCCCCCGCTCACTCGTCCTGATGGTGTGGGAATTGCCTGTGACCTGAAAACCCTGGCACCCGGTGCTCGGCCCCGAATAGATGCTGCCGCTGCCATTGCGGCCCAGTTATCTTTTCGTTTGGGTTTTAAGTGTTTCTGAGGCGGTTTCGGGCCTCGGTGCGCGTAGACCCCGCCTCTGGTGACATTTTCCTGCTTAAAACCCTTTTTTATCTCTGGCCTCGCCAATAAAAAGCCCCCTCTCGCAACTTGGAGTGGCGCCCGCCGCGTCACCTTTTCGACCCCTGGAGCAGAGCCCGTCGCCCCCCGCTCGCGGAGAGGCTGCGCCCTCTGCCTGGTCCTGGGATTCCGGGGAGCCTGCCCGCTCCTGAGCTCCATCTCTCCCATCCGCTCTGTCCTCGCGTCTCCTGAGGCCGATCTTTCTGCCTCGCAGCAGCCCCCTTTCCTGTCAGCCCGTTCCTTCACCCCACGTAGGGTAGGTGACCTGGGCCACCCATGTGACAGCCAGTGCTGTAAAATAGACAAGTATTAATAAATTAGAAAGCCAGATCTCCAGGGCTTGGAAAACAGCACAGGGAGAACTGCCCTCTATCAGTGATGGGAGGCAGGGAGGCGAAGGGCGATGAGGGACGTCAGAGGTCGAGACTCCCTAACTGGGTTTTGGCCAGTTTCAGTCCAGGTCTCTTGGGTTAGAGTCCCGAGTTGTGTTTTCACCCGGTTGGAGTCCCGCCACATGGGTTCACGTCTCAGCCTGAGGTGGCCGGTTTTATCATGGTGCTGGCAGAGAGAGAGGTAAGGAGCAGAGGAAGAAAGGGCTGGAAGGAAGCATAGCCACATGGCCTGCCAGAGAGTGGGGAGGCAGGGAGAGTCACAGAGAGAGGAGGGGAGTAATCTGGAGTGCAGAGAGGGAGCCAAAATGGGGGAAGAAAGGCAGACATAGGTATGGATTTTTGAAAGACTCAGGAAGATTGGAGAGAGAGAGCATTTCGAGGGGTAACGAATTGCAGCAGCCTGGGATGGGACACGTGTGAGGGAGGAAAAGGACAGAAACAGCAGGAGAGCAGAGGGGGAGAAAGAGACACACCAGACCCAGATGAAATAGGGAGATAGGTGAACAGAGGGGTAAGCTGGATCCAGGTGTGGCCAGTTGTTTGGATACAGATGATTTTTTTAGTTATACAGAGAATTGAAAGATTGTTGTTGAATTACGACACCGGGATTCTTGGCCTCCGGCGAAGAAGAATTCAATCCAGGGCCAGAGACGAGGCTTGATCACTCAGAGCTTTTGTGTAACAAAGTTTTATTAAAGTATAAAGGAGATAGAGAAAGTTTCTGACATAGGCATCAGAAGGGGGCAGAAAGAGTACCCACCCTGCTACTCTTTAGCTGGATGTTATATAGTCATCAGCAGTCTGTTAATGAAAGAAAGGAATGTCTCAAAACTTAGAATGACACCAGGTCCCTCACCCATAGAATGTATTTTGGGATAATATTTGCTCCAAATGGTTCATCTTGGGCCATAAAAAGATTAACTTGAATCTTGAAGAAGGGCAAAGCACCATACAAATAGTTTCATTTACATAGATTAGAGGAACAATATCAGAGTATAACATACTGGTTTATAAAGTAGGTTCTGAGCCCAAAGGGCAGAACTGACTTGAAGACAGAGTTCCGGGTAAATGCATAGTACATTAGCATAGCTTAAGATAAACATTTCCATAAGAAAATGCAATGGTTAACTTCAAGTGAAACCAGGAGTCATTATGGCAACACAAAATTTTAAGAGAAACCTCCTTTTAAATTTGTTTCCTCCTGCCGCTTAAGAGAGATAAAATGTCTGACACTTGCAGGCTATTTCCTCCAGTTAGAGACCCCTGGCCTTCCTTCCTGTTACCCTCTCAGGATGAGAATTTCAAAACTCCTGTCTATAAGGCTTGTGTCTTTTTATATTAGTTGTGGCAGAAGATGACTTTCATTTGCAAACCCTGTTGAGCCTGGGGCAGTGGCTTTATTCACTGAGTTGTGAGTGACCCCCTTCCCTTGTCCTATCATAAGATAGAGGTCAAGGAAGAAGAGACCTGGGGCAAGAAATAACTGACTCTAGAGTGTCACTCTGTGGTAGCTTTTTTTTGTTTTAATGAATTTTTTGGGCTGTGCTGTGCCGTGGGCTCTGGAGTTGTGGCTCCCAGGTTCTAAAGCACAGGCTCAGTAGTTGTGCACAGGCTTAGTTGCTTGTACTTGTGGGATCTTCCTGAACCAGGGATAGAACCCATGTCCCCTGCATTGTCAGGCAGATTCTTACCCAGTGTATCATAATTGGGTAGCATTTTTAAAGGAACACTTTTTTTAAAAAACAGATTCACATTTTCTCCTTTATTTATGTATGGTGCTTTTTGTAGTTTGGAATAGGTCTTAATTCATTCAGTTTCTGTAATCATTTTTAACTTCAGAAATAAGCTTTTTAGTTTCCAGTATTCTACTCTTATCATCCTTTTCTAAATATGATTATTCTCCACATTTTTAAAAACTTTGACACCAGATTTTTAGATTAAAAATAATTCTGTTTTTTTTCCAAAATTTTTTCAGATTCATTCTTTGCCTGAATGTTTTCTTCCCTTCATCTCATACATTTGAAATTTTCTTTGGTAAGTAGTAAATCATCTTAGACTATTTTATGCCATACTTAGCAAAAGTGTCACCTCATTTCTCAGTTCTAATGAGGTAAATGAACGTAGAGCCTATTATACAGAGTGAGTGAAATAAGTCAGAAAGAGAAAGACAAATACTGAATATTAATGCATGTATATGGAATTTAGAAAGATGGTACCAGTGATCCTACATACAGGGCAACAAAGGGAGACACAGATGTAAAGAACAGACTTTTGGACTCAGTGGGAGAAGGTGACGGTGGGATGATTTGAGAGAATAGCATTGAAACATGTAAATTACCATATGTAAAATAGAATGACCAGTGCAAGTTCACGAAGCAGGCCACCCAAAGCCAGTACTCACAAACAACCCAGAGATCTAGTGAGGAGGGAGGTAGAAGAGGGTTTAGAATGGGGAGGCTGATCCTGCTGCTAAGTCGTGTCAGTTGTGTCTGACTCTGTGCGACCCCATAGAGCGGCAACCCAACAGGCTCCTCTGTTCCTGGGATTCTCCAGGCAAGAATACTGGCGTGGGTTGCCATTTCCTTCTCCAATGCATGAAAGTGAAAGTGAAGCTGCTCAGTCGTGTCCAACTCTTAGCGACCCCATGGACTGCAGCCTACCAGGCTCCACCATCCATGGGATTTTCAGGCAAGAGTACTGGAGTGGGGTGCCATTATAGTCACTAAGTGAAAATGAAGTCATTCAGTTATGTCCGACTCTGCAACCCCATGGACTGTAGCCTACCAGGCTCCTCCCTCCATGGCATTCTCTAGCCAAGAGTACTGGAGTGGGTTGCCATTTCCTTCTTCAGGGAATCTTCCAGACCCAGGGATCAAACCCGGGCCTCCTGCAATCCAGGCAGACACTTTAACCTCAGAGACACCAGGGAAGCCCATTATAGTCACTAGCAGTCTGTTACTGAAGGAAAGGAAGGTTTTAAAACTCAGAATGGCACCTGGCCCCTCATCCATAAAATGCACTTTGGGATAATCTTGGCAGCAGATGATTCATCCCAGGCCATAAAATGATTAACTTGAATCTTGTAGAAGGGCAGATTACCATACAAATAGTTTTGTTTACATAGATTAGGGGAACAATATCTGAGTATAACATATTGGTTTGTGTAGTAGGTTCTCAGCCATTAGACGGAACCGACTTAGAGTCTGGGGTAAATGCATAGTCCATTCACATAGCTTAAGACAGACATTTCCATAAGAAAAATGGATTGGTTAACTCAAGGTTTGAGAATAGTTAACTTCAGGGGCAACCAGGTGTCATCATGGCAACATGTCATCATGGCAACAAGTATGTTAAGAGAAACCTCCTTTTAAATTTGTATAGAGAAGGAAAAAAGTATTGCTAGTTTGTTTCCTCCTGCCACTTAAGAGATATAAAAATGTCTAACACTTGCAGCCTATTTCCTCCATTTGGAGACCCTGGCCTTCCTGCCTCTTACCCTCTCAGTCCCCCCTTTTCTTTTAGAAGAATTATGTTGCCTAGGGAAAGAGGGCATCGTTCCCATTCCATAACTGCTTCCGAGCTGACAAGGGGCATTGTCCTTAAATTGGTGAGGCAACATATTCTCCTAACCTTCATACCGAAGATGTCTGATCCCGGGCCCCCAAATAGTAGTTGGAAGAAGCTGCAGCAGTAGCTGGAGTTTGAGCAACTATTGAAGGAAGGGGGACCCCTTCCAGGGCCCCAAACTGAGCTCTTGTCTAACACTCAGAAATAAATTGTCTGAGGAGATACATGTGCTGACAAAGCAAGAGATTTTATTCGGAAAGAGCATCCGGGTGGAGAGCAGTAGGGAAGGGAACCCAGGAGAACTGCTCTGCCGTGTGGGTTGCAGTATTGGGTTTTATGGTGATGAGATTAGTTTCCAGGTGGTCTTTGGCCAATTATTCTAATTTGGAGTCTTTTCTGGTGGCGCACACATGGCTCAGCCAAGATGGATGCTAGCGAGAGGGATTCTGGGAAGTGGATAGACACTCCATGTCTCCTTTCGACCTTTCCCAAACTCTTCAGGTTGGTGGTGTTTCATTAGTTCCATATTCCTTATCAGGATCTGTCATAAAACAACTCATGCAAATAGTTACTATGGTGCCTGGCCAAGGTGGGTGGTTTCAATCAGTGTGCCTTTCCTAACACAACTATTTGTCCATATGTCACATTATGTCCATAGTTAAAGTATGAAGTGTTGCACCAGTCCATTTTAGGGTTGGTAGATGTCATCAGATGAAGAAGAAGCATCACATATGATTGTTGTTGAAGGTATTCGCAGACTTGGAGAAAGTATTTTTCTTGAAGTGGAGATGTCCGCCACAGAAGCCTTTCATGATGAAAAGGGGAGTGCTCCACAGACCCAGCAGTTAGACCAATTGTGGCATGCAGTGTAGAAGTGAGCCCAGGACAGGAAGGCATTGTCTTGAGGATCAAACGGCACACTCAGGATTTTTGGAGTCAGCAGAAGTAGGCTCACATAGATTATCAAGCCCATCTGAAAAGTACAAAGTCAGAGCATAGAAAGTAAAGACGTAAAGTGAAGTCACTTAGTTCTGGTCAGGGTGCCACATCTTAACTCAAGTGTGATGTACCCACGAATCAATTCCTGGCACTTTGACAGCTGTGGAAGAAGAAAGAATAACCTGGTAAGGGCCTTCCCAGAGAGGGTAGAGGGATGGGGCCCCAGATCCCAATGTTTTTAGATCCCAATGTCAATAGACTCGGGTCATGCGGTTACATTTGATATAAATGCCAGTGTAACAAAAGCCTAACCTACAACAACCAGTAAATCTACCTTATTTACATGCTAGGTGGACAAGATCCGTGTTTCAATGGTATGAGTATATTGCTGCCTTATTTGTACCCTCTATAGGGACAACAGATATCATGATTAAAGTAGAAGCCTTGACTAATTTCACAAAACAGGTCCTCATAGATAGAACAAAGCCATCCAAGCCTTACATGAAGAGCAACTTCAAATGAGAAAACCAGTCATTCATAATAAAATGGCTTTGGACATACTCAGCTGCTCAAGGAGCGACCTGTGCTATAATTAAGGTTGAATGCTGTGAATACATTCCTGACTTATCTGACAATATCATCTTTAGATGACATGAAAAACCAGGTAAAAACAATGTCAAATGAAAACATTCCTTTCTGGACTTTGGTCCTATCTTGGGTGAAGGGTGATTGGTGGAAAACTGTATTTACCACTATTACAGTTGCCTTGATAGTTCTGCTTTGTGGACCCTGAATTTTACAATGTATTATGAAATTTGTAACCTGAAAGTTGATGTCATTCTCCCAGATTGGTGGTTGGAGAGCCAGGGTGCAATATATCCTTATGCATGGTGCTCATAGTATGAGTTAAGAGCATCAAGAGGGGGAATGAAGAAGGAATTCATAGGGCCTGGACTCCATCTTAGAGACGGTCTGTTCATGCTGATTATGCTTGGCCACTTTTCCAATGGAATCTGAACTCTGTGTTTAGTGTCTGTGAAAACAGCAACAGGATAAGACCCCCAAGAGACAGGGGAACCTTGAAGATCGTATCTAGGTTACTCATTGCCTAAGAGAAAACATATACTAATCACCCCTTCCTCCAGACAGGCCATAAATTTTTCTGTATCTATTGGAGTGTAACCTCGGGTTTATTGATTATCGTCTAATTGTTTGACTGTTTGAGCACATAGCACGTGAATGATGGGGTTATTGGTATTGTATTTTCCTTGATTTATCTAAGTCTTAAGGAATTTGGAATGGTGGGTTCAGAAACGTACACATGGGGTATAAAAGATTTTCACAAATGCTGGTCGGGGTCCTTGGCTAAGAGGAGACACTGCCTTGGGCCTGCTGGTATAATAAACTGCACTCCATTATCCGCATTGTTCTTCTGAGAGAGTTTGTTTCCCAGACGCGTGGCTATAATAGATAGGGGATGATTTAGTATGGGTTTAATTTTCTCACGGCCTATGGCCCTATTCCCTTCTGATATGATTAGGCCCAGATATCTAACAGATTGTTGACAATGCTGAGCCTTTTTCTTGATGCCTTATAACTGCAGCCTGCCAGAAAGTTTAAGAAACCTTCTGAGGCTCCTGAACAAACTTCTTCTGTCTTAGCACAGAACAAAATATCATCTACATATTGTAAGACCACCGCTTTGGAGCTATTAAAGTTTTGTAGATCCCGTGACAAACTTTGTCCAAATAAGTGAGGACTGTCATGAAATCCCAGGGGCAAAACTGTCCAGGTTAACTGAGAAGCTGGCTGCATAGGGTCTTCAAAGGCAAATAGAAATTGACTTTCCTCCGCCAAAGGCACAGAATAGAAAGCATCTTTCAAATCAATTACTGAGAAATATTTGGCTCGTTGAGGAATTTCAGACAACAGAGTGTAAGGATTAAGAACCATGAGGTGTAAGGGAACTACAGCCTCATTTATTATTCATAAATCTTGAACTAGTCTCCATTTACCATTTGATTTTTTATACCCAAAATTGTGTTGCATGGACTGTTACAGGAAACTAATAGTTCCTGCTCCTTTAAAGTTCTGATGATGTGTTTTAACCCTTAACCTCAGGTTTCAGTGGATACTGCTTATGTAGAAATAAGTGGGTCTTTGAGCTTGACAACTACAAGAATAGCATTTTGTGCTTGACCTACAGATTTTCCATCAGCCCATACTCTAGGATTTACATTTTGTTCAACTAGAGGGAGAGAAAAGGAGGGCTCCATATTTATGAACACAGAGGCATGCACCTTGTTCGGTATATTCCTCCACAAAAGGGGTGAAGGAGACTCTGGCACAATCAGAAACTCTGTGAAAATCGGCCAGAATCTCAGTTACAACATAAACAATAACTGAAATAATACCCTTTGGCTCATCCAGACAGTCCCATTATGGAAGTGGATTGGGAAGGATGTGGGCCAGGGGTTTCAGTAAGTATGGAGTAAGTTACCCAGTATCTAAAAGGAAATCAACGGATTGCCCCCCCACAGTTATTAATACCTGGGGTTCCTCAGGTGTAATTAGGACAGGAGCTTGTGTGGGGACTCCTGGGCACCTTCAGTCCTGATTCAGAGACGTCTTTTTAGATTTGTATAGAGAAGGAAAAAAAAATATCGCTAGTTTGTTTCCTCCAGCTGCTTAAGAGAAGTAAACCTGTCTGACACTTGCAGCCTGTTTCCTCCATTTGGAGACCCCTGGCCTTCCTGCCTGTTACCCTCTCAATGCCTTGTAATAAAATAGACATATTTTCAACTGTGGCTTTACCAAAGATATGAATTGTGTGTATGTGTTTATGTGTGCACACACAAATGTATATTTCTGGTCTCAGCTCTTTACCAAAGAATAACGGAGGTATGACATTAGATCTTGTGAAATTAAAGACATTTCTTTGAGAAATGGGAAAATAAAAGAGCATTTAACATGATAAAACCAACAAAATGCTTCATTCTTTCCTTTCAAAAAAGAAGAAAAAAAAAAAACCCACCTAGTTTAACTGGTTAGTCTAATGGTCTGTTTCCTCCATTTTCTATGATCAGTGAAAAAAGTGAGCTGTGTGGTGATATGAAGATGTTTCCCTCAGGTCCCTTTGTGACTTTTCTGTGCAAGTGAGGAAGGATGGGCTGGATTTACCTGCAACCTTCCAACAGAGCCTCTCTATTCATAATGAAAACGATTGCTCAGATCCTATTTCCAAGCTGACCCCTTACAATGTTTGTTGTACCAGTGGATTTATATTTGCAATTCTGTATTTTAAAAATATTTTATTGCAATCGTATAATAAAGAATTACTTGCTTGGTATCAGTTTGACCCAGTCTTGAAAGAAAAGTTTCTTTTGCTCAGATACATGACAGATGTTCCTGGTCTTAAATGGGATGGGCAATAAGGACAAACTTGGCCCCCTTGCCCTTCAGCCTCCCATTTCATTATTCACTTATACCCGGTTCTCTTCACTCAGCTCAGACTTCCTCACAAACGGCTTCTCTCTAGGCCTGAGGGAGCCCACTTGTAACATGCAGATGAGAGACTAGGCTGGAATCTCTGAGCATGAGCAACACTGACCCCTGAAATGATTGGCCAAATTGGCTGTGTGTCTGTGTGTGGCAGTTTGGTTTGGAGGGAGTTTCTCATGGTAATTAGAATTGTAAACAGATCCCAGTCCTCCCTGAATGGAAAAGGAAAAGGAAAACTGTAGAATGGAGGCAGGATCACAGGCTCAGAATTAGATGACTTCTATGAAAAAGGCTAAATTTGAAGGGAGTTTGTTTGTTTGTTTGTTTGTTTGTTTTTAACATCCTCACGTTCAGACCTCCACTGGCTTTAATTTGTTCTTGGGTCAAAAGTTTGACTCCTCACTGTTTCTCCACAACCCTCTGTCAAGCTCAGGGCCCTATCAATGTCTCCAGCCTCATCCTGGGAGCTGACCCTTTGCTCATGGTTCAGCCTGTCCTGGTCTCATTTACCTTTTCTCTGTTCCCAAATACCGAAACCATTTCTGTCTGACATTGTAGTTCCTTTTCTCACCTTCAGGTCACCGTGCCTCAGGCCCTTTGTCACCCTTCAAGTCTAGGCTCAGAGAAGTCTCCCCACCCCCTCCTAACAGTCTCTCTCATGTTATCCAGGTTTATTCACCATCAGCAGAAATTAGTGCCCTTCTTCATGGGTTATGAATCCTTCCTGGTTCCCCTCTTTTAGGGCTCATAGTGTTCTTCTTCTTCCCAGCATGGTTGCAGTAGCTGTTACTGGAAATGTCTTTAGATGACAGGACTATGGGTTGGGCTGAATAATCCTCAGGGAGACCACAAGAACAGGGCAGGTGAGGAAGATCTTTCCCACATTCTGGACATTTCAGCTGTGATTGATCTTTACCCCATGTGACTACTTAATTACTCAAAAGATGAGCCAAGAAATATAGGAAGTCCTGAAAAGCCCTACAGAACTGGTGTCCTCAATCAGTGGGCTAAGATGCCCCCATATTTCATCTGCTGGGTTTCATCCTCTGCAGCCCCCAGATCTAAGCTCTGTCCATCCAGGACCAGTCACCATCATGGACAGCAGCTTTGACACTCCTGTCCCTCCCAAAATAAGCACACATACAGGCACTGTACAAAAAACATGGAATCTTAACTGCACTGTTGGTGGTAATATAAATGGTGCTGCTATGTTGGAAAATAAAATGGAAGTTCCTTAACAAATTAATATAAATCAGGCCTACAGTCTGTCAGTTTTTCAGGGATATGTCCACAGTCCCGTGAGTGTGACTGGATTTGCAGTAGCCAAGGCATAGACACAGCCCAGATGTCTCTTGACAAAAGAATAGGTTACAAAAGTGTGGTACAGAAATATTTATTATATACTGTACGTTCATGAACTATTATTTTCTCTGTATATAAATATAAAAATCAAGAATCCTGCATTTATGCAGAATGAATGAACCTAGGGAACATTATGCCAAGTTAAATAAGCCTGATAAAGGAGGACAGACACTATGTGGAAACTAGAATTGTCAAACTCATAGTGCCATCGAGTAATAAAGCTGTTACCAGGAGCTGGGTGGAGGGGAAATGGGGCACTGGTAGTCAAAGAGTAGAGATGTTCCATTGTAAAATAAGTGAGTTCTGGGGATCTAAGGTACCGCATGCTGCCGGTAGTGTTTCTATATCCTTGAAATTCACCCAGAGAGAAATAAAACAGTGTAGTCATAGGTGGAAGTGTAACTTATTCCATTATAATAATTATTCAGTGTATGAGTCTATCACATGATCACTTTATACCATTTTTGTTAGTTACACCTTAGTAAGGCTAGGAAAGAAAAAGAGAGTTGGGGGTGCTTTTCTCCTCTGAATGGTGCTCAATCCAGGCTTCACGTTTCATTGATGACGCATTTTGCATACACATGTGCCAGAGTCCAGCTCCAGCAGCCAGGGAATCAGCCTGAAAAAATGAGCGGTGTCGGTGGGGGAATGATGCAGCCTCTGACTCAAGTGCTTATTTCAAGCTTCAGGTTCTCTTTTATACTTTGAGAAAAACATTAGGTCAGAGGTTTGGCATTTTCAGTTTCCCCTCACCCAGATTTATTGTCTCCATAAAATATTGTTGCCCTTCAGAGTTTCTGCTTCAGCGATTCTCTCAGAATCCTGTTTACTTTAACTTGTGATTACATTGTAACTCATGCTAATGTCTGGGCTGCATACCACATTCCTCAGTTTATTTATCTTTTTAAATCGTGTTTGCCCCTAGCATCCTAAGCTCACTATCTCCTAAAAAGGCTTCTAGCTATTAATATCTCTGAAATTCCTAATCTGTATAACCTATAGTAAAACATGCTAGCACTACCACATTCCTTAAATTTTTAGCTTCTAAGTATTCTTAATTATTCCTAAACCCTAAATTCAGCAAACTTCCATTGTCATAAACATTTCCCTCACAAATAGGTCTCAGATGACCATCCTTCCCATGACCTCAAGCTGCAGCCTATGTGCTCAGCCTGGAACACTCTTGTAAAGATCGCTGAACAAATGTCAATGGTTAACTTTATAGATTATTCTCTGGGCACAACTGCAGAAGGCTTTGCGCCTTCTCCTGCTCCTCTCAAGGACAATAAGCACCTTAACATTCTTTTCAGTCAACTCAACTGAGGAAAGGAAAAGACAAGTTAGAATCACAAGCCCTGACTCCTTCATCCCAGGTCCATGCCTGTGGGACAAGGAGAAGGGGTTGGGGCTGTACCTCCATTTTCTCAGTAATGCCTAACTCAGCTCCCGACACATGTTTTGTACCCTCTGACCAGAGATTCCCCTTCAGGTAGTTTGTGTTGGTTCACAGCTTGAGAATGTTTAAGATACCCCAGTTGATTCCAGTCTGGATCCCTCACTGAGCATCAGGACTCTTGAGTCCTCCCAGTCCTGAGGGCTGAGATCTGGGCTGAGGAGGGGATGCTCTGTTCTGAGTGGGGATGGATCAGGGCCTGCTGTGTGTCGTGAAGGAGACTGCCTGGTCAGTGGAGGTGCCTCCTGCTGCTGTGTACATGAGGCCTCACCAGGAAGGGAGTGTGATCCAAGGGAAAGTGTGGGAAAGTCCCGTGTTGGTCTCTCTGCAGAAGTTGACTGTCCTGAGTCCCTCCTGAGACAGTGGCCACAGGGGGCTGTCTGTTCCTCAGGGTGAGGGCTTCCCTGTGTGTGTGTGGTTGGGGCTCAGGAAGGGCATGTGTTGACTCTAAGCATTAAACAGCATGTTTTCAACTTTCATGATAGACCTCTGAAGACTCGTGTTGCCTGAGGAAGCCCTGGAGTTAAGGATGAGGAAAGAAAAAGGGTGAGGCATGGCTCTTTCTCAGGTAAGGTCATATTTAGTCTGTCCTTCCTGAAATGCCCTTCTCTGGACTCACTAATCGTATCTGACTCTGGAGTGTCGTGTGTGACTCCTATACATGCACACTCAGCCGGGGCCTTCCCTCAGGCCCCGTCGTCTCCACTTAGATCCCATCTCCCTGTGACCCAGTGACCTGGCCCTTGCAAGGAGGCTCCCCTGGGCACCATCCTGGGCAGGGCTTCTCACCCACGGGTTGGAGATGGGGTCTCAGTGTTGTTGGGCAGCAGGGAATGCTTAGGGCCTATCTGGATGTGCTGTCTGCTCTGTCAACCAGGGTAAAGAAAACTGCACATGGAAGTCAGGTGTTAATATGCACAATAGCTGGTAAAATCTTGGAATTAGATCAATTGAGCCTGTCCTTTCCCTTTTGTATATCTTGACATCCTTGTGAATATATCTTACATACACACAAAGAATTATTTCTGAGTACTGTGTTCTGTTCAGTTGGTTTATTTGTCTGTTTTTATACCAGTACCACCTCCCCTTGATTACCTTGTAATAGGTGTTGAAATAGAAAGACGTCCATCTTCCTTCTTCAAGAGTTTTGCTGTTTGCTCTTTGAATAGTTCTATAACTTTCACCATGTTTTATTTTGCTTCTACAAAGATTGTCATGGTAATTTTGATAATGAGTTAATTGATTGACCCTTTGTGTAGTTATTAAAGAATCTGTTTTGATATAGCATTTTTCTTTTGTAATCTTTATGATCTTTACTTATTAAACTTTGTCATGTGGGAAAGAAGATACATTTACTTCTTTTTAAATTTTGGGACCTTTGATTTCTTTTTCTCCTCTAATTGCTCTAAGAGTTTCAGTGCTTTGTTGAACTGCATTGTAGAGTGTGCATCCTTGCCTTCTTCTTGACCTCAGAGGAAAAGCTTTCATTCTTTGCCCATTGCTGTGCTCTTTTCATAATGGCATTTATTATGTTGATGTTGCTATAATTTATTGTTTGTAGTTTGTTGAGTGTTCCATCTTGAAAGGTTGTCAAATTGTTGTTGAATGTTTTTTTCTGCATCGAGTTGATGTTTTTTTTTTTCCTCCCCCTTTAATCAGTTAATGTAATGTGTCATGTTAGTTGATTTTTGTATGACTTCTCTTTGCCTTATATGAATAAAATCCACTTGGTCATGATGTCAGATCTTTTTATTTATTTAAATTATTTTAATTGAAGGATAATTGCTTTACAGAAGTTGTTTTCTGCCAAACACCAGCATGAATCAGCCATAGGTATACATATGTCCCCTCTTTCCCATCTTCCTCCCTATCCCACCCCTGTAGGTTGTTAGAGAGCCCCTGTTTGAGCCCCCTGAGTCAGTCAGCAAATTTGCATTGGCTCTCTACTATATATGGTAATGTAAGTTTCCATGTTACTCTCTCCATACATCTCACCCTCTCCTTCCTCCCCTCCCACCTCCATCTGTTCTCTGTGTCTGTTTCTCCAGATCTTTTTAATATGTGTTGAAGTTGGTTTGCAAGTATTTTAATTTTGCATCAGTATTCGTCAGGGTTTCTAGTTTTTTAGTTTTCCTTTCTTTTGTCTTTGGGAAATCAGCAAACTATTAGGACCATGATTGCTTCATAGAATTAGCAGGATTAGTGGTAATTCTTCTGTAAATGTTTGGTAGAATTTGGTCCTGTATTTTTCTTAGAGTTTTCTAACTACTTTTTAAATCTCTCTAGTTATAATGGGCTTCCCTCGTGACTCATCATAAAGAATCTGCCTGCAGTGTGGGACACCCAGGTTCTATACCTGGGTCAGAAGATTCCCTGGAGAAAGGAATGGCTCTCTAGTCCAGTATTCTTATCTTGAGAAATTCCATGGACAGTGGAGCCTTGTGGGCTACAGTCCATGAGACCACAAAGAATCAGACACAACTGAGTCGCTAACATTTTCACTTTCAACACTTCTCATTTTTTTTATATCTTAATAAGTAAAATAGTTTGTATGTTCGTATGTTTGTATGTTTCTGAGAATTTGCCAGTATCTCTTGCACAAGGAGATACTTGTGTTTATTTCTGATATTTATAGGCATTATCAGTCATAGTACTTCCTTATTTTTTAACCTCAGTTGTAATGACTCCTGTTTCATATCTGTTTTTAGTTATTTGAATCATTTTTCTCTTTTCCTTAGTCAAAGGGGGGGTTTCCTATACAGTTTTTTCAAAACATCAACTCTTGGTTTGTTGATTTCATATTTTTCTACTTTCTATTGTATCTCTGGTTTAATCTTTCTTATTTACATGTTTCCTTCTGCTAAACTTGAGCTTAGTTTTCTGTTTTCTGCTTCCTAGAGGTCTAAAAATAGATTTCAGATTTAAGATCTTTTCTTTTTTTACTGTAAGCATTTAACAGTTCAGACTTTCTTTTTAGTAGTGTTCTCTCTGTTATAAATTTTGTAATGTTGTCTTTTCGTTTTTATACATGTATTTAAAAATTTTATTTTATTTTTTTCCTGGACCCATTTGTGGTATGAGTGATTTTTTTAATGTTCACATTTGAGCAATTTTCTTTTTTTCTCTCTGTGTTTATTTCTGTTGTTGTTAGGGAAGATACTTTTATGGTATCAATCTCTTAAAATGGTTAATTCTGGCCTAACATGTGTTCTCTCATAGAGAATGTTTTCTGTGTCCTTGAGATACACGTGTTTTCTGCTTTTCCTGGGCCGTGTGATCTGTACATGCCTGTTCAATGTTTGCTTCATTTTTCTTAGATATCTAATGTTAGATGTTACTTGTTAAAGCTTTTTGGTAAATTGACTGTTTTATCATTATACAATATTTATCTCATTGCACTTTTGTTTTTCTTAAGTTTATTTTGTCTGATATAACAGTCTCCCCTGCTCTCTTTAGGATAGACTGTCTTTTTCCATCCTTTCACTTTTTACCATTCCATGTCCTTAGGTTTGTGAGTACTACCTCTTTCAACTCTCTGACAAACTCTATGTCTCTTGCCCTGGTTTTTTCCTCCTGTTAGTTCTTCTAGTGGCCCCTGCTCCTGTGCATCATATGGTGGTGAAAGACAGGCACCCTGGACAGCTCCTTTCATGCCACTGTAATTTCAGAAGGAATGTATTGAATATTTCCTTCCTATCATGAATTTCTTCAGATAGTCTTGCTTAAAAACTATATTTTTTCCATATTATTTTTGCCATGATTTTTAATTCTCCAAGAAGTATTTTTACTTTGCTATTGTGATAATTTTTTTGGTCATAATCTAATGACCCTTCTAATTTCAAATCACTGTTTTATTAATAGAAAAAAAAAAGCAAAGAAAGTCTTTGGCTCCTGTTAATGCCTTGCTATGTAAATATAAATGGATAAAATTATATTTGTATCTTTGTATATGGTAAATTTATTATGAATTGAGATCAAGTATTCTTTTTTTTTTTTAATGTTTTTACCAGTTTTCTTTTGGTAGCCTAGTATAGAATCCTGTTGACAAACTCAGCTGAGTGCAAAGGATACATTTTTATCGTCTGAAAGATGCTGACACACGTGTGAATAAAAGGATGATATAAAATAGTCCAAAAAATCTGTCAAAAGACAAATCCGCTTGGGCCAGTTAGTTTTTTATAGATAAGGATGCATGCATGTGCAAGTTGGTGGTTTAGATAGAAGACATCATGATTTAAAAACTACATATCTCCTTTTTTTTCAGTTGAAATTATCACCTTTTTCTTCAGTTGAAATTATGTTATCAGTATAATCTGCGGTGTTGAAATTTTCTAAACAATCCTGTTAGTGTTTTAAGTAATAAATTACTAACAGTTTTGTTTCTGTATTTACATCTATAAGAACTTTCATGCCATTCCACATTGTTCACCTTGGACTTTTTTTTTTTCATATTAATACAATATTTATTTGTTTTCCTTCTGTCAAACCTTGAGCCCACCACTTTCCCCAGATTGCCTGGGGATTTACAGGACAGGGAACATACAGGGCAGACACAGGAGAAACAACTATGGGAGGTAGAAAGAGCTCCTTCACATCGTGAAGAAGATGAGCTAGACGACCGTCAGGCAAAAGAGCCCCATGGCCTTTGAGAAGGCCAAGCCCATGGCGTAGAAGAGCTACTATTTCAGAGAAGGGTTCCTGGCATAACAGTGATGAAGCTCCCGAACACAGTCCCACTTCCAGCCCCGGAGCCAGCCACCCCTGCTGTGGCAGCTCCAGCTCCAGGGACCTTGGCTGCTGTGTCAGAGTCCTTTGAAATGACACTGGTTTGGAAGCTGTGGCTAGGAATAAGTGAGATGGTCTGGGGACCTGGGGCTGCCAAGCTGCAGTGGCTCTCATCAGTCAGTGTCTCTGGTCCTTCACCACCACTGTAGACAGTGATCACTCAACAGGGGGATGTTCTCCCAATCAGGGAGGGAGTAGAGGCTAATTTGGCACAGGTGTCCATGTTCAAGGGATGAAGGCCCGAGGCCCGAGAGCTGCTCCCCCTGCAGAGAAAGCAGAAGGGCAGGGAGGAGGCTCACCTTGGACTTCTTTCAAGTTTTCTTTACGAGCCCTCTGTCAAAGGACTTTTAATGTTCTCTGTATTACTTCACTGTTAGATGCTTAAGCTTCAGTTGCTGAGCCCAAGCTTCTGAGTTCAGGTGCTTCATGTAACATTTCTTACCTTCTTGATCTGAGTTGAGTTTCTCAGAGTGTCTGTGACACAGGTTTTCTTCTGTAAGTTGAGAAGAGATGGTTATTTAATGAGCTATTATATTGATGACAGGTTCTTGCCTGCAAAGTACTTATTTAATGTTTACAGTAATACTGCAGTAATTTAGAGCAACAGGAAGCCTTCAGACACTTTTGGTCCTTGCTGCTGTTATCAATATCATACCTGAAACTTTTGACCTTTCCATTAAAAGTGCCGTGTCATCTCTGAAGACACCACTCATGCTGCACCTCATCTAGATAATGAATTGCACTCACTGGGTAGAACATAATATTTGACACTTCTGTCAGATATTATGTCAAAACAGTGTTCAGCTTTATTTTTATACGTTTCATGAATTTTGAACAATGATGAAAGATCATATTAATTGGAGGATCTCATAAGGTCTTAGCAAAAAGCATAAGAAATTAAAATTAGAGATGCATAATTTCTCCAGATACCCCTGCATGGGTCTGTTAGAACACATACTTCAACCAAGTCAATCCATACCCTTTACTACCCTTTCTCTTTTGCATGAAAATGAGAACTTTTCATCGCCCTTTTGGTGACATTTGGTTTCATTTCAGGAACAACTGACCTCTGAGGATGTGGTCATCGAATTCACTCAGGAGGAGTGGGAATTCCTGAACCCCGCTCAGAGGGCCTTGTATAGGGACGTGATGCTGGAGACCTACAGGAACCTGCTCTCCCTGGGTGAGGATAACTTCCTTCCAGAGTTGTCCTTGGGTATCTGCATTTTCCCTGTGTGCCCCTTTGGGAGGCCCTGATGTCTTTCATCTGAGAGTTCTGGTGACTGGGGCATGACACAGCTTCAAGAGGTTAACTGACTCTCTTCAGATGCTGTATCTGTTTCATGTAATATCTGAGGTTGTCCCAGAGCTTAATTATGTACAAAGCTCACTGGCAGATATTTAAAAAAAAAATCAATTTCCTATTTTATTCTTTTTGACTTCTGCTCAGTGTTTAAAAAAGTCCACAGCACTTTAGATTTCTTTCTTCTGATAACGCTGAATATCTACTTGTTTGTTTTCGCTTGCTTGTTTACTTATTGGCTGCACTATTCTGCTTGTGGAGTCCTAGTTCCCTGACTAAGGATGAAACCCACACCCCCTGCATTGGAAATGTAGAGTCTTAACCATTGGATCACCAGGGGAGTCCCGAAATTTCTGTGTCTGATCTGAATATTATCTCCACATTGGAGCCGGAGAAAAAGCTCTGGACAGTGGGGAGTGATGAAAAAGCAGCCAAAAATACAACATATAAAGAAAAACGAGTATCTCAGAAGGGCTGTTTTTTTTTTTCTTTTTAGGAGTGGGACAAGTTGGTGGATTGGATCCTTGTGGTTGTTACTTAGGAAAATGTTAGAGTGGTAGCGAGATCGTCTTTTGATCCTAGATCCTACGAGGGGAGCATATATGAATCTCGGAGGCTCTTAGCTTGCCATTTGTAGGTTGAGCGCATGGTCCCATCTCAAGATGCTGTAATGTCTGACCTTCATGTTGTGTTATTTTTACTCTTGTACTGTTCTACCCAGTCTGGGAATGTTAGCTGTTCCTGATGTTCCATTCTCTTTACTTTGTATCATTTTAGCTCTTCAATTTCTTTGAAATATATTCCTGAGAGTCTGAAATTTTATCTGGTTTCCTTGCTGTGATAATCCACCTATGTTTAATTGGCAGCCTCTGAGTCTTTGTGTAGTGGATTTAGTAGGTATCAGAAAACTGTGATGGAGACACTATTCCTAATATTATTTTCTTGCTCTGTACAAAGACACCACTTGAAGCTATCCAGTAGAGTGGTCATTATGTTCTAAGATTATGAGAGAGAAAGTATCATGAGAGCCTGATATATCTTTCCAGGTTATTTTCTGGCTTTGTAGAATCTGTCAAGGGCACCATGACAGTGTTGTTCATGTGTATCAAGGACCATATATTTTAGGCTCTATAAATGATATGGGAATTTATCCCAGGACAACTTTGTCCAAGTTCACATTCTCATATCTATGAGGCTGTTGGCTGCACTGTTGTTCTGTGCATTGTAGGTATTTTTTAATTTTATCATTGAGTTCAAATTTCTGTGTTACTCTTTGTGTTTCTGTTTTGTATTTGCAACACGTTGGATGGTTGATTGGGGAATGGTTCCTATGGTGGAACTGGTGATCAGTCCCTCTTAAAATTCTTTATATATTCTTTGTTCTCACTTACTATTGGATGTATGATTTCCACATATTTTCTTTTTTACTGTTGTCTTTTCAAACTCACTGCACTTTAATGCAGAGTAGTTTATAATTTTGATATAGTTCAATTTATTAATATCTGGTTTTATTTTGTGGCCTGTGCTTTTGGTGTTATATCTGGGAAATCATTTGTGGGTCCAATTTCCACAAACATTTCCTGCACATTTACTTCTAGGAGTTTTATACATTTGGGACTTAGGTTTAGGTCTTTGAACCATTTTGAATTCGTTTTTGTCTGTAGTGTAAGATAATGTCCCAAGTAAATTCTTTCGCTGGTAGGTATTCAGTTTTGTCAACATGTCTTGTTTCATAGACTGCTTCCCCTATTTAGTAGTTTTTACACCCTTGTGAAATATCTTTTGAACATCTCTGCAAGAGGTATTTTTGTTTTAACCATTCTTTTTAGGTATGGGGCTGCTGATGCTGCTAAGTCATATCAGTCTTTTCTGACTCTGTGCTACCCCACAGACGGCAGCCCACCAGGCTCCTCCGTCCCTTGGATTCTCCAGGCAAAAACACTGGCGTGGGGTTGCCATTTCCTTCTCCAGTGTATGCATGGCAAGTCACTTCAGCTGTGTCTGACTTTGTGTGACCACGTAGATGGCAGCCCACCAGGCTCCTCTGTCCCAGGGATTCTCTAGGCAAGAATACTGGAGTGGGTTGCCATTTCCTTCTCCACTTTTTAAGTATAGTTAATTTACAATTTTGTGTTTCAAGTATACAGCAGTTTACAAGATACTCAATATAGTTCCCTGAGCTGTATCGTAGGTTCTTGTTTATCTATTTTGTATAGACATTAGTTTGTAAATATTCAGACTCCTAATTTATCTCTCCATTTCCTGCCCCCATCACCATCCTGTACTATCCCCTTTGGTAACCATAAGTTTGTTTTTTATTCTGGTGAGTTTATTTTGTGAATAAGTTCATTTGTATCATTTATTTTGGTTCAACATATAATATCCTATGATATTTGTCTTTGTCTGATTTCACTTAGAATAATTGCTAAGTCTGTCTATATTGCTTTCATTGTGTTTTATGCTGTGGAGGTGGCAACCCACTGCAGTGTTCTTTCCTGGAGAATTTCATGGACAGGGGAGTCTGGCAGGCTGCAGGTCATGGGGTCTTAAAGAGTTGGACCCAGCTGAGCTACTTTCACTTCACAATATTCCCTTGTATATATGTACCACATATTCTTTATCCCTTTGTCTGTCGGTGAACATTTAGGTTGCTGCCATGTTTTGCCTAGTATAAATAGTGCTGCTAAAACATTGAGGTGCATGTATCATTTTGAATTAATTTTAATCCATTCTGGATATATGCCCAGGATTGGAATTGCTGGTTCATGTGATAGCTCTATTTTTAGTTCTTTATGGAACCTCTATGCTATTCTCCAAAGTGGCAGTACCAATTTACTTTCCTTCCAACAGTGTAGGAGGGTTCTCTTTTCTCCACACCTTCTCAAGCATTTATTGTTTGTAGACATTTTGATGGTGGTCATTCTGACCAGTGTGAGGTGATACATTTTTGTGGTTTTGATTTGAATTTCTCTCATTTCTTTCATAAGTAGAGACGTCAAACATCTTTTCAGGTGACTGTTGGCCATCTGTTTGTCTGCTTTGGAGAAGTATCTGTTTTGATCTTCTGCCCAGTTTTTGATTGGGTTGTTCGTTTCTTTGTTTTGATATTACACTGTATGAACTGTTTGTATATTCTGGAAATAAATCCTTTATAGGTAGCATCATTGGCATATGTAGTCTCGTAGTCCAAAAGTTGCATTTTTGTTCTTTTTGTTTGTTTGTTTGTTTGTTTCCTTTGCTTTGCAAAAGGTTTTAAATTTAATTCGGTCTCATTTGCTTGAATTTGCTTTTATTACCATGACTCTGAGACAGATTCAAAAAATTTCGCTGACAATTAGTCAGTGTTTTGCATCTGTTTTCCACTATGAATTTTATAGTATCTGGTCTTGCATTTAGATGTTTCACACATTTTGAGTTTATTTTTGTGTGTAGTGTTAGAGAATGCTGTAACTTTATTCTTTTTCATGTAACTATCCATTTATCCCAGCATCACTTATTAAAGAGACTTCTTCATTCTATATTCTTTCCTCCTTTGTTATAAAATAATTGACTCTAAGTAAATTGGTTTTTTTCTGTCCTGTTCTACTGATCTGTGTTTCTGTTTTGTGCCTTCATAATACCACTTCCCTGCTGGCTCAGACGGTAAACCCATCTGCCTACAATGCAGGAGACCCACGTTCAGTCCCTGGGTCTGGAAGATCTGCTGGAGAAGGAAATGGCAACCCACTTCAGTATTCTTGCCTGGAAAATCCCATGGACAGAGGAACCTGGTAGTCTACAGTCGATGGGGTCACAAAGAGTTGGACACAACTGAGCGCCTTCAATTTCACTTTGTTGACTGTCAGTTTGTAGTATAGTCTGAACTCAGGAAACATGATTCCTGTAGCTCTGTTCTTCTTTCTCAAGATCATTTTAGATATCAGAGTCTTTTGTATTTTGGTACAAATTAAGTTTTTCTTTGTTTTATGAAATATATCATTGTTAATTTGATAGGGGTTGCCTTGAATATGTAGATTGCCTTGGATAGTATGGCCATTTTGACAGTGTTACTTCTTTCAATCCAAGAACACGGTATATGTTTGTGCCATCTGTTTGTGTCATCTTTGGTATCAGTCATCAGCATCTTATAGTTTTATGAGTACAGTTCTTTTGACTTTTTAGGTAGGTTTATTCCTTAGAATTTTATTGTTTTCTCTGAGATGGTGAATGGGATTGTTTCATTAATTTCACTTTCTGACATATCATTATTTGTGTATAGAAATGCAGCAGTTTTCTATATATTTTGTATCCAGCAAGTTTACTCTGTTCATTGATGAGGTCTAGTATTCATCTGGTGGCATCTTCGGGATTTTCTGTGTGTAGCATCATAGTGACAGTTTTCTTTCCTTTTTTTTTTTTTTACCTTGAATTCCTTTTATTTCTCTTTCTTTTCTGATGGTTGTGGCTAGGGCTTCCAAAAATATGTTCAATAAAAGTGGCAGTAGTGAACATTCTGGTCTTATTCGTGTTGTTAAGGGGAATCCTTTCAGTTTTTCCCTATTGAGTATGATAGCTGTGTGTTTGACATATAAAGTCTTAATTATGTTGAGGTAGGGTCCATCTGTGCTGACTTTCTGAAGGGTTTTTATCATAAATGACACTTGAATTTTGTCAGAAGCTGTTCTGTGTCTATTGATAATCATATGGTTTTTAGTCTTCAACTGTTACTGTGGTGTATCATACTGATTAACTTGTGGATATTGAGAAATCTTGCATCCCTGCAATAAATCCCACTTGATCATGGTATGATCCTTTAATGTCCTTTAATGTATTAGTAACTGTTTGAATCTGCTCTTTTGAACTCAGGGAAGGTCTAGGAGAATAAAGCCTTTTCTAAAAAAAGAGTTGGATGCCTCAGAAAGGCTTTTGTAACTGGGAAGGTCTCCCAGAGTCAGTGTCAATCCCTCCTTTCCTTTGATACTCCTCGATCTTGAGATGACCATGTGTGAAAGAAGAAACTAAGTAAATGTCCATTAGAGAGGTTAATCATACCTGGCAGAGGAAGCCAGGTTTAGATAGCCTTTTCTTGGATTTTCCTTCTGATTTCTGCTAATAAGATTCTTACACAATATCTTGGAATATTGCGTGTGCCTTTCTTGAATATAAGCATTCCATTGTAAGTTACAAAATCAGAGTTGGATACATTACATTGTAAATAGTATAACAGGTATTATCCTGCTTTCTTCATATATCAATCACTTTTAAAATCTCTCTTGTTTCTGTCCCATACCCATAGTATGATGTGCATAAACTTGGTGAACCAGTTCTTTTCTTTTAAGGTCAGTATATTAGTTTGTGCTCTCAGTTATTTTCATAAAGACATGCAGTCACAAGCTGATATCTGACATAAATCTGTGTACCCTATGCTCCATGCAGGCCCTTTCTTAGTCCTGACCAGTCCTCACATAGTACCTTGACATGGATGGAAACATTGTTCTTACCTATCACGTCCCTCCACCTTCTACATACTCTCACTGTAAAGATAATCTCTGATCATTTATTGAACACATTTCTCAGGACATGACCTAAATCACTCTGTGCATCCATGATGATTCACAGCCCATTTCGAGATGGGATGGTTGAATAATAGTTAAACAGACTACTTCTGTCTTGTATCTTCTTTGATATTTTCTTTCTAAGTTCCTTGTCTTTTTTTTTTTTCCTAGTCTATTCATTCAGTGGGTGGTCATGTTTACAAATAACTTTTCTCAGTCGTCCCAGTAGGTTCAGATTCATATCCTGTTTCCCTTACCACTTTGTGGGCCAATTGGGTGTGTCTCCTGCTCTGATTAGAGAAAAACATGTTAATTTACCTCAAGCCTTTTAAAGCAAATTAGTGCTGTCAGTAGGACATGTTTTATAGTAAATACTCAAAATTTATTTGTTTAAAAAAGGTATTATCTATATTCTGTCATGTTCTTTATGATATGACTTTATCTACATTATATCTTTTTTAAAATATAAATTTATTTATTTTCATTGGAGGTAAATTATTTTACAGTATTGTATTGGTTTTGCCATACATCAACATGAGTCCACCACAGGTGTACATGTGTTCCCCATCATGAACCCTGCTCCCCCTCCTCCCTCCCCGTACCATCCTGCTGGGTCATCCCAGTGCACCAGCCCCAGGCATCCAGTATCATGCATCAAACCTGGACTGGCAATTCGTTTCATATATGATATTATACATGTTTCAATGCCATTCTCCCAAATCATCCCACCCTTTCCCTCTACCACAGAGTCCAAAAGCTTATTCTATACATCTGTGTCTCTTTTGCTGTCTCGCATACAGGGTTATCGTTACCATTTTTCTAAATTCCATATATATGTGTTAGTATGCTGTATTGGTGTTTTTCTTTCTGGCTTATTTCTGTATAATAGGCTTCAGTTTCATCCACCTCATTAAAACTGATTCAAATGAATTCTTCTTAATGGCTGAGTAATACTCCATTGTGTATATGTACTACAGCCTTCTTATCTATTCATCTGCTGATGGACATCTAGGTTGCTTCCATGTCCTGGCTATTATAAATAGTGCTGCGATGAACATTGGGGTACACGTGTTTCTTTCAGTTCTTGCTGGGGTCCAGCCCCAGTGGTCCAGTGAATTTGAAGCATGGATGGCATTGGCGAGGAAAGATTTATTTATTTATTAATATAGAAATATAAGATTAGTTTAGGAAGAAATAGTGTAGTAGGAAAATTAAGTGGAGAAAGAAGGGTGAATAACTTGGTTTATGGGGAGGCCAATAAAATCTCAAGATAAGAGATTTGCACCATCTACATGGGGCCACCAGTGCCTGCTTGAATCTTTAAGGGTGCCCCGCCTTAGGCTCCCTTTTGCTTGAGTCTTAAAAGCCAGGACAAGTAAGTAGATTTGGTGAGCCACCTGCTCCAGATGGGAATTCAGCCTGAAATTAGAGTAAGGAGGAGAGGGAGAGAAAGAAAAAAAGAGAGAGAGAAAGAGAGTCACGGGGGTAGCCAGATTCCTAAGAAATTAAGCCAAGAGACTAGCCCGAGAATCTGGTCCATCCTTTATTGTTCAGAAGGCTTTTTATACTTTTGATAATACATAGAGATCAACAAGTAACACATAGAGATCAACGAGTAACACAACGTTGTGCAGCATTAGCCCAGATTCTTATCAAAACCAGGCTTTTCTCTCCTAATTGTATACACAAGTCTTAGGTGATTTACATCATCTTCTGGCCAAAAGGGCCAATTAACATTTTACAGCCTTTTTTCCTGATGAGGGTTTGTCAACCAGAAAACTTATTTGTGTTGATCTTCCCAAAGTCTGGTGCCACTCTCAGAAAGCACTAAATAAAGTTACATTCTTACATAGCAAAGATACAGCAACTTATAACAAGTAAAAGGAGTACAGTGATTTATAACAAAAGAAAAGTAATTAACTCAAAAGTCTAGTGTTGCTAACATCAAAACTACTATATATCTTTTTCCATATCCCGATTACATTGATTAACATCCTCCTAGGTGCCTAAAAGATAAAGAATATGGAGGTCTGGCAGCAATCATTGAGTCAACAGTGAAAACCCATCACTAACATGATTTTTAACTCTTTAGCAAAGGCTCTGTATCTTTAAGACGCTTTTAACCTTTGTGCCTCTTGCAGTTGGGGGCTGTAAGCAATTCACAAGCTGTAAGAGGTCTGGAGAACCTGTTAGGCAAGCTAGAGAGCTATCAGAGGGGGTGTAACTGAAACATCCCTTTCAAATGCAGAAGACTAAAGCCCTGACTTGACGTTTTCCCAGAGAATATCAGTAGAGTGGAAAAGCAGAGTACAGAGGCCGGCAGATTCTTACTTTTTTGGGGGTGGGGTGGGGTGGATGCTCAGGAAATATCAGGGGAAATCCCTGAAGCTTGATCACACCCTTGCGTATGTCAGGCTTCCATCCGCATGACCTTGTCACGGGCGGGATTCCTCACATTGGCTCCCAGCAAGTTCTGGTTTCCTCAGTGTGTATGCCCAGCAGTGGGATTGCTGGGTCATAATGCAGTTCTATTTCCAGTTTTTTAAGGAATCTCCACACTGTTCTTCATAGTGTCTGTACTAGTTTGTGTTCCCACCAACAGTGCAAGAGGGTTCCCTCTTCTCCACACCCTCTCCAGCATTTACTGCTTGTAGACTTTTGGATCACAGCCATTCTGACTAGCTTGAAACAGCACCTCATTGTGGTTTTGATTTGCATTTCTCTGATAATGAGTGATGTTGAGCATCTTTTCGTGTGTTTGTATGTCTTCTTTGGAGAAATGTCTATTTAGTTCTTTGGCCCTTTTTTGATTGGGTCGTTTAGTTTTCTGCAATTAAGCTGCAGGAGTTGTTTGTATATTTTTGAGATTGGTTGTTCGTCAGTTGCTTCATTTGCCATTATTTTCTCCCATTCTGAAGGCTGTCTTTTCACCTTGCTTAGAGTTACCTTTGTTGTGCAGAAGCTTTTAAGTTTAACTAGGTCCTATTTATTTATTTTTGCTTTTATTTCCAATATTCTGGGAGATGGTCATAGAAGATCCTGCTGTGATGTATGTGGAGAGTGTTTTGCCTACGTTCTCCTCTAGGAGTTTTATAGTTTCTGGTCTTCTGTTATTGTGAGTTTATTTTTGTGTATGGTGTTAGAAAGTGATCTAGTTTTTTTCTTCTACAAGTGGTGACCAGTTTTCCCAGCACCACTTGTTAAAGAGATTGTCTTTAATCCAGTGTATATTCTTGCCTCCTTTGTCAAAGATAAGGTGTCCATAGGTGTGTGGATTTATCTCTGGGGTTTCTATTTTGTTCCATTAATCTATATTTCTGTCTTTGTGCCAGTACCATACTGTCTTGATGGCTGTAACTTTGTAGTAGAGCCTGAAGTCAAGCAAGTTGATTCCCCCAGTTCCATTCTTCTTTGTCAAGATTACTTTGGCTATTCGAGGTTTTTTTTTTTTTTTTTTTTGTATTTTCATACAAAATGTGAAATTATTTGTTCTACTATATTATATCTTCTTAAAATTTTATTTATTTTTGAAGGATAATGGCTTTACTGAATTTTGTTTTCTGTCAAACCTCAACTACATTGTATCTTGTGTGCGTTTCACTTGCAACATTTTTCAGCAATATTGTGTCTGACCCTGGTCAATAAATACACAAAGCACTCACTTTTAATTTATTCTATTTTGGTGCCATTAAACTAGGTAATCAAGAATAGTGCATGGCTAGAGATTAGCCTTCCTTGGTGGTTCAGTGGTAAAGAATTCACCTGCTAATGCAGAAAATGCAGGTTTGATCCCTGAGTCAAGAAGATCCCATGGAGAAGGAAATGGCAACCCACTCCACTATTTTTGCCTGGGAAATCCCAGGGATGGAGGAGCCCTGGTAGGCTGCAGTCCATGGGGTCGCTATGAGACTGAGAGACTTCACTTTTCCTTTTCACAAAGGTGAAAAGTGCATTAGAGAAGGAAATGGCAAACCCACTCCAGTATTCTTGCCTGGAGAATCCCAGGTAGAGAGGAGCCTAGTGGGCTGCCGTCTATGGGGTTGCAGAGTCGGATACAACTGAAGTGACTTAGCAGCAGCAGCAGAGACCTTCCTTGGTGGCTCAGTGGTAAAGAATTCACCTGCTAATGCAGAAGATGCAGGTTTGATCCCTGAGTCAGGAAGATCTCATGGAGAAGGAAGTGGCAACACACTCCACTGTTCTTGCCTGGGAAATCCCATGGACAGAGGAGTCTGGTGCACTACAGTCCACAGTGTCACAAAGAGGCAAACACGACTGAGCAACAACATAGGTGGGGATTGCATTTTTTATCGACTGTTAGAAAACCGGTGAATATTTTACATCTTAATTTATGTGTCATTTACAGATGATGGTCTTTTAGCATGTATTCTGCAATACAACTGACACATACTACTTGTTAACGTTGTAAAATGCCTTTTTTTGGGTGGGTATGTAGTTATATAGCAGATTTAGAAAACTATGTTGTTTCAAAAATTATTTTACTCATATTCATTTTCTCATTTGTTTTAAATTGTAAACAACCAATTATGAATAGTAAATTTTTAATTGGGTAAGCTTGGTTTCAGATTATTTAGTGTTACAATATACAATATATTCTTTAGAATTTATTTATGTACAGTAAGTTTGCAGAATACAATGATAGTGTAATATTTTTCTTTTCAATTTGAGACAACTGTTGATTGATCCGTTCCTAAGGATCCTGGTAGAAAAACACTCTGTTTTTGAGAATTGGCATATGATTGTCCAATATGAGTGTGTTTGGCATATGGTTTTTAAAACTAGGCTACCTTAACGGTGAACTTATGTTATGCTTTCTTAAGTTAAGAATTCTATTCCTGTAGTGTTTCTAAACACTTACAGTCATCATTGTGGTGTTTCATAACTTGATGTAAGTATTACTTTTGGTGTAATATATATTCAACATGAAACATTTATTTTTGAATTCTTTTGAGCAGAATAACTATGATTCTTTTATCTTGTAGATGTCTCTCCTACACATGTGATCAAGCTTTTACAACCCAAAGTGAACAGTGATAAACTAGAAACATTCCAAACATTGATGCTGGGAAGGCCTGAAAGCTGTGAAATCAAACATTTTCATCTTTGGGAAAGTCAGGAAAATATGTGTGACTTTGAGTGTCAGGGGAGAGATGTGAAAAGAAATTACAAAGGCATACCTGTAAGCCTTAATGGAAATGTGCCTGATGGAAGAGATTCACATGATGGAAAGGATGCAGGCATCAAGCCCTTTGGAAAGAGGTTTGGATTTAACTTTCAGGATAAACTGCAGATGTTTCAAACTGGCAGGATAATTTCTGAATATAATGAAGTTAAGAGTTCTGTCAACAACAGTTTTTCATTTTCACCAATTTTAAGAATTCCTCCTTGTGTCCAAACCAGTGTTTCTAATATATATGGGAATTATTTTATGACTCCTTCAGGAATAACACAGGAACTCAAAGCACACAGGGAAAAACCTTACAAATGTGATGAGGGTGGCAAGGCCTTTACTCACAGCTCAGATCTCAGGAGACATAAGAAAATTCATACAGGAAAGAAATTATTTAAATGTGATATATGTGCCAAAGTCTTCAGCCAAAATTCAAACCTTGCTCGTCATCAGAAGGTTCATACTGGAGAGAAACGTTACAAATGTGATGAGTGTGGCAAGGCCTTTCGTGTAAAGTCAATCCTTTTAAGTCATCAGACAGTACATACTGGTGAGAAACCTTATAAATGTGATGAGTGTGGCAAGGCCTTTCGTCTAAAGTCAAGCCTTTTAAGTCATCAGACAGTTCATACTGGTGAGAAACCTTACAAATGTGATGAGTGTGGCATGGTCTTTCGTGTAAAGTCAACCCTTTTAAGTCATCAGACAGTTCATACTGGAGAGAAACCTTACAAATGTGATGAGTGTGGCAAGGCCTTTCGTGTAAAGTCAAGCCTTTTAAGTCATCAAACAGTTCATACTGGTGAGAAACGTTACAGATGTGATGAGTGTGGCAAGGCCTTTCGACTAAAGTCAACCCTTTTAACTCATCACACAGTTCATACTGGAGAGAAACCTTACAAATGTGACGTGTGTGACATGGCCTTTCGTCTAAAGTCAAGCCTTTTAAGTCATCAGACAGTTCATACTGGAGAGAAACCTTACAAATGTGATGAGTGTGGCAAGGCGTTTTGTGTAAAGTCAACCCTTTTAAGGCATCAGACAGTTCATACTGGAGAGAAACCTTACAAATGTGATGAGTGTGGCATGGCCTTTCGTCTAAAGTCAAGCCTTTTAAGTCATCAGACAGTTCATACTGGAGAGAAACCTTACAAATGTGATGAGTGTGGCAAGGCCTTTCGTCTAAAGTCAACCCTTTTAAGGCATCAGACAGTTCATACTGGAGAATAACTTTACAAATGTGATGAGTGTGGCAAGGCCTTTACTCAGAGCTCACACCTCAGGAGACAAGAACATTCATTCAGGAAAGAAATTATTTAAATGTGATATATGTGACAAAGTCTTTGGCCAAAATTCAACCCTTTTATGTCATCAGACGGTTCATACAGGAGAGAAACCTTACATATGTGATGACTGTGACAAAGCCTTTCATCTAAAGTCAAGCCTTTTAAGTCATCAGACAGTTCATACTGGTGAGAAATTTTACAAATGTGTTGAGTGTGGAAAAGTCTTTGATCAAAACCACATCTTCAACTTCACTGGAGAATTCTTACTAGAGAGAGACCTTTCAGTTGTAATGAGTGTGGCAAGTTCTTCAGTCAAAATTCACACCTTAAAAAACATTGGAGAATACATAGAGAAACGTTTCAAATGTTTTGAGTGTGGAAAATCCTTTACTGAGGTCTCAGCACTCACTAAACAACAGAAAATTCATACATGAGAGAAACTCATATGAATGTGGTATATGGTAGAATTCTTCAAAATTCAAATTACAAAATTCACACGCTACTGTTGCTCAGAGAATTCATCCTACTGAGAAACCATACAAATATTATGAGTGTGGCAACATCTTAGGCTTCATGAGAAAATTTATACTGGATAAAAGCCAGATATATATGTTTATTAGTGAGGTCTTTAGAACATGTATTCATTCTGTAAAGATTCCTCACCAATTTCACAAATTTTTTTTTTTAAAGGAACCCTACCCTCACATCTCAACAGTAGTATCAGACTATTTATCCTGGATAAAACACACAGCAATGTAATGTGTGTGGCAAGGATCTTACCCCAAAGTCGCAATATAGGAACATAGTGGAGCCGTACTTCCCAAACTCAGTGGTTGTGGCAAATCCTTTACCTTTTTCACTATATGTATTCTCTGATGACTTTAGTTCAGGTACTCAGCAACTGCTGCTGCTGCTAAATCGCCTCAGTCGTATCTGACTCTGTACAACCCCATAGACTGCAGCCCACTAGGCTCCCTCATCCCTGGGATTCTCCAGGCAAGAACACTGGAGTGGGTTGCCATTTCCTTCTCCAATGCATGCAAGTGAAAAGTGAAAGTGAAGTCACTCAGTCGTGTTCGACCCCTCAGCAACCCTATGGACTGCAGCCTTCCAGGCTCCAGCATCTATGGGATTTTCCAGGCAAGTGTACTGGAGTGGAGTGCCATTGCTGCAGTAAGTCCATATTTGAAGAGAAGCTGTAGAGATCTTTTCGTGTAAAAGAAACCAGAATTCTATCTCAGCAAATATGATTATTTGGGACAGTAGTCCAGCATCTTTTTGGTCTCCTGGCTTTCTGAGTAAAGCCACTATTCCTTGCCCAACAAGTAGTCTCTCAGTTTATTGGCCTCTCGTTTGCTACATGTGTTTCACAATCGTCTCTGGGAAGGAATCAGTGAGATGAAGGGATGGACTTCATTAGATACAATTCATTCACATCCATATTCCCTGGAAAAACACACAGCCTGAATTACAAAATTCAATAGTGAGTGTGAATTAGCAACAGGGAGGGGAGAAAATAATGTAAAACTAGGACATGACTCATCATGGTTGGTAGGATCAGGAAGCCCTTCAGTATGTTGTTCAGCCTGTTATAAAACATAATGTTCTACCAACTGACCTTGAATAGAGTAGGCAAGATGTTAAAAGGTCTAGGCTTTTCATGAGAGGAGAGAGACAGTTACCAATGCATAGGAAAAGGGTCATGTTCTCCATTGGATAGAAATAACTGTTGAATGTATGATTAAAGAAGAGTTACTCTTATTTGTGGAAATTGAAGACAGAGCTGTCATGGTCTTTGTAGACCGGGACCTGAGGAATGGAGCTGATGAGAAGAAGGAAGCAGGGGACCCAAGTCTCGAGTGAAACAAGGGTGCTTTATTTGCAAAAACGCATGTTTATATATCTTTACACAAGGCAGCTTTAGGCAGTAAAAATATTGAGGAAAAACAAAGCAAAGCAAATAACAATCTTGAAAGGGCCAGAAAGCATTTCATATCCTGAGGTAGAGGGGTATAACTCAATAGATTACCTTCAAGTAAAAGGTCACTGAAGGGAATCCAAGCAGATGCTCTTTCTCATGACCTCAGTCCTGAGAACTGCAAGCAGTTCTGCTCGTTTCTGTTTTCCAGAAGTGATAAAGAATAGAGTCCTTGAGAATTGGCACACAAAAGAAGAAAATATCATGTTGGATCTTTAAAGTTGAATGTCCTCTGACAGTTCCCCCTTTTTACTTTTTCATAATTGGGGATGACTGTAGATACTTTTTGGAAAAAGGCCCTGAGCAAACGAGTTTAAGGAAGCATTATTATGCATATCTTGCAAATGAAATTTGATTTTTTCCCAACTGTAAGCACTATGGTTGAACCGAGGAGTGATACAAAATTGAGTAGAATTCCAATCACAATTTAATAATACTTGTTCTTGTAAATCGATTAATTGGTCTCCAACCCATTGGGTAGCTGTTTTTTAATTCTTGAACTTTATCTTGAACTTTTTCATCTTTTTGAACCTGAGTGACCCATATAGTATGAGCATCTTTAGTCCAATTTTGAATAAAGTTTTGTGTTTGAATTGAAGTTTGTAAAGCAATATCTGTGACAGCAGCAGTGGTGCAAATGTCTATTAACCCCAAAATGCCAAGAATGAAGCATCTAATTAATCGATCAGATCATCAGAGTAATTTAGTGAGTAACTGGGAGGTAAGTCTTGCTATGGAATCCTCTTTCCAGGGTCGTTGGAGATCTATTGGCAACCACAGACTATGTTGAGATTGAAGCATCAAAAGGGATTCGTGTTTTTTAAGAGAAATAGAGGAATTAAGACAAGTATACAGTTTGCAAGCTATACAAGTCACAGAACATAAAGTTGTATTGAATTGTAAATGTCCTATGGTGATAACAAAAGGAAGGGGAATGCAAGCTTGTATAAAATATGAATGATTATAATGGAAGGAATAGTTACTATGACTGGTCCCTGTGAAATATCCAGTCCAAGTTCCAAGTTTTTCAGTATTTGTAGCAAGTTTCCAGATATCCCATTGCTCAGGCCCAAATTGTTTGTTGGGGACAATTTGAGGGTAAGGAGTTGCCATTCCACCATCAAGCCAGCCAAGGAGTCCTTTGTCATGGAAGTGTTCCATGGAATTGTTGGTAATCTTCCATGTTACTTGAGTAACATAATCACACATAGTACTGTTAATGTCATCTGAGCAGTTAGATAACCACATACTTTAGGGTCGCCAATCAACAATGCTGTAATTGACCACAAACATGAATTTCCATGATTTAGCTTGACATCTATCTCAACAAACAGGAGTATATCTAAAATCCTTATAAGTAAACCCCTTACATTCCAACTTTTGTCCTTATCTTAGAGTTTTGGTAGTATTGACATGGTTCTCATAAAAGGACAGGGCAGTAAACAGTCTAAACAATGTGTGGAAGTTCTTTTTGGAGGCAGGATGAAATCCAACGTTTGTTGACTAACATTAATACATAATTCTGCTGAGCCCATGCATAAAGGAAGGATTTTGTAGCCTAGAGAAATGTTAATCAATCTTCCTTCCTCAGAATAAGAGGGCCCCTCCAAGCTCCATGGAGGAGGCATATGTACTGAGTCATTAGTGGTTACAACCAGTCCTATATCTGTCCATCTACAACCTGCAATAAAGGCGGGTTAGGTATATAAACCCAATAAGTGTGATTAGTCAGCTTGAGTGGGGGAAGCAAAAGCAAGAATACTGACCAAAATATTTTCAGGTTTCCGAGGCATTCCCTATTGAGAAACCAGATTTTCAGCTTGATTAGTAAGGTTTTTTATCTGTCCTCAAATAGGGAAATCATAAGGTTGACGACCTCGTGTGTAGCATTTCTTGGAAATTTTTCAAGTTGCCATGGCTTGTACTGGAAACTCCTCCTGGGGATTTCACCGTTTCTTCTCTATCTTGAATACCGGTGGCTCCCTTGGGGCAGATCTTCTGAAGAGGTAGCCAACTGATTTCGTTGGGTCCATCTGGAGAAATTCAAGCATACCCCTTTCCCTGTAATATTAATTTTCCAGATTTCCATTGTTTAATCAACCCGTCTTGATAACCAAATGGGCAGAGGGAGGGAGGTATCCTTCAATGCCTCAAAATGTTTTTTTGCTTAGTCAAAATATCCCCTTGCGACAACTTTAAAATTTTTAAACAAATAAAGCTGTATTAACAATAGTCATAGGATTAAAGAATATATTGCAATATTAAATGTAATAAATGTTAATTGCAATATTAAAGAATATATTGCAATATATTCCAATATATATTGAAATCTGTTGGGATCCTTTAATGGACCGGAACCTAGTGGTCCAGAGCTGACTATAAGAAAGTGAAAGAGAGAAAAAAAAAGAAAGACACAGGGACCCAAGCTCTGATGGAGAAAAATGTTCTTTAATGATCTTTCTATGAGTATATATAGGCTGTTGTACAAGAAATTTCTTTCAATAATTATAAGGATCAGAAAACCAAACGTACAGCAACCATTACTAAGGGAACAAGGGATTAATAATGGTCACAAGGTCAGGAGACAGTCCATATCTCAAGAAAGGATCGAGACTAAGCAGTTTTGTTGTAAGGAGAATGTTTACTGAAGTTGTTTCAAGCCTGTGTCATCCTATGACCTCAATCCTGGGGGTGGCGTGCTATTCCACTGGTTTCTGACAACAGAAACTGATAAGGAACAGAGGATTTATGAGAAACAGCACATTGGAATCCTCCTGTTAAACATTCTGTGACAATCCCCACTTATTTATAATATTTGTAAAAACGGTTCTGACCATTTGTGTTTGTCTAGTTGTAACAATTTTGCATGAAGGCAATGGTGAACGATAAATATAATTGTCAAGACAATCACCAGGTATAACACAAAATTGAGTAGAATTCCAGTCACATTTTAGCATCACCTGTCTTTGTACATCTATTAATTGAACTCCAACACAGTTGATGACTGATTTTAGTTCCTGTATTTCATCTTGAATATCCTCATCTATCTTAGCCTGAGTGGCCCACATAGTATGAGCATCTTTAGTCCAATTTTGGAGAAAATGTTATGCTTGAATTGAGGTTTGTAAAGGAATGCCAGTCACAGCAGTAGTGGTGCAAATAGATATTAATCCCCAAATGCCAAGAATCAGCCATCCAATGAATCGTCTAGATCACTGGAGCAGTTTAGTAAGTAACCAGGAAGCAAGTCCAGCCATGGGGCCTTCTGCCCAGGGCCGCTGGAGATTTATTAGTAACCACAGACTACGTCAAGATCGAAGAATCAAAAGGGAGTCATTTCTTGAGGAAACAGAAGAATTAAGACAAGTATATAATTTGCAATTTATACAAGTTACAGAAAGTGAAGCCTTATTGAATTGTAAACTTCCTATAGCTAGAACAAAAGGAAGAGGAACACATGCTCTCATGAAATATGATTGATTATAACAAAGCAATAGTTTCTGTGACTATGATTAGTCCCTGTGAAATGTCCAGTCCAAGACCTAAGTTCTTACGTGCTCTCAGCAAGTTTCCAGGTGTCCCATTCTTCAGGCCCAATCTGGTTATCAAGGATTATTCGAGGACGATTTTGGTGCCATTCCACCGTCTAGCCAGCCAAGAAGTCCTTTGTCATGGTAATGTTGCATTATAGTGCTACTAACCTTCTATGCTACTTGAGTAGCATAGTCACATGCAGTGCTGTTAATATCATCTGAGCAGTTAGATAACCACATACCATGGGGTCCCCAATCGACAATTGTATGATTAGCCACAAACATTAATTTTCCTGATTTGGCCTGACACTTGTCCCAACGAACCGGAGTATATTTAAAGTTCTTATTAGTAAATCCTTTGCATAGTGTTCTTTGTTTTTCCCTAACTCTTTCCCTAAAGTTTCAGTAATATAAACATGGTTCACGGACAAAGAAAGGGCAGTAAATAATCTAAGCAACATCCGAAAGTCCTCTTTTGGAGGCAGGGCAAAAGCCCAAGTTTCTCTGCTAACATTTATGCATAATTTTGCTGGGCCCATACACAAAGGAAGGACTTCATAATCTAGAGAGATATTAGTTTCCCTTCTTCTTCAGGGTGTGAGGGCCCTTTAAGGCTCCAAGGAGAAGGCATAGGTATGGAGTCATTGGTTAATACAGTTGGTCCATTCTCTGTCCATTCTACAACCTGAAGTAAAGAGGGGGTTGGGTATGTAAGCCCAGTGTGATTGATTAGTTCAGCTTGAGTTGGGGGAGGCGCCAGCAAGGAAAGCAAGCAGGGCAACAAAAATATTTACAGGACTCCGAGTCATTCTCTATTGAGAAACCGGATTTTCAGCTTGATTAGTAAGGGTTTTTATTTGTTCCCCAAGACGGGAGATCATAAGGTTGATGCCGCAGAGGGTGGTGCTTTCTGGAGATCTTTAGAGCCACCGTGGCCTGTATTGGAATTTCTTCCTCCTGGGGTTATTGTTGTCTCCCCTGTATGTTGAAGGCCGGGGCCCCCTTGGGTTGGCTCTTCCAAAGAGGAAGCCATGTGAGTTCAATGGATCCATCTGGGGAAATACAAGCATACCCTTCTTTCTGTAGATTAATTTCCCCAGATTTCCATTGTTTATTCAACCTGTCTTGGTACCAAATGGGCAGAGGAAGAGAAGAGTCCTTCAATTCCTCGAAATATTTTCCTGCTCATGTCAAGATATCTCCTTACAGTCAGTTTAAAAAATTTAAAACAAATCTAAGTTAACAATAGTTATAGGATTAAAGAATATATTGCGTTGGCATCTAGTAAAGTCTGCTCTGGATAAGGAAGATAAAAGTGTTCCTGTGTATTCCCCCATATTTAATTTTTTATTTGGAGTTTCAGTGTGTAATGTGTTTAACTGTGTCTTGTGTTTGTGGATTATAAGAAATGTCTGTAATCTGTTTAATAGAGAATAAATGTAAAAATTGTTTGAAATGCTTAGAAATACAGGCAAGGTCGTTGTCTGTTTTTATAGAATTAGATGTTCTCATTATTGTAAAGTAAGCTAACAGGTGGGTTATAACGTGTAGTTTCATCTCGGAGAGCTGTGGCCCATGTAAAAGAATTTGTATCGATCGAGACATGTAAGAAGGAAGAGGAAGAAAGTTCAGAGCAATGAGTTCCATCCATTTGCCATAAAATTCTCTTTCATTTTTCAGAAACCTTTTGTATATGTTTGTATTCATCATTATGGCAAATAAAATATATGTTTATTAATAGTCTAAAATCTTTTTATTTTTTCTGTAAGAAAACTTTTTGTAAGAGGAAGTTAGTGTTCAGTAATTAATGTTCAAAAATCTTACTTTATTTGGAAATGACCTAGCTATTTAATATACTTTTATTTATTCATTTAGTACAATTTTATGAATTTAAGTTAACCCAGTCCTAAGAGATTATTTTAGGTAGACATTTTGAAAATATAATTATTTTTATTAGAATTTATCTAAAAGTTTTCATCTCATTTATATATTTATATATATATATATATAGTTACTTTTTTGTTGACAAACTTAGTTTACCTTAAATCTAGGCACAATGAAAGTATTATATAATGATGATTTAAAATATGTCTTAATTAGATTAGCAAAGAATTGTATTTAAATAAACATTTAATATTGAATATTTTTCAGTTCACATGAACTTGAATTTAAATAGAGCTCATTAACTTCATATTATTCAAAAACAAAGACATACATTGAGACATAGATAATTTTAGATAGACAGACATAGTTTTCCACTTGACATTTAAAATATCTTTTGGTATATATGTGTGTGTGTGTGTGTGTGTGTGTGTGTGTGTGTGTGTGTGTGTGTGTGTGTGTGTGATTTTGTTTGTTTGTTTGTTTTCCTGAGTTCCACCAATTTGTTTATGGCTGGAGTCCCAGATAGAGTGGGCTGTGTATCCAAAGGACATGATAAGAGTTAACTTTATGTTTTTCTTAGGACTGTTTTTGTTTCCCAAGCAGAATTGGAGCTCCAAAAAGTATTTTAACAAGTTAACCTTTTCCTAACTGCACGTGTATGAAGACCCGGTTTTGCAATTTCAAAAAGATTTTATTTTAATCAGTTTTTCTTGAGTCTAAAGAATGAATATTATGGCCATTCAGTGTCAAAAATATCACTTCTCCTTTTTGTAGTTATAGTATACTATTAATGATATATGCATGAGGGAATTGTCACACTGGATATAAAGCCTTGGCTACAAAATTTTGACAAATAGGACTGTTAAATATACCTTGAGGTAACACAGTCTATTGAAATCTTTTATGAGGCCTGATGTGATTAGGAAAAGGGAGAGAGAAAGTGAAGCTCTCTTGGTCTAAAGGGTGTAAAGGTATATTTAAAAAGCAATCTTGTAAATCAGTAATAATAATGTGCCAATTTTGAGGAACAGTAGTAGGGGATGGGATCCCTGGTTGTAGTGCACCCATGGGATTCATAGATGCATTAACTTTTCTAAGGTCTGTTGCTGCTGCTGGTGCTGCTGCTGCTGCTAAGTCGCGTCAGTTGTGTCCAATTCTGTGTGACCCCATAACAGAAGACCACCAGGCTCCTCTGTCCCTGGGATTCTCCATGTAAGAACACTGGAGTGGGTTGCCATGTCCTTCTCCAATGCATGAAAATGAAAAGTGGAAGTGAAGTCGCTCAGTCCTGTCTGACTCTTAGCGACCCCATAGACTGTAGCCTGAGAGGCTCCTCCGTCCATGGGATTTCCCAGGCAAGAGTACTGGAGTGGGGTGCCATTGCCTTCTCTGAAGGTCTGTTAAGAGATGTCATTTGTTAGATTTCTTTTTAATAACAAAAATAGGAGAGCTCCAAGGAGAGTAAGATTCCTCAATATGTTTTAATTCTAATTGTGTGTCTATAAGTTCTTTAGTAGCCTGTAATTTTTCTTTCATGAGGGGCCATTGTTCTGTGCAAATAGGCTCATCATTCTTCCAAGTTATTTTAATCATTGCTTTGTTTGTTAAATGAGCAGTGGCCCCTACGAAAAATGTGGAATGTATATCTGAGTTTGCCATTGCATAAGTAAGCCCCTTCCTATTAGATTAAGGGGGTACATCTATCACATAAGGTCTTAATGTTGCAGGCTGGCCTTTTGGTCCTTCATATGGGTAGATCTGAATATTTTGATAAATTTCTTGTACTTTGGTTTGAGAAATTCCTGCCATTTGGCAAGAGATTTTTTGTATAGGCCAGGTTTGGGGCCGTAAGTGTCTGGAAATAATATTAATATCAGATCCAGTGTTGAGGAGACCAGAAAATCTTGAAGCATTAATATGTGGTCGAGCATATTGAGATACCAATGATGTCCATAAGGATTGTTTTGATCTGCCGAATCTGCTTATCCGTACATTATTAGAGGTGTTAATAGAAATGTAAGGCAAAAAAGTAATTGAGCAATTTTGTCCCTTTTAGAATTGCCATATAATCTGAGATGACATCATAATTTGAATCTCTCCTTTATAATCTGAGTCAATTACTCCAGGGTGAACAGTAATTCCTTTAGATGTCAAACTAGATTGGCCAAGAATAAGACCGAAGGTTTGTGGGGGCAGGGATCCCAAAAGTCTGGTAGGTACTCTAGAAGGGACTGCTTGAGGGTAAAGGGAAAAATCATTTAGGGCTGGCTGGTATATAGATGGCAACATTGTCAGATATTGAGGGTTTGAGGAAAAATAGAAGTTGCCCCTGGTTTTTGTTGTAGGGGACCTGGGGGTCCCTGTTTGGAGGTTTTTCTTCAATATCAAATTTAGATTTACAGTCTTTGGCCCAATGCATTCCTTTATGGCAGCGAGAGCAGATTCTTCCAAGTTTTTTATTAACCTTAAGGTAGTCCCTTTCTAAATGGTTTTTATCTCCACATGTAAAGTATCCTTCATTTCCCTTTTTAGAAGGCAGCAGCCATTGTCTTAGCTAGCATTTGCATCTTTTGAGTTTATGATTCTAGATTGTGACATGCCTTCAAAAATCAATAGTCCCAGTCTCACGAAGTGGAACGATAACTCTTTGACATTCCTTATTTGCATTCTCATAAGCAAGTAATTTATCTAGCTTTTTTTTTTTTTTTTGCTTCTTCTCCGATTACAGTACGGGAATTAGCAGTTTCTAATCGAACTAAAAACCAGCAAAACGTTGATTAGGTCCTTGTAATGTTTTAGTGTAGCTACCTGTAGGCTCTCTTTGAGGAGTAATTCGATCCCAAGCTTCACGGACCACTGTTTTCCATTGTTCATGCAATAAGGGGAGGGCATTGTATTTGAGCTTCTATGGTATCAAATTGTCTGGCGCCAGTTAACATTTCAAAAGTAATTTTGTTTGGGGGAGTGCCAGCTCGAGCATTCTTGTTAGCATGATCTCTGGCTATATCATGAAACCACATTGTCCACTGAAGATATTCTCCTGGTTTAAGGAGAGCTTTTATTAAAGTTTGCCAATCATAGGGAATAAAATTTCCAATAGAAGATGCCACAACATTTAGAAGCTCTTTAGCAACAGTCGAATGTGGACCATACATAGTTACAGCCTTTTTCATTTGCTGCATGTAAAAAGATTAATACCGTCATATTGAGGTATTATGTGCCCTTGAGCGTCAGGATTTCTTAAAACTGGAAAGATGGAGAAACCATCAGCGTCAGAAACTTGTCATAGCGAAGCCTGTAATTCAGAGAGCCTCTGTCACAGAGGAGAGTGAGTTACGTGCTGATTTTTATAAATATGAGTCTGTGCCAAGGACTTTTTGTTCAGAAGAGCATGAAAGGTCGTCGCTGAACCACGCAAAGATCTATCCAGTAAAAGTATCCACCCAAACTTCTAAGCAAGAATACGCATTAGCTTTTGGCATATGAGTAAAATCAATTTCCCAGTCCTCTCCAGGATACTTTCCACTTCGTTGTAATCCAGATTTTGCTAGTTTTTCAGTCTTTGGGTTATTTTTCTGACAAACCTCACACCTTTTGATAATGTTCTTTAAAGTTTTCATTACACTTTTACCCTCAGACAAACGAGATGCCATTTGGTAAGTACTCTCTGCACCCAAATGAAAACTCTGGTGTAAACCCTGAAGAATTTTCCATTGAGCATTTTCAGGAATTATTAATCGTCCATCCTCTGTCTGTAACTATCCTATACCATAATCTTAGTTCCTCTTATATCTTTCTAATTCTTCCTCAGTATATTGTGGATTTTCCTGTTCTACAGGACCTGTCCAGATCAAGGGTGTCTGTAGTGAAGGAGTTTCTTAAAGTGCCCCTTTTCTGGCTTGACTGTCAGCCAGCTGATTACCTTCAGCTGCTTTACTCCCCATCCCTGCTGTGCCCTTTGCAATGCATAACAGCTACTTCTTTAGGACAATACATAGCAGGTAAAAGTCTCTCAGTCTCTCTGAAATGTTTAATAGGTTCTCCTGTTGCTGTTTTAAACTGTCTTTCTTTCCATATTGCAGCATGAGCATGTAAAGTCAAATAAACATACTTAGAATCCATGTAGATATTTACTTGCTGCCCTTTGCTTAACTCTAGATCTCGGGTCAGAGCGACAAGCTCCGCTAACTGAGCACTGGTTTCCTGGAGGGGGGATATTTTGCTTCTACAACCTGTTCAGCAGTCAACACGGTGTAACCTGCTTTTAGCTTTCCATCCCGAACAAAAGAACTGCCATCTGTAAATATTTCCATGTCAGGATTGTCTAATGGGTTGTCTATTAGAGCCTCCCAAGCTGCATAGTTTAAAGTTAGAAATAGGGAACAATCATGATCAGATGTTTCATTTTCCTTCTCAGAAAGGAAAGTGGCAGGATTTAAATGTCCACAGACTTTAAGCTTAGTTACTGGTCTTTCTAAAAACAGTGACTGATATTTAAGAAGCCTACTGTCTGTCATCCAAATAGTAACCTTAGAATTTAAGATTCCACTCACATCATGAGAAGTCAGGACAGTAAGATTTCTTCGATTAATTATTTTTAAAGCTTCAGGTGCTACTAAAGCCACTGCCCCAATTACCCTTAGGCAGTGGGACCACCCATGTGAAGTTACATCCAATTCTCTACTTAGATAAGCAACAGGTTGCTGGTGAGGCCCTAAGGGTTGTGTCACAACTCCCAAGGCCACACCTTTTCTTTCAGTGACAGAAATTAAATTCTGACCCTGAAGGCAAGCTCAAAGCGGAGTTTGCAGGAGGGCAGTCTGAAGAACCTTTAAAAAATAACTTAGGAGAGTCGTTGTCAGAATCATTAGGTTCTAACAAAGGAGAGACTTCTGGATTTGTGCCTGCTGGCAGACGAGGAGCATTTGAAGAAGCCGGGGAGGACTAGTAAGAAAATTTTGAAATATTTTATGTTGTTCTACTTGGGCCTTTTGGAAAGTTTTATCATCTACTTGATATTCATGCAATAAGTGTTCTGTTGTCAAGTATTGGGAGGGCTAGAATTTACCTTGAAATGGTAGAATTACAGCTTTAATGAAAGCTCATAGGGGTCAGAAATCAACTGGAATATTTTTCCCTGCCTGGTGACTTGTTCAACATTTTCTTTGACCAGGTGCCAAATTTCTAAATCGAAACTGCCTTTCTAGGAAACCAAGGATTTCATTTAACCACTGTTTGAAAGCAAGCCTCTATTCATTGGCACAGAACCAAAAGTCCCTGAGCTTTAAACAAATGATAAAATAGAGAAAAGATGGGGCTTTCCAGCCGTTTGACCCATGTCTTAGTACTTACCGACCTCAATAGGTCCCAACCTCTATAGGCCCTGAGTCCCTCTGTCCGAAATGCCACGTATACCAGAGTCCCTGTTCAGACGCCACTTTGGGTCTTTTAATGGACTGGAACCTGGCGGTCCGGAGTCAATGATATGAAAGTGGAAAAGAGAAAAAGAGAGAGAGAAAGAAAGACATGGAGACCCAAGCTTTGATGGTATAAAGGTACTTTAATATTTCTGTGAGCATATATAGACTGTTGTACAAGAAATTTCTTTCAATAATGATAAAGATCAGAAAACCAAACGTACATCAACCGTTACCAAGGGAGCAAGGGATTAATAATGGTCACAAGTTCAGAAGACAATCCATATCTTAAGAAAGAGGATCAAGACTAAGCAGTTTTGTCATAAGAATGTTTACTGAAGGAGATTCAAGCCTCTCTCATCTTATGACCTCAGTCCTGGGAGCAGTGTGCTGTTCCACTGGTTTCTGATAACAGAAACTGATAAGGAACAGAGGATTTATGAGAAACAGCACATAGTAATCCTCCTGTTAAACATTCCCTGACAGGAATCTAGTAAACTCTGCTCTGGATAAGTGTCAGGGGACGTTCAACTTTAAGGGATCCAATGTTTCATTTTCTTCCTTTGTGTAAGTTCAAGGACTTTGTTTCCTGTCAGCGAATAGAAGCTTATCTCCAAACGGTGGTTGAACATAATCCCTGGTTCCCCGATGAAGGTAGTTTCAATTTAGAAATTTGGAACCAGATTAAAGAGAATGTTAAATGAACCTCAAGATGGGGAAAAACTATTCCAATAGATTTCTGGCCCTATGGGCTCTTATTAAAGCTGTGATTCTGCAATTTCAAGGTAATTCTAGCCTCTCCCCTCCCCAGTATTCAACAATAGGTGGAACACTTGTTACACGAATATGAATTAGATGATGAAACTTTACAAAAGGCTCAATTAGAACAACATAAAATATTTCAGAGTTTTCCCACGAGCCCTGTCCCAAGTGCTCTTATTCCTCATCTGCAATGGACAAAAAAACCGAAAGTCCCCTCAATTCAAGTACAAAATGACCCTGACAATAATTCTTCTGAGGCTCTTTTTGACACTAAGGCTGACAATACTTTTCTTGATAACAATGATAAATAAGCCTTTGGCATGCACTTGTATTTATGAGAAAATACTATCCACTCATTCCTCACAACGAAGACTTTCTGAGTTACTGGCTTTGCAATCTTGAATATCTGAGGCCGATGGTTTCTCTGCTTTTCCTGTTGTGAGAAGCTGAGCACCGAAGAATTGTTGATTTTGAACTGTGGTGCTGGAGAAGACTCTTGAGAGTCCCTTGGACTGCAAGGAGATCCAGCCAGTCCATTCTGAAGATCAACCCTGGGATTTCTTTGGAAGGAATGATGCTAAAGCTGAAACTCCAGTACTTTGGCCACCTCGTGCAAAGAGTTGACTCATTTGAAAAGACTCTGATGCTGGGAGGGATTCAGGGCAGAAGGAGAAGGGCACGACAGAGGATGAGATGGCTGGATGGCATCACTGACTTGATGGACGTGAGTCTGAGTGAACTCTGGGAGGTGGTGATGGACAGGGAGGCCTGGCATGCTGCGATTCATGGGGTTGCAAAGACTCAGACACGACTGAGTGACTGAACTGAACGGAATGCCCAAGGGCAAATAATACCTCAATAGGAAGGCATTGTTTTTCTCACATGCAACAAATTAAAAAGCTGTAACTTTGTATGGCCCTCTTTCACCTTTTACTAAGGAAGTTTTAAAAGCTATGGCATCTTCTACTGGAAATTTTGTAACTTATGATTGGCAACTTTTGATAAGGGCTCATCTTAAACCAGGAGAATATCTTCAGTGGACCAGGTGGCTTCAGGGAGTGGCCTGAGATCATGCCAATTTTAATGCTCAAGCTAGTACTCCCCAAAACCAAATTACTTTTGAAATGTTAACCCATACAGGGCAATGTGATGGTATAGAAGCTCAAATACAAAGCCTTCCTTGGTGGGAAACTATCTTGACTGTAATAATTGTACTCATCTGGTTCTTGCTGTTTGCTTTTCTATCTGTAACTCTATAATGAACTTTGCATCTAAGTGGCCTAGGCATTTAAGTTACAAGTGATTGTTCATGCTCCTGCAGTTTCCACTGCCTCCTCTAGCTATTACTCAGGGCCACTGGATCAGAGACCCTCCATATTAGGATAAGGAGAATATGTTGCCTCAACAATTTAGGGTCTATGCCCCTTCCCAGCAGGAAGAAGTTACAGAACGATTTCTCTACCCCTTTCTCTGCCAACAATATTCTCCTAAAAGCAGGAGGAAATGAAAGAGTTAACTCTTAGGCAGGCAGTCCAAGGCCCTGTAAGGAGGAGACAAATATTCTCACTCATGCTTCCCTTAAGCCTTGTGCAACAACTTATCTTGCTGGAGAACTGACCTTTTTTTAGGTTCAGAACTAATGATTACACAGCCGAATGTCTTACTCATGGAAATGCTTTTCTTAGGCTCTATGATAAGGATTATAATTGTAACAAATCGTCCCTGGGAACCTATATCTCAAGACTTGTACCCCTGCTTACACAGCAACAGTATATCTTGCATAGAGACATTGTCTGGAACCTGTTCTCCCTTGCTAATCTTGTACCAGTTATCTCAGGATGTATGTCTTGGGAAAGGGCCTAATAGACCTCTTACAATGTTGAGGTATTCTTTTTATCTGTTCTCAGCAGCTAGTTGAGAAGTATATAAGGTCCCTCTTAAACTAATGAGGTGGATACTCTTTCTATACCCACAAACCTTCTGCCTTTTACTTGGCCTATCTAGTTTGACTTCTAAAGGAATTACTGTTCACCCTGGAATAATTGATTCAGATGATAAGGGAGACATTCAAATTATGATGTCATCTCAGATACTGTGGCAGTTCAAAAGGGGGACAAAATTGCCCAACTACTTCTTTTACCTTACATGTCTATTAATTCCTCTAATGGCATCTGGACAGATCAAAAACAATCCTTATGGATGTCAATAGTATCTGAATACGCACGACCAAATATAAATATCAAAATAATGGCAAAGGATTTTCTGGTCTTCTTGATACTGGATCCAATATTGCCATTATTTCCAAACATTTATGGCCCAAATCTTGGCCTACACAGAGAATTTCTTGCCAAACTGCAGGAGTTTCTCAATCCAAAGCACAAGAGGTTTATCAAAGTGTCAAATATATCCATGTGAGGAACCAAAAGGCCAGCCTGCAACATTATGACTTTATGTGATAGATACACCCCTCAATTTAATATGAAGAGATTTACTTATGCAATGGCAAGCTCAAATATATATCTTTTCCTAGGGGGCCACTGCTCACTTAACAATCAATGCAGTTATTATAATTACTTGGGCAAATAATGAGCCTATTTGGACAGAGCAATGGACCCTCACAAAAGAGAAATTGGAGGCTACTGAAGAACATATCAATACACAGTTGAAATCAAAGCATATTGAGGAATCTTATTCTCCTTGGAATTCTCCCATTTTTGTAATAAAGAAATCTGGCAAATGGCATCTCTTAACAGACCTTAGAAAAATTAATATATCTGTGAAACCTATGAGTGCATTGCCACCAGGAATTCCATCACCTACCACTATCCCTCAAAACTGGCATATTATTATTATAGATTTATAAGATTGCTTTTTTTTACTATACCTTTACACCCTCTAGACCCAGAGAGATTTGCTTTCTCTCTTTCTTATCCTAATCGTATTGGGCCTAATAAACGATATCAGTGGACTGTATTGCCTCAAGGAATGATGAATTCTCCCACCATGTGTCAATATTATGTAGCCAAAGCCCTTTAACCTGTGAGGAAACAATTTCCTAACTTTCTTGTTATTCATTATATGAATGATATATTGTTTTCAGCTCCATCTGTTTTATAAACTCAACAAATGTTGACATTGCTCAAAAATGCTTGAAAGTCTCTGGATTAATCATTGCTCCTGAAAACATTCAAACCTCTACTCCTTACCATTACTTAGTCTCTGTTGTTAATAGACAACGTATTACTCCCCCAACTAACAGAGATTCATGTTGATAAATTATCAACCTTGAATGATTTTCAGAAACTTTTAGGTGATATAAACTGGATTAGATGCATTTTAGGCATTGCAAATGATCAACTGATGAATTTATTGAATACTTTGAAAGGAGATCCCTATTTAAATAGACCTCGTTTCAAGGAGTGGTGGCTGTGCTGCACAGGAGGGCCTAAAGGAGCTAGCCCACGTTGAAGGCCAGGAAGGGCGGTGGTGAGGAGATACCCCTCATCCAAGGTAAGGAGCAGTGGCTGCGCTTTGCTGGAGCAGCTGTGAAGAGATACCCCACACCCAAGGTAAGAGAAACATAAGTAAGATGGTAGGTGTTGCAAGAGGGCACCAGAGGGCAGACACACTGGAACCATACTCACAGAAAACTAGTCAATCTAATTACACTAGGACCACAGCCTTGTCTAACTCAATGAAACTAAGCCATGCCCATGGAGCAACCCAAGACAGGTGGGTCATGGTGGAGAGGTCTGATAGAATGTGGTCCACTGGAGCAGGGAATGGAAAACCACTTCAGTATTTTTGCCTTGAGATCCCCATGAACAGTATGAAAAGGCAAAATGATAGGATATTGAAAGAGGAACTCCCCAGGTCAGTAGGTGCCCAACACGCTACTGGAGATCAGTGGAGAAATAACTCCAGAAAGAATGAAGCGATGGAGCCAAAGCAAAAACAATACCCAGCTGTGGATATGACTGGCGATAAAAGCAAGGTCTAATTCTGTAAAGACCATATTGCATAGGAACCTGGAATGACAGGTCCATGAATCAAGGCAAATTGGAAGTTGTCAAACAAGAGATGGCAAGAGTGAACGTTGGCATTCTAGGAATCAGCGAACTAAAATAAACTGGAATGGGTGAATTTAACTCAGATGACCATTATATCTACTACTGTGGGCAGGAATCCCTCAGAAGAAATGGAGTAGCCATCATGGTCAACAAAAGAGCCTGAAATGCAGTACTTGGATGCAATCTCAAAAACGACAGAATGATCTATGTTCGTTTCCAAGGCAAACCATTCAATATTATGGTAATCCAAGTCTATGCCCCAACCAGTAATGCTGAAGAAGCTGAAGTTGAACGGTTCTATGAAGACCTACAAAACCTTTTAGAACTAACACCCCAAAATGATTTCCTTTTCATTATAGGGGACTGGAATGCAAAAATAGGAAGTCAAGAAACACCTGGAGTAACAGGCAAATTTGGCCTTGGAATGCGGAATGAAGCAGGGCAAAGACTATAAGAGTTTTGCCAAGACAATGCACTGGTCATAGGAAACACCCTCTTCCAACCACACAAGAGAAGACTCTAGACATGGACATCACCAGATGGTTAACACCGAAGTCAGATCGATTATATTCTTTGCAGCCAAAAATGGAGAAGCTCTATACTGGCAACAAAAACAAGACCAGGAGCTAACTGCGGCTCAGATCATGAACTCCTTATTTCCAAATTCAGACTTAAATTGAAGAAAGTAGGGGAAACTGCTAGACCATTCAGGTATGACGTAAATCAAATCCCTTACAGGAGAAGTGAGAAATAGGTTTAAGGGCCTACATCTGATAGATAGAGTGCCTGATGAACTATGTAATGAGGTTCGTGACATTGTACAGGAGACAGGGATCAAGATCATCCCCATGGAAAATAAATGCAAAAAAAGCAAAATGACTGTCTGGAGAGGCCTTACAAATTGCTGTGAAAAGAAGAGAGGCAAAGAGGAAAGGAAATATATAAGCATCTGAATGCAGAGTTCCAGAGAATAGCAAGAAGAGATGAGAAAGCCATCTTCAGCGATCAAAGCAAAGAAATAGAGGAAAAGAACAGAATGGGAAAGACTAGAGATCTCTTCAAGAAAATTAGAGATATCAAGGGAACATTTCATGCAAAGATGGGCTCGATAAAGGACAGAAATGCTATGGACCTAACAGAAGCAGAAGATATTAAGAACAGGTGGCAAGAATACACGGAGGTACTGTACAAAAATATCATCATAACGCAGGTAATCATGATGGTTTGATTACTAATCTAGAGCCAGATATCCTGTAATGTGAAGTCAAGTGGGCCTTAGAAAGCACCACTACAAACAAAGCTAATGGAGGTGATGGAATTCCAGTTGAGCTATTTCAAATCCTGAAAGATGATGCTATGAAAGTGCTGCACTCAATATGCCAACAAATTTGAAAAACCCAGCAGTGGCCACAGGACTGGAAAAGGTCAGCTTTCATTCCAATTCCAAAGAAAGACAATGCCAAAGAATGCTCAAACTACTGCACATTTGCACTCATCTCATATGCTAGTAAAGTAATGCTCAAAATTCTCCAAGCCAGGCTTCAGCAATTCGTGAACCGTGAACTCCCTGATGTTCAAGCTGGTTTTAGAAAAGGCAGAGGAACCAGACATCAAATTGCCAACATCCACTGGATCATGGAAAAAGCAAGAGAATTCCAGAAAAACATCTATTTCTGCTTTCTTGACTATGCCAAAGCCTTTGACTCTGTGGATCACAATAAACTGTGGAAAATTCTGAAAGAGATGAGAATACCAGACCACCTAACCTGACTCTTGAGAAACCTGTATGCAGGTCAGGAAGCAACAGTTAGAACTGGACATGGAACAACAGACTGGTTCCAAATAGGAAAAGGAGTACGTCAAGGCTGTATATTTTCATCCTGCTTATTTATATTATATGCAGAGTACATCATGAGAAACTCTGTGCTGGAAGAAGCACAAGCTGGAATCAAGATTGCCAGGAGAAATATCAATAACCTCAGATATGCAGATGACACCACTCATATGGCAGAAAGTGAAGAGGAACTAAAAAGCCTCTTGATGAAAGTGAAAGTGGAGAGTGAAACAGTTGGCTTAAAGCTCAACATTCAAACAACCAAGACCATGGCATCTGGTCCCATCACTTCTGGAAAATAGATGGGGAAACAGTGGAAACAATGTCAGACCTTATTTTGGGGGCTCCAAAATCACTGCAGAAAGTAACTGCAGCCATGAAATTAAAAGACTCTTACTCCTTGGAAGAAAAGTTATGACCAATCTAGATAGCATATTCAAAAGCAGAGACATTACTTTGCCGACTAAGGTCTGTTTAGTTAAGGCTATGGTTTTTCCTGTGGTCATGTATGAATGTGAGAGCTGGACTGTGAAGAAGGCTGAGTTCCAAAGAATTGATGCTTTTGAACTGTGGTGTTGGAGAAGACTCTTGAGAGTCCCTTGGACTGAAAGGAGATTGAACCAGTCCATTCTGGAAGGAGATCAACCCTGGGATTTCTTTGGAAGGGCTAATGCTAAAGCCGAAACTCCAATACTTTGGCCACCTCATGCCAAGAGTTGACTCATTGAAAAAGACTCTGATTCTGGGAGGGATTGGGGGCAGGAGGAGAAGGGGACGACAGAGGATGAGATGACTGGATGGCATCACTGACTTGATGGACGTGAGTCTGAGTGAACTCCGGGAGTTGGTGATGGACAGGGAGGCCTGGCATTCTGCAATTCATGGGCTCACAAAGAGTCAGACACGACTGAGCGACTCCTCTGAAGTGAACTGAATACAAAATAAATTGCAAAAATAGTTTCTTACTCGCATTAGACTTGATTTACCTCTCAAGTTGTTTATACTCCCTTCTCTCCTTTCCCCTCGGGACCTCTTGACCAACAACAACACCCGATAGAATGGATCTATACCCATTTTAGAGGGACAAGGTCCTATATTGATTTGATCAGTCTAATAATTATTAATGGGAGAAATAGAACTAAGACTCTAATTGGCTCTGATCCTCATAACATCGTAATTAATAAATTTCAATTCAAGAATGCACTACAAACATCTACTAATTTCCAAATAGCCTTTCTGGAATATTTTAAAGATATTTCATTTCATTATCCTTCTAACAAACTCTGGAATTTCTTCAAAAATACTGAATTTATTATCTCTCGCATTGTCACATTACAACCTGTACCTCGAACTAGTGTTTTCTATATAGATAGGTCTAAAAACACCAAAGCCTCATTCTGATCTGTCAGAAAATTCAGTCTTTTATACTGTCATTCTGCTCAACAAAAATGAAGTATATACTCTTATTCCAGTTTTTCACCTACATCCTTACCCTATTAATATAGTCTCTGATTCTTTATATTCAGTTTTTATATTAGGAAATATAGACACCTCTATTATACATTTCAATCAACATATTATTCAACAAGTTTTTCTCGAACTTATAGTCTATTAGGGACTACACTTCCCCCATTTGTATTACCCATATTTGAACACATTCCTGCCTTCCCCGGCCCTATGACTCATGGCAGTGAACAAGCTGATCAACTTGTTTCTTTTGCTACTCCCAAGGAGCAACATGCTCTATTGTACAATAATGCTGGCTCCTTAAACCAAATTTAGAAAATTCCATAGCACCATGCTAAAGAAATCATTAATAATGTAGACCCCTACATCTTCAACCCATTGCACAGGGTATTGTTAATCCTCGAGGATTACAACCCAATGAATTATGGTACATGGACGTAACTCATTGCCCTGAACTTTCTCCATCTTCTTTCCTACATGCCTGTATCGACACAAATTTTTATATGGGCCAGGCCACCCCCTCTTTGAGGTGAGGTTACACTGCATGTTATAACCCACCCATTAGCTTGTTTTGCAATAATGGGAACTCCCAACTCTATGAAAACAGACAACGGCCGTGCCTATACTTCTAGGCAATTCAAACAATTTTTGCAGTCTTTTTCTAGTCAACATATTACAGGCATTCCTTACAATCCACAAGAACAGGGCATAGTTGAATGAGCACATCAAACACTGAAACTACAAATAAAAAAATAAAAAGGGGGAATACACAGGAACATTTCTATCTTCCTTATCCAGAGCAACTTTTACTAGATCTCAACACTATATACTCTGTAATCCTATAACTATTGTTAATACAGCTTTATTTATTTTAAATTTTTTAAACTTACCACAAGGAGATATCTTGACACGAGCAGGAAAACATTTTGAGGAATTAAAGGATACCTCTCTTCCTCTGCCCATTTGGAATTAAAATGGGCTAACTAAACAATGGAAATCTGGGAAATTAGTCTTACAGAGAAAGAGGTATTCTTGTATTTCTCCAGATGGATCCAACAAATTCAATCGGCTTCCTCGTTGGAAGATCTGCCCCAGGGGAGCTTCCACTGTTCAAAATAAAGATGATAAAACAAAACCCCAGAAGGAAAATATTCCAATACAGGTCATGGTGACTCTAAAAATCTTCAAGAAGTACTGCCCTCGATGTTATTGACCTCATGATCTCCCTACTTGGGGACAAATAAAAACCGTTACCAATCAAGCTGAAAATCTGGTTTCTCAACAAGGAATGCCTTGGAATCCAGAAAAGATTTTTGTTGCTGTGCTTGCTTTGCTTGCATTTGCTTCCCCTGCTCAAGCTGAATTAATTAATTATACTTATTGGTCTATATACCCAACTCCCCTTTACTGCAGGTTGTAGAATTGACAGATAAAGGACCAATCCTATCCACCAGTGACTCAGTACATATGCCTCCTCCCTGGAGCTTGAAGGGGCCCTTTCATCCTGAGGAAGAAGGGAGACTAATTAATATTTCTCTAGGGTATGAAGTCCTTCCCTCTCTGCATGGATCCAGCAAAATTATGCGTTAACATTAGCCGACAAACATGGACTTTCGTTCTGCCTCCAAAGAAGAACTTTCAGACATTGTTTGGACTCTACTGCCCTTTCTTTCTATGAGAACCATGTCGACACTACAGAAACTCTAAGAAAAGGACAAAAATCATTATGCAAAGGGTTTATATATAAGAACTTTAAATATATTCCTGTATATATATATATACATGCATATACAGATGTCAAGCTAAATCAGGGAAATTAATGTTTGTGGCCAATTACACCATTGTTGATTGGGGACCTCATGGTATGTGGTTGTCTAACTGTTCAGATGATATTAATTAATCGCAATGTGATTATGCTACTCAAGTAGCATAGAAGGTTACTAATAATATGATGGAACATTATCATGACAAATTACTTCTTGGCTGGCTTGATGGTGAAATGGCACCCCTTCGTCCTTGAATTGTCCTCAATAAACGGTTTGGGCCTGAACAACGGGACATCTGGAAACTTGCCGCAAGCACCAAAGAACTTGGAACTTGGACTGGATATTTCATGGGGATCACCTGTAGTCATAGTAACTATTCCTTTCGTTATAATCATTCATATTTCATACAAGCTTGTGTTCCCCTTCCTTTTGCTATAGCTACAGGGAACTTGCAGTTTAATAAGACTTTATGTTCTGTTACTTGTATAGATTGCAAATTGTATGAGTGAGTGAGTGAAGTTTCTCAATCGTGTCCGACTCTTTGCGACCCCATGGACTGTAGCCTACCAGGCTCCTCTGTCCATGGGATTTTCCAGGCAATAATACTGGAGTGGATTGCCATTTCCTTAATTGTATACTTGTCTTAATTCCTAGGTTTCTTTGAAAAACAAATCCCTTTTGATTCTTCAATCTCAACATAATCTATGGTTGCCAGTAGATCTCCAACGACCCTGGGAAGAGGGTCCCATGGCAGGACTTGCCTCCTGGTTACTTACTAAATTACTTCGATGATCTAAACAATTTATTGGATGGTTAATTCTCAGCATTTGGGGATTAACTGCCATTTGCACTACTGCCGCTGTCGCAGGCATTGCTTTACAAGCCTTAATTCAAACACACAACTTTAGTCAAAATTGGAGCAAAGATGCTCATACTATGTGCACCACTCAGGCTCAGATAAATGAGGAAGTTTAAGATGAAATACAGGAAATAAAAACAGCCATCCAATGAGTTGGTGATCAATTAATAGATTTACAAAAGCAAGTTATACTAAAATGTGACTGGAATTCGACTCAATTTTTGTATTACCCCTGTTCTGTTCAACTACAGTGCCTACTACTGGGAACAAATCAAATTTCTTTTGCAAGACATACATGATAATGCTTCCTTAAATGTACAGTTATTACAAAAGGAAATCTTTGAAACCTTCTGTAAGAGTCTACCTTCTTCCAACAATTTGGAAACCTTAGCAGAACAGCTAGTAGATCAGTTACCTGGGCTAGGAGCTTATAGGCACTGCTCTGATGCAAACCCCCTCAGGCCTCTGAAAATAATGAGATTGGTAAACATAAACTTTATTGGACCAAGCTCCCAAGACATAAGAAAATCACAAAAGTTAGATGGTCCACTTGGAATGACCCCTTCTCAACTGGCAATGTTGCTTTAAAAGTGTTCAACAACAGGGAACAACAAACGAAGCAAGAAGATGAAAGACTGAAAGCCACGTTACCTGGTAGCAGCAGTGGATTCCCAGAGCACGAGTAACCTGAGCAGAGGTGAGCCACCGTGGGGGAGGGAACAGCATGCTTAGTGTAAGGAGGGCACTGGAAAGCAGACTGTCCTTGGCTAAGGAGGTAAGAAGGAAAACAGTAACAGACAGGAGCCTGTCACTGCAGTAGGGAAGAGGTGAACACTCTGATGATGCCCCAGGAGCCCTGGGTACCTGTGACAGTGGGGACAAGCTGACCGACCTTCTGATAGCTACAGTGCAGCATACTCTGGTGGATACCAAGATAGCGCAGAGAACGACTCAGTCCATCCCGGTCACAGGAGTTTCTGGAGAAGTGCAAAGCAGTTCTTTCTTCAACCTGAAACACAGTTTCTTATATATGTAACATGTCCAATCCCTCTACTGTAAATTAAATGCACAAATGATTTTTTTACCAGAACAGCTTGACCTCTGCATCCTGTCAGGGCACCCGGTAAGCAGGCAGATGACATCTGTGGACACTCTGGAGAAGGAGACTGATCCCCCCTTCCCCAAGTATACAAAAGGTAAGGCAGGAAGTGTGGACTGACAGCACTGCAGGGAAGGCCGACAAGCACGTGGCCAGTACAAATCCTGTTATTAGGGACACTGGAGGGATTCCCTGGTGGGTCAGCGGTTACAAGTTGGCACTTCTGCTGCGGTGGCTTGGGTTCAGTTCCTGGTGAGGAACTTAGGATCCTGCAAACTGTGCAGGACAGCCAAAAAAAGGTGGGGGGAGGGGGGACACTGGGACACCTAATTTAAAACAATACCTTCTGAGACAAGAGACCCCAAAGATATTTCAGACAATTCTTGAAAAGTTGGCTTAACTGGGACTAATTAAACCTTGTAGATTCCTATATCAAACTCCTATCCTCCCAAAGAGCCGAACTCAGCAGTGTACGAATCATTGTCCAAGACGTCAGGGCCATTTGTGAGACAGCCCAAGATTTGCAGCCTGTAGTAAGTAATCCATATATGTTCTGCTCACAACTGCTGTGGGACAATACTGCTGGTTCTCAGTTCTGGTCTTGAAGCATACTTTCCCCTGCATTCCTACTGCAGAAGAACCACTGCAGCTGTCTGCTTTCTGGTGGCAGGACCCAGAAACACAGGGAGCCCAACAGTACCGCTGGACAGTGTTGCCTCAGGGACTGAAGATTTCCCCTACCTTGTTTGGGGAAATGTTGGCTTGGGCTTACTCCAATGTGTGTGGATGACTTGCTCACAACAAGCAGTGTCTAAAAATACCATAAGAACCCTGAACTCTTTCCAACCCTGTGGATGGAACGGCTCCCAGAGAAGGAAGGGTCAAGTATGTAAGTAATAAGTCACGCACCTGGGTTTCATCCTCTGCCTGACAGAAAATAGGCAACTGCTGGCCTGGGAACACCCAAGACACACAGAGTTGAGGGGCTTCTGAGAAAGGCAGGATTCTTTCAAATTACAATTGCGAATTCAGGCTTTAAAAGAACATATCTTGAGCTCTTTACTTGACGACAGAGCAGCAAACAGCCTGGGAAATGATAAAAACAAGGTTAGTCTTGCCTCAAGCTTTAAAACTAGCAGACTTATACAATGTCATATGCCAATTATTTGGGCTTCCCTGGTAGCTCAGTGGTAAAGAATCAGTCTGACAATGCAGGAGATGTGGATTTGATCCCTGGGTGGAGAAGATTCCCTGGAGAAGTAAGTGGTAACCCAGTCCGGTATTCTTGCTTGGGAAATTATATCGATAGATAAACCTTGTGGGTACAGTTCATGAAATCACAAAAGAGTTGGGCATGATTTAGAGACTAAACAATAAATGTCAGTTATATCTCAAAAAAAAAAAAAAAAACTAGCAGACTTAAACCTTTCACACTGTAGGTCCATGAGGGACAAGGCCTGTGTCTCATGTATTAATTCAAGCTCCGGGGAACATCCCTTGGCCCGCTACTTACTTCTCAACTAAAACAGAGTGTTCAGGTGTGGCCCCTTAGCCTTCAAGCTGTAGCAACTCCTTGTGCCAGACTTCAGGAAACCGAGCAGTTCACCCTGGGGCCACCCCACCACTGTGTATGTCTCTCACCATGTCCTTTCTTCAGGCTTCCCTGGTAGCTCAGTTGGTAAAGAATTTGTGTGGCAGTGCAAGAGACCCGGAGTTTGATTCCTGGGTCAGGAAGATCCCAGGAGAAGGCAGAGGCTACCCACTCCAGTATTCTGGCCTGGAGAACTCCATGGACTGTATAGTCTATGTGGTTGCAAAGAGAGCGGACATGCATTGAGTGACTTTCACTTCACTCTCGTCCTTTCATTGGAACACAAAAGGGGGCTATTGGCTGACTTCAGG